>CM061224.1:10587294-11151171 GCA_030844895.1 Ambrosia x helenae | reverse complement strand
AACAAAGAGCCAGGTAAAATACGAAGCTGACTAATCATATGAGCAACACATGCATCGGCCGATTACTCACCACCGAGAAGCATACATATAATTAGCAAGTCGTTATTAAATAAAAACGACATTAAATTCATACCGTCATAAAAGAGCCCAATTTTAAGACAAAAAACATGAAAACCAAAAATACGAAAACAAAACCGGGAATTAGAAAAGAAACCCAAAAACAAACAAAGCACAATGCAAAAGTCATTGAGATAAGAAGTATATTACCTTTAATTCAAACCAGTTGATGTCAAAATCCACACAGAAGTAGCCTAAACCTGACATAGAGAAGAAAGCAAAAGTGTTAAACACCCTTAAACAAACACCATTTACAATGCAAAGGAAACAATAATACCTTATGCGAAACAAACACCAAAAACCGATGAATCGGTGTCAACGACGACCACCGCCACCATCCACCGAAAGCGGCGCACGTACACCCTTCGACAACCGGTCAATCGGTTCCGTTTTGTACATCGCCGTTCACGACATCAGATGACACGGCGAATCGGCACCCTTGAACAATCGTTCAATCGGTGACGTACAACGTCGTTCACAACATCACCGTCGTTTCTCACCGATAGAACCGTAGGAATGAGAACAGTATGGAGGAGCAGCAGATCTGTAGGCAAAAAAGGGCTGCGAGGCTCTGTCAGTACAAGAGAGAGAGAGAGCATTCAGATTTACAAAAGAGAATCACTTGGTTTTGAAGATGATGGTAGTAATATGAAGAGTGGAAGACACATATGATGGTAGGCGGTGGAGGATGCGTGTTTTCAGCAGGACATGCCAGCTAAGGATTAGACGTGGAGAAAAGTGGTTGGAATATTGCACTATTCATGAACTTCGTTTATTAAGATATAGGATAATTATTTGATAATTTTTAGTTATCTAATCAGGTTTGATGTGATTTTTCATTTATACTAGTCTTTAAAGAACGCACTTTGAAGTTTGAACGGTGCGACGATGGTTCCCTTCAGTATTAAGATTTAAATTTAAAACAGGAAAATCATAGATACTATGTATCAAGTAACCGATGTTGCTAACTAGTAAATTGTAACCCACGCTCCAACGCGGGAAAAAAAAAACACACGCTGTTTATGACGATACATGTTTTTATCAATCTAAAATCATAAAAACAAACACCAGAGGTGCGAGTTTCAATACCATTGACATCTTTAGTTTATTGGCACCTACCAACATTCGAGATTACATAATTGTTACGATTAATATTGATAGTATTAAACATCTACACATACATTGAGTATTAACCGTGAAAAAAAAACTATGTATACTCGTATTAGCTTCTTGATTTCTCCTATTTGCAAGCTAGTGTTATACTTTTGTTTTTAACCGTTCGTTCCCGTCAGTAATAAAAAAATCGCAACCACCTTCCAAACAATCAATCCAATCATCGACTATAAATGACCTGCGGTGGATGACAACGCAGATATTGAAACGGAATAAGAAGATTACGCAACCACCCACCGCCACATCCTCCACGATCAATTACCTCATCAATTTACCCTAAGTAACAGGTCAACTTGTTCTTCGGCTAAACCGCACGTTCAACGACGCTGACTGGTGATAACGTAGAGAATATTCTGGCGAACAGCGGAGTGAACACCACGCATGGCTGCGGATTACGACGGACTAACGGTTGATTTTCTTCGTACCAAGCGCGTGCTGGTCGTCAGATAAGCGGGTAACGGGAAATGTTAGCTGGTGACGGAATTTCATAAACGTCGAAGTACGAAGACCCAAAGACGTCGACGTTGTGCAACTCGAAATTGTCAAAGTAGGAAGACCAAAAGACTCCGATGTAATGCAACTCGAAATTGTTGTCGTTGTTGAGATCCTACATATATTGGCTGCGAATTGGATTATTGTTTGTTTTTGGTGATGAGGTTTAATATGGATAAGCAGGGGAGACGTGTAGAGTGCAACAAAAGAAAAAGAAAAAAAAAAACCCGACAACTTGGCACTGTAGATAAGGCCGACGAGAAATGTTATATATAATAATTAGGGTTTAGAATTGGTAGGTCAGTCTGGCTGCATACCGGTAGCCATGTAAAGACATAGATGACTACACATTTCCATCATGGTTGCTTTATATATATTAACTAGTTTTTATCCCAGAGCGTCCCGAGTTGAAATATCTAATATAACATAATAAAATATATTATTATTATTATTATTATTATTATTATTATTATTATTTTAAACAAATCTCTGTCATAAGTTATCATATTCAAATATAAAAAAAAACGAATCTCTGCGTCGGGGTATAAATCTAGTGCCATTACAAATGAGTTCGGAAGTTTGTAATCGATCATTCTAAAAAGAACTAACAGGAAATAAGAAAAAAAAAGTTAATTATTGAAATATCGAACACATTAGTCTAAGGGTTATGTGATGCGTTAAAAAATTTATGGGTATATTATCGGGTATGTAGTTCGGGTATTTGGGTATGTTGTTTCGGGTAATCGGGTCGGGTATCACCTAATCCCAGACCCGACCCAAACCCATAATTTTTTTTAAAACTAATCCCAAACCCGACACAAATAATCATTTTTTTCTCCGATTTTTATATAGTACTATGGTACTCGTTGGAAAGATAATAAAACGCTCGTTAATTTGGTGTAATTTTTTTCTTTAAAAAATCTCGTATATAAAAGATATTAACGTTTAAAAGTTATGGGAGGAAACACGAGAGATAAAATAATAAAGTTTTAATATTTAGATTTAGTAGATTAGGTATTTGATAGATTAGGTTAAAGATTATAATAGATTAGGTTAAATCATATTTATTTCTTTTTTTTAATTGGTTTAGAGTTGCCACATCACATCCTATGTGGCATCTCTCAAAAGAGAGATTGCATAAGAGTATGACATATAGGATTAATCTCTTTGCAATATATATATATATATATATATAGATGTTTGTTTAAACTTTAAACAGTAATATTTCAAAATGATTTAGTAAAACAACTTTGGTCCAACAAACACTAACCATATTTATGTGTTCTTATGCCACTTAGGTTATAGACTAGTGGTGGTAGAGGAAATCCTCTCTTAGATGAAGTTGTAAAATGATGTAAAAAAAGGTGTAAGAAATTAACCGTTAAAAAAATAAATAAAAATTTATGTGTTCTTATATTAATGTTTGTTTAAATCTATGATGTTTTATTATATAGTTTCAAGTTTTTAATGTTTAAACTTAAGAGACATATTGTTATATTAACAATATTTGAATATTTTAATTATGTTTAATTATTTTTATTATGATAATTATAGTTGATATTTTAATTTATGTTTCCATATATTAATGTATCACGCCAATGATCTCCAGCTCAGCTGGTTTGAGGTAGGGTGGTTTTCCCTTAGGGGTTCCCATCCTGGGGGGAGGTCACAAGTTCAATCCATGCACACCACAAAAAAATTCCCCGTGACGGTTTGAGCTTAGGCAAGGAGGACACCGGTGCGTGGGTAGGGATTCGAACTTAGGACCAATAGGTTAGGGTTGTATAAGGATTTTCATTGATCTAAACCTTTCAAAAAAAAAAAAAATATTAATGTATCACAGATACGTCCTGAGTCATAACCCACTTTACATCCTGTTGCGCCTTCAGTTGCGCAGCACTGGCCTCCTCAAGCAAGGCGCACATTGGCATTCTTAGCTTCTAGGACAAAAAAACGGCTCTAGCTTTTTCTAATGATACTCTTTTCGCAGCCCACCGCTCCCTTTCCTTAGCAGCCGCCGCAACATCTGACTCCAAGTTGAGACGCGCGAAGTTCATGTTCATGAGCCCTTGATCTTTATTTTGAAGCTTAGAACGCGCATTCGCGATCTTGGAGTCACACTCCTCAAGGTCCTTCCATGGTCCTCGTGGCAACAAACAGCCGGGACCTTTCATTTGATAAAACTTGGATTTGGTCCTGACACTTCTTCATTTCAGATGTCTTGATCATCTGGGCAGGAGGATTGGTATCCGCCGACGGAACCTTCAATGAAGATTCTGAAGTAGTCATCTTTACACCCTTCCCTTGTGGAGGAGGGCTCTTCTTACCATCCTTAGGCCCAGAGGCCTATTTCCCAATAGTCTGACCAGATGGCAACTCGCCCGTTTGGCCAGCAATCTTCACACTAGCGCCAGCGCCTCCCGTTGGGGTGGCATCACAAACCGGTTTTTTACCAAAGCCTTTTTCAGCCTTCGCCCTTTCAACATCCGCTTTCTCCTTCTCCACCCTCAACCTCTCTGCCCCCGCCTTCTCATTCTCTTCCTTCTCCTTTCTCAACCTCTCCTCTTCCTCCTTCTTCTCCTGCTCCCCATGCGCTAGTTTTTCATCCATGCGCTTTGCAACTACCCCTCTTCAGTAGGAGCGGGGGAGGAAGTGGGAACAATTTTAGGAGTTATCACTACAAAAAAAAGGAAGAAAAGAGAAATTAAACGGTTATCAAAAGACGTACACAAGGAAAGAGAATAGAGACAGATGGCTTACCCTCAGTATTCTTAAAGGTTTTCTGATAGACGGGAATTCGGAGGGGAGCGGCCACTTTTCAGTCTGCCCACCAACCCCCTCCACAATGGTCGCATCGTGACTGGGAAGATTGACTTGCTCGATGATAGCTGAGCCAGACGCTCAGCCACAAGTTTCTCAGTCACCATTTTCTTCTCCGCCAGCTTCCGAAACTTCTTCTGCGGCTTCTATTTCGCGAGCTCGGTGTGGAAGAAGACGCCTCCTTCATAACATTATCATCAGTCAAAGAAGAAAGACACGCGTCCACACCTTTAGGTGCCATCTTCCAGCGTCCTCGAAACACGAAACCCTTGAAGGGCGCGTAGGGTGAATTAGAAATGACGACAAACGGAATACCTTTCGCGGTCGAAGAACTGATGGGAGGAGGGTTAAGGGTATCTGACCCGTTAGCGCATAATAGCAAGGCCCACCTTCTATATTAGGTAGATAAAAATTTCCCGCCAACTCCTCCACACGCGAGGGCTTCGCTGCCTGTGGATCTCTCTACCGCATCTTCACCTTCTCCCACTGTACGAAGCCCTCAAACTTCGTCGTCTTTAAAAAAAGGAGAAGTTAATATTGCAAAAAACATAATGTTAAGATGAACAGAAATTCAAGACATACCCTTCTCGCACAGGAAGGGCTCCTTACCAGGAGGCACCCGCACCTTGCTCAACCCCAGGTACACCAGAAACGCATCCACACACCATTGCTCCTCCTTGTACTCGAGCACCACTGGGAAGTCACCAAGTTTGCGGTCCATCCCAAGCACCTTCCATGGCATAACAACGGGGATAGCACCCCTCTTCACGTATAAAAAGTGCTCCTTCCAGTCGTAGAGCGACTTGGGAGCCACAGTTCCCATCTACTGCATTCTCGCCCAGTGTGCAAAGTTAAACAACCTGGCTGAGGAGGTATTCTCCAAAACATAAAAAACATTGAACTTTTTGAATGTCGGTTTGATGTCTAATGCACGATAGCAAGCTTCAAAATGCATAAGTCAGAGCATGCCAAAACCACTTAACTGGGTTATATGAACATCGTACGCCACCAGTGGGTCGATGACGAAACGGGTGGCCGGTAGACGGAACGCACAGTTGGCGAAGAACACCTCAAAAGGGTGATCTTCCCTTATGGGGCCATTAACGTCGTCTTCCCTACCAAAGGAAGCTCCCGACTCCCACACCGGGTCAATCTCATAACTCCGGATGAACTCCTCGTGTCGTTGTTGTTTTTTTCAATTGATGGTGGTTGTATCCATCAATTTAGGAGAAGCCTTCGGCTTCTTCTGAGCAACACTTTGCATCTCGTCTGTGGTTTTTGACGACTCAGACATATCTTGAAGATCAACTAAGAAAACTTGAAAATAAGGTAGAAAAGGGTAGAAGATCGAGAGAGAAAACTCGAAGATCAAACAAAGGAAGCTTGAAGATCAAGAGAAAGAGGATAAAGGTTACATAAAACGGTGAAAGATAGTCGAAAAATCTAAAGTCGTTGGAGAAAAGAGAGAGAAAGCTGGAAAGAAAGTGGAAAAATTGTAGAGAAAGATGAAGAAAAGTCGAAGTTTTTCCACCTATTTATACTCATCGTATTAAATGCGATGGGAATACAGTTATCCCAGTACAGCAGAAACTATAGGCAGCGGCCCATTCGGAAGACACCAGGTGGTCACGTTTCCCCAACTCATCAAACGCGCACGAGTGGTCACCCACTCGCCTGAAACTAGGAAGAACGTGGTGCCACTTGTGTCTGACGTCAACAGTGACGGGAGCAGACATCCCTGCAGTCACCTGACACACGTCTCCTCAAATTCTGAGGACGACTCCTCAAACACACTCCTCGTCATTAATACAACTTTTCGAATTCTTGGCACATTTATTTTTTAATCACTACCCACCATTAATACACGTGGCTGCGCATTAACTCCTCTTAAAGGTGCATGACACGTCACCCGCATGAACTCTTCTCAGAATCATGCTTGCTACGTCACCAACATGCGTTGGGTTCACGTAAAACAAAAAGACGTTCTCTGTATGATTCCTTAATTTTTAGAATCATGCTTGCCATGTCATCAACATGCGTTGGGATTGAGGTAACTCGTAAATACGTCACCCGCATGATTTTCACTTGCAACCAACATCCAAGAAAAAGCACAAGGGCCACATGAGCCATCACTTGAAGAACACTCTCTCTATTGAGTTTAGCGCTCCACTCGCTCTTTCCGCAAGACCAGGAGAAGCCCTAGACTAGATGACTTGAGAGGATAGGGTACAAAATCCTGGTGCAGGCGAAGATAACCCTATCCTGTAAAACAACTCAAATAATGAAGCCTACACAGTCTATTCTACGTAGGAACATACACGGGCTACTCTCAGCGTAGAAACACGTTGCTGGCTATGCAATAGATGCTCAACAACTCTCAACGCAAAAGATGTCAGCAATAACACATTCAATGCGTGTGGCCAACATGCGCAGATAAACAAGCAACATCGTATGGAAGTATGAGGATGTACGGAATATTCTTATCTAGGATGATCCTGCGAGATCCTGGCACATGATTAGCCTATTAGAAGATGACATGTGGCAGGGTGATCCAACTACCCTGCCCCAGGTACAACAACGTGACAGCTTCCATGCTGCACATGCTGAAGCTATACTTGTACAGTACCATCAGAGGTACGGTTTACAGCACGTCGTCCTGCAAGTGGCTGGACGTCACATCAGACGTCTCCATCAGGTCAACCATGCAGCCCGTCAGAAAAAGAAGACATCTGCAGCCACTCCGTCGCATCGCGCCACGTGGTGCTTTGACAGGGTGGTATTCTTATCTCTCACATAAGCATTTATTACCACATGCTTTTATACTAATTATGTGGGCCGAAGGGAGGCTAGCCCTTAACTCGGGCCCAAACACATCATCGTGGTTAAGGGTTAGTGATGTTTGGCCCATGCATGTCCTACATGAAGGGGGTCACTCCTTCCTTGTATGGACATGTTATGTTTCACTTAGAAAGCCAACACCATTTTTGTGTCAGTACGTTGGAGTCATTCTCTACTACCTAGCAGTCGTCTTCCTTCGTACGACCCTCTCATTCTTCTTCTTGTAGGTTTTGGTTTTCGTCCACGAGTGTGTGCAAAGGATCGTTCCTGCAGCAACACGAGTTCACAACCATAATCATTATCAAGGTAATAAACACTCGTTATTTCTTTAGCTACGGTTTGAAAAAATATCAAATTTGACCGATCAAAAGTTAGGTAAAAAAACTGACTGTTAAACGAAACCAATGACCGGTTTGAGCAGTTTTAGGGTTTGAAACCAAACCGTAATTTAGAAAGGTTGGGAAGAGTTAAAGATGAAAATGATAACATGAAAGAGAGAAATTCTTAGCTATTATTGTTATAAATTGTTAAGGGAGAATGGATTAATTACTCCAAACTATCGCCTATTGACGGATAATACTCCCAACTTTCACTTTGGCCAATAGCACTCTCAACTTGCAACTTATTTTCTTCCATCACTCCCAAACTAACGGAGGTCTAACCTGGTTAGTCTTCGTGACCAAAATGTAAAAACCTAAACTTTGGGACATTTATGAAACTTGTTATTGTTATTATTATTATTACATATTACAAATTATTATTATTATTATTATTATTATTTTTAAAATTTTATAAATCCACCCACCCCCTTCATCCTTTCTCTCTTTAAATCACCAACAACCACCACACCTTCCACCACCGCACCAAACACCACCACTGCACCACCCACCACCCCATGTCGTACCACAACAACCAACAAAACCCATCCATCCTTCAATTAATCGATTCGAAATAAACCCCCAAAACCCATCCATACTTCACCATCCCCTCTCTCTCTCTCTCTCTCTCTCTCTCTCTCTCTAAATCACCAACAAAATTCCAAATCATTATATTTAGATCGTTTCAGAGCAATTAAACTTAACCCCACACGCATACAATTCCGATTTACATAACCACCACACAAATTGTTTCGTTCAAACATCACATCGATCAGATTCCTTGGATTTGGTTCGTTTTTTCGCTCGCGGCCCGAAACTGATGGATGGGTTTAGAGGGGAGAAAGAGACAAATAGAGAAATGGGGTGGAAGGTGGCTGTTAGGAGACGTTGAAGGGTGGTGGTGGTTTTAGAGAGAGAAAGAAACAGAGAGAGAGAGAATGGGGGGTGGGTCTGTCACAAAAGAGAGGGGGGTTAGGATTTATAGAATTTAAAAATATAATAATAATAATAATAATAATAATAATAATAATAATAATAATAATAATAATAAGTTTCAAAAATGCCCTTAAGTTTTGGTTTTTATATTTTGGCCACACAAAAGTTTTGGTTTTTACAACTAAGCAATGCCACGTACGCTTCTGTTAGCCACGTAGGATAAAAACTAATGTCATTAAGTCTGGGAGTGATGAAAGAAAATAAGTTGAAAGTTTGGAGTGTTATTGGCCAAAGTGAAAGTTGGGAGTATTATCCGCCAATTGGCTATAATTGGGAGTATTAAAATCCATTTTCTCAATTATTAAATTTGTTTTTTAATAAGCTTGTATATTTATAAATATTAACCACGCTATAATTAGCAACTTCGTGTTGTGTGTGTGAAGCTATTGTTGCCATAGTTAGAATATGTCTTTGGGTTGAGTTGTTGTGAGTGAAGAAGTTCTAATGCAGTCACTTGCTATTTGAGTGACATGTTTGTGATTTTGGGGCTTATACATCCAGCGATTTCATCTTCCCTCTAGTTTCTCTCTTACGTACGTTTGTCTTTTAGGGTTAAAGTGACTGCATTTTCATATATGTTGTAGACTTTTAGCGATGATAGTGGGCTGCTACCTGGCATAGTAACTCCGGTTGCATCCGTGGTGGCATCTAAGCCTTTTTTTTTTTTGCAACGATGATAATTGTAGATCTTATTCGATAGGATTACTTTCTTTCTTTTGTTTGCAGTGGTTGCGTCGTGGTGCTAACGAGTCTGTTTGACGATAGTGATGGCGGTGGTTAGGTCGAAACTGTCTGGCGATGGTTTGTTTTGCAACGATGATGATTGTAGATCTGAGTCGATTAGCTTATTTCCTTTTGTTTTTATCGTTTGTTTGATGTGTTTGTGTTGGCACTGTTTGGTGATCGTGGCGGCTTGATGCAGGTTGTGGTGGTTGGGGTTTGAGAGAGAGAGAGAGAGAGAGAGAGAGAGAGATTGGATTTAAGCGAGAAAGAGTAAGTTGCGATGGTGGTTGCATATGGGGATAGTGGCCGGTGGTGGTGGCTGGGTTTTTAAAGAGATGGGATGAGTGGTGGTGTCGTGGTGATGGTTGGGTTTTTAGAGAAGAAAAAGATAGAAGTTGTGTTCCAGAGGGTGTTTTTTTTTTTTAAAAGAAAGAAATGAAAGGAAATGATAAAATGTGTGTTTCATAGATTATTTTTTAAAGGAAAGGAAGGGAAAAGAAAAGAAAGAAAGATTAAGTCAATTTCAATCCTTCCAAATTGAAAAGAAATTGAAGGAAAAGAAAGGCATAATAATAATAATAATAATAATAATAATAATAATAATAATAATAATAATAATAATAATAATAATAATAATAATAATAATAATAGAGGAAAAGAAATGAAGAGAAAGGGAAGATTTTTTTTCTTTATTTTTCTCCCCTTACGTCAACTTAGGAACATAAGTAGTGGTTGGATTGTTAGAGTGTGTGTGTTTTGTGTAGGGGTGTACAAAAAGCTCGCGGCTCGCTCGAAACTCGCTCGAAAATAGCTCGCTCGAAAACGCTCGTTTTGTTGTCGAGCCGAGCCGATTCGTTTTGTAATCGAGCCGAGCTCGAGCCATGGGTGTTCAGCTCGTCTCAGGCTTGTGTATGTGTAATTAATATATAGATGAAATTAATATATTTTGGCTACAAACGCAATTCTAAAATTTAAATTTGAAAGTTCCGCTCATACTACCTATCTACCTCACCTCTTCATAATCCAATAAACCCTAACTTAGAAAAATAAAAAATATACATGTATATGTGTAATTTTATTTTATTTTTGTTTTATTTTTTATTTAATAAATATTTATAAAAAAAATAATAAAAAAATAACGAGCTGGCTCGTTTAAGTTCGAGCTTGAGCTTTGCCTGATTCGGTTTGACTCAGCTCGTGTACAGCCCTAGTTTTGTGGCTGGGTTTTGAGAGAGAGGGAGGGAAGGAGAGGAGTGGTGGTGAACTGGTGATGGTGTTATTGTTTTCTTTGACAAAATATTTTCAAAGTATATAGCACTATTATTTTGCCAACGTTTTTTTTCGTACAATTTCTCAATGCACTGATAGTTTCATCATCCATGATCCACGTTTGAACACTTAACTTTTGTTATTAAATAAAATACTATAAAGTTTAAACCCTTGCTTTAGTACTTAATTTATAACTTGGTGAATTAAAAGAACCTAATGTCGTTATCGATATTATAATCAATTGTTCGGATTACCAATATCATAACCATTTGATAGGACCACTTTTGAGTTTCACATGATATTTTCATTCACTTTATGCTTTTCGCCTTTTTATCTAAATTTTTTCTAACGTAAAAAGTGTTGTATCATTACTTGCGATACATGTCGTACAAATACTAGTATAATTTAACATCTTATATTTTTAGAAACTTTATATGTCAAACGCATAACAAAGTCACACACTAATGCATCGTCGTAGTGCATGTAATTAACTGTGTTAACTTTTAGTTAGTTTGAAATCGTTGAGAAAAAATAAGTCGAAACTCTCACAAAAGAATTCTTCCGTTGAGACTAAATACATCAAACTTGTCAACAAATTTGTCAACACAAATTCCTTTACAAATTAATATTGATATAGATATATAGTAAATACATCAAATTACTAACACACTTTGTGAATTTGAGTATGTTATAGTATTATACTAGTTTTAAAACAAAATATCTTATTATTCAACTTATATCCTAGGCCCTAGCCTTACAACTTACAAGTAAGCCCAATATTATTCTCACAATTGGACTTGCTACACTTTGGGTTTTTATACTATCCAATTAGAGTTCTATTCCACCCAAAAACCATGTGGGCCAACACCACCCTATCTTCCATATTCCATCCAATCACCACCACCGTCACTCACCGGAGCAACCACCGTCCCTTCACCGTCTCCGCCAAGCACCCACGTCATCAAAAGAACATAAAATACAACTACCAACAAGAAGAAGAAACAATTGAAACTACAGAAATTGATAAAGAATTAGAGCTTTTAAACCAACGAGAAGATGGGGAAAACTGAGGATATTAATGCATACGCTTCGAATTCGGAGAAGATTAGTGGGTCTGCTGTTTTATTGGCGATGCAGAAAGCAAGTGCTCAGAAAACATCAAAGAAGATGAAGATGAAGAAGAAAAAGGAGAGGATGAAAGACGTGAATGAGGATAAAGATAAAGATGAGGTTGAAGATTATAGTGATGTGAAGCCGTTGTGTATTAAGAGCGATTGGAAGGAGCGGTTGGATGATCTGGAGATGCAGCTTCATCAATTGATTCATCATGCTTGATTTGGTTTGTTTGTTAATATGTTATGATTTACATATGTTACAAGTTTACATGCTGTTTGGTCTTAATTTTAGTGTAATAATGTTAATAGGTGTTCATGAAACTGAAGTAATCGATGTATAGGGATGGCAAAAAAAATCTGAGCCCGACTGGTATGTTTGAAAGTGGAGACATTCGGGTTGGGTAAGCTCGATATTTTTTTTTTTTTTTTTTTTTTTTTGTATGAAGTATGGGTATGAAGTATGGACCGGGTATGGAATATTTTGCGGATATGGGATTAAGTGATACCTTAATTGATTACCTAAAAGCATATACCTATTTACCCAAAGCATATACCGAAATGGTTTATGCTTTCATGGTGAATGCAAATGCAATTTGAGTTTGAATTTCTTTGCAGCAATGGCAACTCATAGTAGAGAAGAATATAACCTGAAAAATTATCTCAATTGCTTGTGAATAAGTGAATCCAAGTATGTGAAACAAACTAACTAAGGCCTTTGGGTGTGGAAGCCGGCATAGGGCCGGCTTGGTGATGCCGCCCCGGCAAACACCACCCCTATGCCCCGGCATAGGCATGGGCGGCAACCACACGACTCTTGTGCCGGGCCTCTTGATTGGTTTTTGGGTTTTTCCCTTTTTTTTAAAGGGAGGAATAATGCTCCTACCACACCCTTGGATCATCATCACCATGATGCTCCTACCCCACGATGACGTGGCAGCTGAGATGGAGGACCATCATGGATGATGGGCCTCCTCCACACCCAAAGGCCTAAGTAAACCTAACTTAAAACCGACGGTTGGCTTTATGCCTTTTCAAAAGCGAGTTTCTGGGTCGCAAGAGGTTTTGTTTATGCTAAAACCAAAAAAACCTTAATTGAACTGGTAAAAGCTAAACTGGACATATCATCATCATCATTCTCAGTTAATCTTACCTATAGCAAAGCTAAGGTAGGGTCTGGGGAGGGTAAGATGTAGACATCCTTACCTCTACCCCTAAGAATAGAGAGACTGCTTCCAGTGAGACCCCCGACTCGATGTGGTTTTGTATCAAGCCTTGGACATAAGGCGCAGAACACTTAGCAATCGGGACAAACCCGATCGGTGCATGTACCCCTTTGTCTTTTGGCTATCCATGCCACCACATGATGCATGATTAACCGTCTGTCATTTTTAACGTTATTTTCACGAAATTAGTAAAATAACGTTAAAACTAGTGCAACTTTACTTTTGCCCCCTAAGGGTCACACATATATATACACTATATGCGCACATCGTAACCATAAAATACAGACTTCTGTTATTGAATTTGTGGATTATGCTCTTTATTTTTTAATGTCAAGTAACTTATAATACATCAACAAATGTTTTAGCCACAATTTGTTTTGAACTAAATGTGTAACTATCGATTAATCATTAATAAAAAAAACTGCTTAGTTAGTGAAATTGGGGAGCTAGAGCGGAGACCATGTGAAATTTAAGGGTTCGATTCATATTTATCACATATAGGGGTTTCACCGGGAGAGATCCTCCTTTCAAGTGGACTGGGTAATCAGTACAAGCTGACCCAAAATGTTAGGCATAGCTCCACCGACTACACCACTTGCCGTTCAAAAGAAAAAAGTTTACATGCTGTTTGGTCTTTGTCTTCAGTTTTTATATGGTTTGAGCTAAAAACCAACCCATGGTAATCGACTGATGGTGCACACTAACTAATGTATTCAAGTATTCAACTCATTGACCGACCACATAATTGAATTGACCACCATGCTGTACCCTGCACATGTGGTGTACTCTGCCCAATCCATGGATACTGTTTGTTTGGGGTAACCCCCAATAAACAAATGCTCTGCCACAATAATAATAATTTAAATATTTAATCAATATACTGTTTATAATTCCAAGACCCACATATTTATTCCAGATAATATGCAGGATGCATGTGACTTGTTGCATTTACATCAAAAACACCACAACAAATTATATAAATAATAAAATTAATCACAACCACACACCACACTTTAACCTTTGTTTTTTTTTCCTATTGTAGTTTCTAACTTGACCCAAACTAATGAATTATATCAGCTGTTTAACTAAAGAATTAAAAACCAAACATTAAGCATCTTAAACTGTAATAAAATCAAATGATCAAAGTTAGATTATTATTATTATTATTATTAGAGTGATCACCGCAGCCACCGCCTAAGATCGGTGGTTGAACAAGGTGACGCCTCGCCGCCTGCAATGCTCTCCGTATAATAAGATGAGTAATTAGACTGCTGCTCGACGCCCATGTAACTATAAGGCTCGTTTACACTCGTAAAGCTTGGACTCCTTAGGTTCTGCTGGTTGTATACTTGTCCACTATGCGGGTCTGGAACTGGGAAAGATAGTCGTTTCTTGGCTGAACCGGTTCTATCTCTCTCGGGGGTTGAAGGTCTTTGTCTAGGTGCACTTTGGGACCGGACTCGGGCCTTAGCTGACTCGGTTGCAGCCATGTAATTAGGCATTGACCCTCCACTTGTTGAACCTCTAGGATGTTGATGTAAGGTAGAGTTGAAACTATAGTTTGACCTTAAACTCGGCGTTTGACTTTTAATACTATGATAGCTTCTGTCATCTCTTATATAATTAGGGCTGGCGGATCGCACTTGAATAGGCCTTGTTTTGGACGGTGAAGGTGTTACAGGGGTTCTATGGAGCGGCGAAGCAGAGGAGTTTCGTGGATTTTGGTAGTGGGGCTGTTGGTGGTGGTGATGGAGGTTATATTGATAACTTGATCTTCTATAATGGTTAGGTGGTAAGTTTGCGTATGGTTGAGAGGTGTCGACTTCAACTGTTTTGATGCCATCTCGTTGATCAGTTGAGGCGCGAGCCATGGGCCTGGTTTCCCATGGTTTTGAACCCATCCATCTATCTAGCCATTGGTGTCTATCTCCAACACCGAGCTCGTTATCACTCTCCATTGATGGATTCCTACCATTTCTTATCTTTTCCTAAAAAAATCGACAAATCAGTTACCTTTCTTTGAAAGTTAATAAGTTAAAATATTATCTATAAATAATTTTGCAGTATGTTTTTTGTTATAAATTCCCTGCATACGTGATGTGCGTGCATGCACATCACGCATTGGCTTTTGGGATCAAAGTGCATCACAGTGCACAACACGCTTTTTAAAACCAAGATTTTAGGTAGAGAATTTTGCGGATTGGTTAAGAAGAAAACAAAGTTACAAGGAGACAAACCTCTTGAGAGAAGGCTTGCGATAAGGTCTTATCACGTCTAGCGGCAGCTCTATGATGAAGCATTGCTTTCACTTCTTCAATAGTGTGCGGTCGCTCATCCCAATCATCGGCAATGCTACTTCCATCTCTTGACTAAAAGTTACAAACCCGAACTTAGCTTATATATATAACATAAATAGATATATAGATACGGATATGTATAGGGTTAATGAAGCACCATAGATCTTCGGTCAGAAATATCTTGATGATAACGCGAACCCCATGCGCTATTAGTGTCACTAAACGTAGATTTTCGACTACTTTGATCCGATTGCTTCAATCGTTGATCAAGAACACGAGCCTGCACTCTAACCAAAGCTTGCATACATTGAAGTGTCATTTTGGCTTGTTTTCTCACATTGTGACCTCTCACTAGTGCTTGCAATTTTACTAGTCCTTTAAGTGCACGAAGAGCTCTCCTAGCCTACAAAGACAAAAAAAAGGACACATATTGTTAAAACAATAAAGTTTTATTGGTTTATTTACCATGAAATATCATATAAGACAAAAAAAAGGACACATATTGTTAAAACAATAAAGTTTTATTGGTTTATTTACCATGAAATATCATATTAGAATCGCCTCTTGCGCCTAGGCCCATTTTTTAGGCGAGGCGATGCAATTGCGCTTTGAGTCGAGGAAATTGCGATTTAATTCTCCAGGTGATGGTTTAGGCGTAGATCAACTAGATTCAAGCCAAATTTCTACTTTTATCTAAAGAAAACTAGTTTTACACATTAATACATCAATATTTTAAAAACTTTTAATACTAACTAGATTATACGTTATATAATAGTTTTGTTTATTTTATTCGAATAATAGTATTATTTTCATATATTTTTATTTTATTTTTTTGTTCGCCTTTTGTTTTATCTCAGACCCTCGCTTTTTTTTTTTGCGCTTGCTCCTAGGCCCAGGCAAGGCCTATACACGTTGAGCGCGACTACCGCCTTTGATAACACTAGGGTTTGAAGTCAAAATCCAAACATTGGAATTTACATTTTCCAAAAAAAAAGGTTGTGGGTCATGGTCCATGTGCATGTGCACTTGCTGCATCCACAGGCATCTTTCCATGTGCTTTTTATCCTAAAACTAAACCAATTTGATAAAGCACCTTTTTATAACTTTTTGCTATCACAAATATGCTAAAACATCATATTCATATGGACTTCTCTTTTAAACCAGCTAATTTCCAACAACTCTTTATACACACATGTATGTATATACTATATATATGTTTGTGTATGTATACGCACACGCACACGCACACTTTATAACCAATTTTAAACATATAATGCGAGAACCACATAATGCATGTGTACATAGCGCCTGGTAGCAAGCATGACATTTAACACAAAAAGTACAAGTGTTTATGTGGTTCTCGCAGTTATATTTTTAGATGGTCAACTTTAATATTCTAATCCAAAACATATATTCATTCCAATAGTGAATGCAGCTGTGTTTGTTGATCCTTAATGTGGAGTATTAAGGCTAACACAGAGTGACAGATATTGAAGACATGATGGATAGATTCAAGAGTGAAAATTAATAATAGTCACAGGAATATATCTGTTTAATAATAATACAGTGAATGAATGAATGTAGGACCCTAGAATTAAGAGCACAGTTTATTAATTGAAGATAGATCTGTGCTTTCACATGGTGACAAAACAGGGGCTGCTACTTCTGTAGCTTTGGTTTAAACTACACCTAGCTAACAATTAATTTTCTTACATTCCAGGTATGTCTATTACTCTATTAGTTTTGAACAAGTCTCTTTCATACTAGTCAAAATCGCACAATGCGCGCGCCTTGGCATTTACACGCGACATGCAAAGCGCGATTCTGGATGGATGTGTGCGCCTCAGAAAAGGCACACACGAAATGAGGTGATATCCAAGACTTCTTAAGCCTTAACCCTTTTGCGGACTGTCGCAAGGGCAGTACCTTTAAGTCTTTAACTCCACAAGGGAGCGCGCACCCTAGACCTATTGTAGATCTAGGACTAGATCAGCGTATACGAGTGTACGGTATACGCTTTGAACACCTTAGCATGTAGAAGTAAGATTTTCAAAACCAACCGGCCGGATCAGGAACTGGGTACATAACCGGCCCGGTTGAGTCTAATTGAACATCCTCCATTTGAATTTGCCAAGACATCCAAAATCTTATTTATTGATTCATTTACTTTTTAGATTATTGCGTTTTAAAAAACACAGATAATAAGTTTTTTAGAGGGTGTTTGGGATTGCGTTTTGAATCTAATTTTTAGATTATTGCATTTTGAAAACGCAGATAATCGGTTTTTAGTGTTTGGGATTGCGTTTTGAAAACGCTGATAATCAGTTTTTTAGGCTACCAAAACGCAATAATCTATAAGCAGCTCCACCCCTGCTTTTCTAAAACGCATAATCTATTTTGAATAATCAATCCCAAACACTATAAGCAGACCCCTGCTTTTTTCAAAACGCATAATCTGTTTTGAATAATCAATCCCAAACACCCCATAATATCTCTACATTAGCCACTTTATCCTACAAATAGTAAAGCTATTGATAGGGTACAGGGAGAGTTAGATATTAGCAAACGTTACTTCCACCGAAGGACATAATTTTTTTTTTCTTTCAGAGAGACCGCCTACTCGAAAACAAATGTAAGAAACACAACCAATTCTAAAAATATATAAATAGAAAGCTACCGAAAATAAATAAAGATACAAAATTACAATATTTTGAAAACTCTAATATGACACTCACCAGATAACCTCTAAAAGCCGTTTGGATTATAATAGCTGCATAATATTCCCTGGAGTAACCAGCTTTCGTCCTATTCATCCTAGCCACCTCCACTGCTGCCTCGGCTGCTGCAGCAGCCGCGGCAGCCAATGCAACAGCTTGCATCTGCTCCGCCGCGGGCTTTTTATCAGAAGCGCCCGCATTAGTCACTTTTGACTGCGGAGCAGTTGCCACTGTTGCATTATTTTCTGGGGCCGTATTCGGCTTTCGGAATAACCATCTCCGCTTTTCCCGCTTCTACATTAATTTAAAAAACCGTTAAAAAAATATAAAAAAACAGTTAGTAAAGATCATGAAGACTAAATGGTGAAAGAATTAATAATAATAATAAAAAAAAAACAACCTTGTCATCTTCATCGTCATGAAGATGATGATGTTGGGATGTTTTAGTGGGAGTTTTTTTTATGATTATTATTATTAATATCGGAGGAAGAGTCTTTAGAAGGAGATCGGAAAGCTCTTTTGACAGCGGTGAGCCATGAAGATGATCCACCTTTCTTACCCATTGAATGATGATATTGAAATGATGTAGAAAGAAAGCTATGAAAGTAATAATAATAATATTAATATTAATAATGAGGTTGCTGCCATTACAACAGGGAGAGAGAAAGAAGATGACCAACAAGCAAAGCAAACACTTTTATCTGTAAAGGAAATAGATGTATTAATATATGAAAGAAGGATAGTGTGTCAGTCATGTGTGATGAAAATGGTGGTGGGGTTGGTTTTTGTGTGTGAGAGAGTGACAGATATTTATAATTACAGTGTTTATTTGATTAAATACAAATAAGTTTTATGGTATGTAGTGTACAAACCAAAGAGAAAAACACACACTGACATTTTTGTAAATAATGTTTTTATGTTAAAATTGAACTAAAGTATTACACTATAAGACTAAGGTGGTGTTTGTTTTTCTCCCAAAAGCACTTCTGACTTCTTTTGTCTGCGTCGGGCAGACGCGGGCAGACGTTTGGGGCGGGCAGACTGTTTGTTTTTCGGAAGACATTTCACTCCAAAAGCTCTTCCTGACCTCTTCTTGGTGCAGACTTGGACCAAAGTCTTCTAAGGTCTTCAAAGGTCTTCTCCTCTTCTCTTCTCCTCACCCACCACCACCACCACCCACTACCACCACCACCACCACCACCGTCACCCACCCACCACCACCACCTAGCATCGTCCACCACCACCGTTCACCACCACCACCGTCCATCACCACCACGATCCACCACCACCCACCACCACCACCCACCACCACTACCACCACCACCCACCACCGTCCACCACCACTACCACCACCACCCACCACCCACCACCACCATCACCACCACCACCCACCACCCACCACCACCATCACCACCACCACCCACCACGGTCCACCACCACCACCCACCACGGTCCATCACCACCACCACCACCACCCACTACCGTCCACCCACCCACCACCACCACTACCGTCCACCACCACCATCCACCACCACTACCACCACCACCCACCACCGTCCACCACCCACCACCATCACGGTCCACCACCCACCACCGTCCACCACCACTCACCACCACCACCCACCACCATGGTCCACCCACCACCACCACCATCTACCACCAGACTGCTGTAAAAACTCAGTTTGTTTAAATTTAAGTTTATTTCAGCAGCCTGCAGACGTTAACAAACAAACAGTCTTCTTCTTGCAGACTGCAGACCTTTAGTCCACCTCTTCTCCTGCAGATATGGTCCGCAGACTGCAGACCTTTTCCTGCAGAAAAAATAAACAACACCTAAGACTATATGTTATGGACATGTGAGCGAGCAGCAGTAACAGCTTCACGCTCATTTCTAGCCACAACAGTCTTATGCTAACTTGATGTGAGCGAGCCAACGCAAGCAAGTTCATGCAAACTCACGGTGCGAAAAAGGAATTTGTGTTGGATTTGTAGGATGTGGTCGCGCCGGTGCTCACCCCCAGCCACAATAGCCTGGCGTGACCAGGTTACTTGAGAGTCACGTCGGTGCTCAATAGGAGCCACAACGTACAACCTAATTTTGAAGTAGCATAATAACTATTACTGTAGTTTATTTGTTCTAGTGTATAATCAAGTTTTGGCAACATAATTACTTGAGTTCTTTGCACACTTTGCACATATTATATATATGATCTAGATTAGTTAAGAACTTACTTGAGTTGAGAAAACCATAACTACAACCAGAAATTTGATTTTTTTTTAAGATTACCCATGTATGTATAATAGCTAACTAAAGTGACGTAAATTGATCTTACGTTGTTACACCGGTGTAAGGACATTTACGTCACTTTTTAATACACTGATTTAAAGACGTAATTTTTTTTTGTATATTTTTTAGTTAGCTATTTTTAAATTATTGGGTAAATTTTTTTTAAATCGTATTTTATTTCGTAGTTTTTACGGTTCTCTTAACTCAAGTGAGTTTTTATTTGAATCTAACCCTATTTTATATATATATATATATATATATATATATATATATAGAGAGAGAGAGAGAGAGAGAGAGAGAGAGAGAGAGAGAGAGAGAGAGAGAGAGAGAGAGAGAGAGAGAGAGAGAGAGAGAGAGAGAGAGAGAGAGAGAGAGAGAGAGAGAGAGAGAGAGAGAGAGAGAGAGAGAGAGAGAGAGAGAGAGACTAAGAAAGAGGGAAGGAGAGTGGTCAACAGCGTTGCTTTGAACAACTAGCTATAAACCTTATTTAAATGACTACTATCAGAATCATTCCTCGATTATTTACAGATTTGCATATTAATCTATTATTTTAAATTCGTTAATTATTACAAATCGTCATCTTGATCGAAAGACTTTATACTTTGATATAAAATAGTTATATTATTAAATATTGAGAAAACCTAACCACTATCATTAAAATTACTAGACTTTTTATAAACCAGATGTAGGTTGTGGTTTCAGTAAAGCTTAAACCCACTCCTAATTTATAACACTAGCGACATGGTTTTGATTGTGCATAATGTACAACAAATTGTTTGTTTAAATAATAGATATGGTTAAGTTGGGTATGCTAAATGTGACATGTGGTAGTTATAGGCTAATTTCATGTAAATGTACAATTTAAGGCAATGACTTTCCACACTGTACACTTCAGACATCATGTCATTTACCTTCATACATGTAACTGAAATGAATGAGTCTCATTTATACAACCAAAAACATTGAATTTCATAACTATGGTCAACGAACCTCATATGTCTAAAGTTCATGTAATTCACAATTATGGTCAATGAATTTCATACATAAAGGTTGTGTCCTATAAGCATGGGGCAGAATTTTTCAATTTTCGAAATATACATTTTTCCTAGTGTTTCAAGTTTAATTAAGGGTTTAAACCTTATGTACTTATTAGAGGAAAAGTGGAGGATGGGCAAAATATAAGGTTCTGATTGGATCCGTGGTTAGTTAACGAAGCATTGAAGGATAAATGGCCAAGTCTGTTCAGGTTGGAACGAGATAAAATGTGCAAGGTATGTGATTGTACGATGGGAGATAATCAACCTAGAGTGTGGAGATGGAGATGGGTGAGGCCGCCAAGCTTAGCGAATGAATTAATAGAATGGAATGAATGTTTGGATTTGATAGTGACGGTGGGGGCTAGTGGAATTAAAGATCAATAGGAGTGGAAGGGAGACGATATGTGGCAATTCTCGGTGGGATCGGTAAAGGCTCTTATGATCGGTAAAGGTTAATATCTTTGTTTGGAGATCGGACCTATTCAAAGTGGCTATACAGTCGGCGTTAGTTAGAAGGAATATTCAGATGGACTCCACCAACTTGTGCTCTTTGTGGGACGGAAGAGGAGTCAGTAGACCACCTTTTTACAGCTTGTGAGGTGGTTGCGGCGGTTTGGGCCCATGTTAGTATGTGGTGTAAAGTGCCCCTGATTTTATTTTTTTTTCATTTAGAGATGTGGATTCATATAAAACAGTTAGGGGTTGTTTGGTTGATTAAGTGCTAAATCATTAAGATGTCTGAATGGTTAAGTGCTTAATCATTAAGTTGGACCTCTTAATGGTTAATTTTCTTGTCCCACATTGGTAGGAGAGTCTCATTAAGGTTCTGCCTAGTTCGGTCCTTAATAGTTCAGTGCTTGATGGTTCAGCAACATTCCAAATCTTAATGGTTCAGCCTTAACCATTCTATTCAAAAGCTGAAACAAACGCGTTGAATGTTGAATCATTCAGCACTGAATGGTTCAGAACCTCATTAAGAGGCTTACCAAATAGCCCCTTAATTTCTGTAAAAGAGGTAAAATGATTTTTCATGAAACTGTGTTTTGTACTTGTTGGTGCATCCGGAGAGCTACGAATGCAAGCATGTTTAAGGATAGAAGATTGTGTAACTAAAGTTTAGCATTTTTATGGTTTAAAATCAGGACAAAAATAAAAATATTCATTAGACGGATTGGTGTAAATATTTAATGTATATGATATAGTATCGTTGGTGCCATGTTGCCTATCTTAGGGCTAATTTTATTGGTTGAAATGAAAGTTAAAGTCTTAAAAAACGTATTCAACATTGCTAATATATGCATGTGGTATGCAAACTCATTGTTGTATACTTAAATCATGTTTTAGTTTCAACTACTCACTACTTTTGAGAGAAAAAAAAAAACAATTGTGTTCTGTATGGTCATAATTATTAGCTAAATATTGTACTCTTTTAATTCTTCCACACAGATTTTATGTTATTAAAAAAATCGGACTATTTAGTGAAAGTAATAAAAGGAATATTCTAAAAAAAGTTTCTAAAATATGAGTTGCATAAAAAATTGAACTCTACTTGTTGATTGTTTTACTCTATTTGTTGGTGCATACATGCCTAAACAAAAATCCCAGATTTCAATGATAATAATAATAACATTAATATGTGAGTTGTTCACCACTTCAGAACTTATCATGATGTATCATGAAAAACGTAGAAGTTTTCTAAAAAAAACATAGTGACGGGCTTCGGCAAGGATTACAGAGCATTGGTTTGTGTACTGTTATTTGTAGAATAAAAAAGATAGTGTACTGGTCCAAAATTTAAGACTTATCACATTAGCATATCATGTCACATTATTGACCTACTTTTTCCTCTAGGACCATCCGTAGTGAAAAAATGAAAGGGGCATTAAATGTTTCATTCGCGCTTGCACACCGCCCCAGAGGCGTTAAGCTTCAAAATTGGTTTCTGGCACGGAATATTTAACGCGTGATTCGGACGTGAAATGTGCCTTTTTTAGATAAGCCAATTAAGTAAATGGAAAGTGGAGGGGGCGCCAAATTTCGCGAGCAATTGCGTTTGGTCTAACAATAAATCATTCTAAACCTTCACCTTATTATCCAACTATCACCTACTTTTCCTTTTGAGTAAACTGCCATTTTCGTCCTTGAGGTTTGGCACTTTTTGCCAGTTTCATCCAAAAAATTTTTTTTTCTCAACTGGCTCCACTAGTTTTCAAATTCTTGTTGGTTTCGTCCAAGTGCCTAACTCCGTTAGTCAATCTCAGTTAACTGAGGGGTAAAGTTGTCAATTCAAATATTATATGTATAATAATAATAATAATAATAATAATAATAATAATAATAATAATAATAATAATAATAATAATAAACAAAAAAAAACAAATCCACCCATACCAAAAATACAACCCCAATTTCCATCTTCACTCGTCTTCCGGATCCACAATGCCACCACCGACACCATCACTCCCCACCACCACTTTCCTCCTCCTCCTAACCCTAACCGTCACCCTAACCCAAACCACCCACCAACAACCCAACCTAGACTCCGACTGCACCAACCGCTGGATCCACAACAGAAATTGAAGAATTTGGGGGTCGGAACCACCGCCGACCACCGGAGATGATGACCAGAAATTTTGGGGGTCGGAACCACCGTCGTCTTCCTCCTCCGTCTGTCTCTCTCTCTTCTGCTTCCTCCTCTGTCTGTCTCTCTCTCTTCGTCTTCCTCCTCCGTCTGTCTCTCTCTCTTCGTCTTCCTCTCTCTTCGTCTTCCTCCTAGATGAGATTGAGGCCCTGATTAATGAATAACAGAACAGTTACAGTCATGAATTAATCTTAAAAACTATTTTTCAAATACAAAATTTATTACCATGCTTGCCGACACCTAACAGCTTCTTGACGAACACTTCTTTTTGGGTCATCAAGGGCTCTTGATAATGCTTGTAGTACCTAAAAATGAAAGCAAACTTATGTCAAAAAAAAGGTCACATAAATTTATAAGGAGCCAGCTGTCGGTGATTAGAAACATGATCCAACCTCTGGCCTGAACCGATATACACTAGCATAGGGCAGCTCGGACATTGCAGTCAGACACTGAATTGCCGTCTCACGTACCAGCTACACATGCTGCACGGGATGTTTGGTTGATAAAGGAGGGACATATTAGGGGATGTTTGGATGCGGGTGTAGGAACTAGCTAGAGGGGTGTTTGGTGACAAGTTTAATAACAGGAATAAAAGGTGTTTGGCTACAATAAAATGACAAAACTGCCCCTCAGTTAACTGGGATTGACTAACGGAGTTAGGCACTTGGACGAAACCAGCAAGAATTTGAAAACTAGTGGAGCCAGTTGAGAAAAAAAAAAATTTGGATGAAACTGGCAAAAAGTGCCAAACCTCAAGGACGAAAATGGCAGTTTACTCTTTCCTTTTTATATAAACTATATCTAATATCTAATTTATATACTCTATTTATAATTTATTTATTTAATAATATTAATTACTTTTATTAGAATATTAAAAAATACGGAAAAATAAAATTAATAACAAGATAATTCATTAAAGTAAAAAAAATCACACTCACAACAATTAAAAAACACACATTAAACCTAAAAAAAAGAAACAAAAAGTTTAAAAAAACACATACTTAAAGTCCTCGTTTATTCCTAATTTCATGACCAACTGTTCGTGAATTTCATGTCGAACCGACTCCATGTTCGAGTTATCCATAAATATGATGGTTAAGTCTTGATTCACAATATTTGATTGAGTTTTCACTTGAATCCATCCATTAAATCTTCTTTTTTTGCTATATCATCTGAAACTTGACTGGGTTGTCTATTTTAGGAGCCGACGTCTCCTTTTGTTTTGATCCTCTCTTTGCCTTCCCCAGATGCTCCTTAGCCTATTTCCCCGATGGAGGCAACTCGTTGAACTCGTACGGGGTATCATTATCATCCCCGAGATGGAAATCCAAATTGTGTACCATGGTTGGAATTTCGTTGTAGCCCAGGTAAATCATATCAGAAGTAGACGATGTATACGCTCATGATTCCGTTGTCTTCGACCTTTTTGACACCATTTGGAGTGGTTCATGCCATTTTGATTCGTTTTTTCACAAGGTAAAAAACATCCTTGTAGTTGAAGTGATGTTTACTGATGTGTCGAGTTTTAGTAAGTTTTTAAATATACTTCAATGGTGTAAAAGCTTGGTATTCTTAAACCAACGGAAAAGAAGAGTTTACCAAAACATAGTCAAAGTTTTAAATTTATAAATAAAACAACAATTGCTTAATAATCTAAAACTCACACAATAGGCAAGTGTACCTATCGAGTGTAGTATTGATACAAGCAAATACTGAGTATCGAACCCAAAGACACGACTTTTGTTACTCAGTTTTAAGTTGTTAAGAAAAAGTTTATAGGAATAAAGATAACGAAAGTATACTAGAGAGTAAACAATAACCAAACGAAAGTGTTGATTTGGGATCCGACTTTTATTGGTATGAAATAATAGTAAATATCTTGTTAAGTGATGTGTCCAACTTATGCCTCCCGTGATAACTTCAAAACGCTTTGTGTTCTTAATTGTTATTGTGAGGGTCTTCCTTCCGGTATGCTCACCCTCAAATGTGAGGGACGTATCACCCAAGATTGTGTATACCCAACCCCAAAAAACACACCTCCCAAAGTTGCGATATTGACATCTAACTACTTTTTTTTGTGAATAACTTGCCAAAAGCCGTAGCGATTAACATGCTACCACTTGACATGGCAAAGGCCTCGTATCCTCCCAAGTACGCTGATCCTTTACTTGAAATAATTAATTTATCAAAAAGTGATTAATCTATTATTAATTGTGCGACAATATAGTAATAGAAGTAAATAAAGACCGTTTATTTCTAATACGGGTTCACCAATCTTTGGTTTGCGCCAAAGATAACACATAGACCATGCAGCTAAGTCGCTCAACCAAATCATGGCTTATCACCAAGGCCAAATTTATATATAGACTGTACAGACCCTAAGTGAAGTTGGATGGTGGGAGCCGAAAGTCATGAGACCCATTTTTTTCCAAATCGGTAGGGGCCAGACTCAAAAAACACAAAATATTTGGATAAAACCGGGGAATTTATACTACTGTGCCAAAAATCGGTGGGGGCCAGGGCACCACTAAGCTTCGTCCATGGCCACGGGTAAACTCATAAGTCCCTCAACTTCTTACCAAAACACCCACAAAACCAAATACTAAGTGACTAAATAATTAGTTCATCAAACAAAAAAAAGAGTAGAAAGAATTACCAAGAACACAAAACATCACTTAAACTAAACATAAACTATATAAATCCATACCAACATAGTCTTCACCCTAGCAACACTCTAAAATCTTAGCCAAATAATGGCATTACAACATTCTCACCAAGGATGATTTTTAGGGGTGTACGTCGAATCGAATAACAAATTTTTGAATTATTTGAATCGATGTTTTTGAATAATTTATTTTTTTACTGAATTCGTATTCGAATCGAATTTGATTAAAAGCTGACCAATTCGATTCGAATTCGTATTAGAAACTTGAATTCGAATAAATTCGTTTAAGGTTAAGACTTAAGTTACGGGCTTTAGTTAGTCTTAGGCTTGGTAATGGGCTAATTTATGACTTAGGTGAAATTCATAGATTAGCCCCATAAAGTTATAGGTGTGTGTATATAATTATATATATATATATATATATATACACACACACACAGACACACACATATATATATATACATATATAAGTATTACTTTTATTTGAATTTTGAATCAAATCGAATTTAGAAACATAAATTCGTATTCGATTTACTGAACTCGAATTGAACCGAATTCTGAACATCCCTAATGATTTTATAAGAAATCACGGTGAGGGTTGAGTGAGGATTTGGAGAGGTTTGGGTGAATGAGGGTGGTTTCTCTCTAGGCTCACTTGATCAAAGTGTTTATAGAGTGATCCTAAGCTCCAAAGGTCACTTGCAAGACCCTAAAGCGGCAGAAAAGTAGGGGAGAATCGAGTGGAATGGGATGTCAAAATGAAGAGTTGAGGCCTCCTTCTATAGGCTGTTGGCAGCCCCTGCACGCCCGTGCTCAAGGGGTGCACGCTTGTGCACAGCAGTCTGGTACTATCCGTTGGTACCGAAAGTCCTTTCTAACAGTTTTTGTTAGGACCACGCCCGTGCACATAGGTGAGCATGTACGTGCTTGTCCACGTGGCGTAACCGCTTATCAGTCTTGGTCAGCTGGAGCCTTCTGGTGCAAGTTTGGAGAAGTGCACACCCATGTGCGTTGACAAACTTCAGTCTGGTTGATTTGAAAATGTTGACTAGTTGACCGGGGTAAGGGCACGGTCGTGCACGGTAGTGCAACGTATGCTGCAGTCTGCAAAGTCTTCAGTTTCCTTCCTTTTATATCGGTTTCCGCTCCTTTTTGTTTGTTGCTTCCAAAAACCTGCGTTTATCTCTTATGAATGATTTAACTTTGTTTTCTAGGAACAAAAGGATAATATATGTGCAAAAAGAAGGATAAATACACATGTAAAAACATGTATAAATGATAGCACATCATTTACATTCAGAAAAATAGTTTGTTTTGGTCCGGTTGATGACTAGGTCATCAAAGCAACTGGCATGCTACTTTTATGGCGATTGTAAATCCCACAAAAATGATTTGTGGGACCCGCCATATAATGCCAATGAGAGTTCAAGTTCTCCTTAGTTCTATCATATTGATTATCTATTTCTCCACACAAATATTTGTGGATGCGCTCCCAAATGTTGTTACCGTTTTGGTTTTTTTAGATTATGGGGTTAGTTGAGACATGAAAAGCTTTTTATTCTTCCACTAATCATTTATGAATCACAACTTTCGACTCGATTCAACAACTTTTTCCCTTTATTTTACGGCTAGAAGATGGAGTTGGTGTGGAAGACGAAGTTGGTGTAGATGTACCGGACGATTGGGTGTTCGGGCATTGATCCCGGTTGGTGGAGGGGTGAAAGGTGGGGGTTGAAACCAATCTCGGTTTGAGGAGGGTACCCATAGAATGGGTAGTTGGGTGGAGGCATGGAATTGGGTAAAGGCATAGAACCATAATTCTGGAATTGTGGATGAATGGAATCGGGTCGACTCATGAACCAATTTTGTTGGAATTGGGAAGACGAACTGAGTTGAGGTGGATACCTATAGTTTTGGAAGAGTGGGATTTTGGTAGATTGGTTTGGGTTTACACCAGAGGAGCCTAGCATTTCTTGAAAACTATTTAGTCATCCATAGTTGTGTTGTATAGTTGTGATTAGAGTGAAAGATTGAGTGTTAGAGATTTGTGCATGGAAGATTGGTTGAGAGTGAATGTTTATGAGTGATATTTAAAGTCTTAACACTCAACCTTTTTAAACTTTTATACTACATTTTTTTTTGAACGCAAACGTTACATCTCCTATATATTACACCAATAATTCTAAATTACAACACCCTTGCCAATGATTTAACCTTTGACCTCCCATCTAAGAGACATTGGCTTTTTTAGTCAAAATTTAAATATACTTGTTGATTTCTTCAATCTCTTAACTTTAAATCATTGCATTGTCTTCTTCTCTCTCCTTGATTATGATTAGAATTATGCCAACAGTTATTGACTACCAAGCTGTAGATAGGGACTTTGATTAACACCCCAACTCGAAGTAGATGAGCTGCAGAGTTGCAGTCAAGGACTGGAATAGATATCTAAAAAGTTCTGTTAGCATAAGCCATCTCTACTTGCTTCTTAGGATGTCTTTAGTCTTGATTTATAGAGCCTGCTAAGTGGAAAGTAAAAACCTTTTAACGTTTGTATAGGATAGCACTTAATGCTTGGTTTCTTGAGAATCACACTATGAATTCATTACCGCTATTATTAAGCCATTAAGGTGTCACCTGTTTATTGAAGGCTTTAATTACTATTTTGGTTACTTGGTATGGATTTGTCTTATATGGCCATAAATTAAAGGGAAATCATCAAAATTTCCTATCTTTTGTGGCTTTGCCTATGAGTTTGACAAAATAGGCTTAACTTTTGGAATTTTCAAGCAACTAGTGCTTGAGATGTGTTCCTTGGACCAGTAGATTTCAATCTTGTTGCATCATATCCATGTTGTTACGTTAACGCCCCACCAACCATCAGGTTGAAGTATCTAGTCAAATTGCGGTCATCAAGAAAATTTTACGAAGGTGAATGGATCTAATGTGCCGGATGGAAATTTGCTATGTCATGGTGAGTCACGTGGAAGCTTCTGGTTGACTGAAACAATTTTTTAATCAAAAACAAGAAATGTGAAATGAATTTCGGAAATAAAAAATCAATGCTACTTTTGTGATTTTTACTAAATTAATTACTGATCCATTTGACTGATTGTTTAGAGCCAGTTTCTGGAGGTAAAAGACTTCAGAATGTCGGAACTATATCCTCAGATTGCATATTAGGGTCCCTAAGAAGAGACTTGTCTCTTGCACGACATATCGATCGACAAGCTAGCCATCTAATAGCATATACCAAATTCGTAAAATCTTTCCAATTCCCACTCGAAATGCAAAAAAGTTAACCCAAAAAATTGCAAATTAAGATATAAGTTGACAATCTTTTGAAGAATGCACAAAGAGCAGCAGATGGACATGTTGAATTACATGGATAGATAGGCCTTGAGAAAATGTTCATAATCACATAGTTTCTCCAGTTAGAAATTTATTAAGAAAATAAAAGAAAAATAAGGAAATTACAAAATATATATATTCCTCAAGTGGATGCATGCATAAACCAAGTCACTCTACTCCCAATCAGCTGCTCCCAATAATGTCTTTGTATGTGCATTTAATTTTTTCTATCAAAGCTTCCCTGAATAACCAAAGTTATAGCTTAGAATATAATTTGACATTTTTTATTATAGATTAAGAAATATATTATCTGCAATATTAAATGAAGGGTGGAATGGTATAACTGAAAGTACCTATCAGGTTTGAAGACCAGGTTCTTGTATGCAAACCACTGTAGGAAATTAACCATAGATTTGTTAGTATGTATGTCAAGCTACCAATTGTTTTCTGATCATCAAGATATGTAACTAAAAAGTGGAAAACTTAAGCTTACTCCGGTGTAACCGATTCCAACGAGCTCGAGAACACCTGGGACCAATGGAAGCCTGTCTATTGCCTGATAGAAGAAACAATGAAAGGATGAAACACAAGGAAGATTTTGTTTACTAACACACTTAACTAAAATTACATTAACCTTATTCACAAAACATTAACAAAAAGTGTGTGTTTAAATTTGTGTATTATAATTTATAAATATTAACTTTGAACCAATTTGATTTTCAAATTGTAGAAGTTAGAACCATTTGTTTTAGCCAACTTATGAGCCCTAATTTATTAACGGCTTGATATCAACCCATTCGGTTAGCCAGGTTTAGGCCCATTTTGAATTTAAACTTTCAAAACAGTAGTATTAGTCGCGTTAGCAATTACGATTTGCAAGTTTCTTGGTTTATGCTCATTAGATTATGATCATTTGTGTTCATTTTTAAATATTAACAAACAAAACTAAATGAACATGAACATATTCATTTTCTTAATCAATGGACACATACAAGAAAATCCGTTCATTCAGTTTTTCATGTTGATTTATTTGTTTAATCAACCACGAACAATCTCCCTTTCACAATCGTTAAGGTTTGTTTTGTAAGTGGTCTAAGTATTTCATCCACATAAAAGACTTATTGTTACACAAAAAAGAGTGTGTGACTTTTTTTTACCAAAAATGTTTCTTGAAACTCTTTTGGGAAACACAAGGACAAAATAAGACTTTTTACCACTTTTGTCAGTAAAAAAATAGTTTCCTTTAGATGAAAAATAAGAGGTGTGCTCACCGAGATCATTCCTGTAGAACCCCAAAGAAAAACACCTCCGGCTACCGCTAGACTGCTCACCGCATACTTATCTTCCACTTTGTCCCACTGTATGTAACATCAAATAAACACACAAATTTGTGTCACTAATCAGGCTATAGAAGAACGAATGGGTTGTGTTAAACGAATCGCCTTTTAATGTGCTATACCGAATGCATTGTATCCCCTCCTTATCTGCTAAATCAATCACATCACCTCTTTGCTTTATATCACCAACGGGGTGCATTAAGCATACATGATGTACGTTTAGCCTCAACCTTAATTAATTAATGACCGTATACATAAGCTAAACTTTTAATTATTAGTGTAACATTGGCCTCTCATACTAATCAATATCTTCGTTTTGCTCATCAGAAGCTCGTGAATATATATTTTTTTTTCCTACCAGTGGAGACTTCCCATGAGGTCACCTATTTTGGAATTACACCCACCCGAGTACAATTAAGTGTAGCGTTCCCTCTCATCTATGATGCGCTGAAAACGCATTGGTAACATGCTAACATTTGAGATCCGGTATTAATTATGAACCAAGCATCTATCTCTATAGACCACACCGATGTGGAATTTGCTTATAGTGTTATAGTTAGAAGATCAAAAAAGAGGAAAGCAAATCGGCAAGCATACCGCCTCTTGAATTGGCTTTAAGAGCTCTTGAACGTCAGGGGAGACGGCCTCAGGTGCTGCCTCTCCAGTGGCCATGGCCGCAACATTCCGAGCTAACTTTCGACCTGATATACACAAACTTTAGAATATAACGTCTAACAAGCGAAAGTGCAACCACAAGTTAATGATCACAAGCAAAATAGCAACTACAAGTTAATGATCATTGCTAAAAGCAATTAGCAACATATTCCTATAGTTGCAAAATGAAAATATTAATTCCTTAATAATAATAACACTACACTAACTAACAGTAGTAGTAACAGTAATAGTAATAATAATAAGTGGCACTAACAGTAGCCAGTGGCCTTCCAAACACGGTTTTGCTGCTGGAGAGGTGGTGCTGGGAGGGACGGGATGGTGACACATTGGGCGGATGCGGCAGTCGCTTGTCGTGGTGGCGCCTTACCATCAACGAGGGTGGTGGAAGTGGTTGACATCGAATGTACGGTGGTTGCCATTTTCCTAAATAATATTCTTTCGGAAAAATGAAAGAAAATTGGCTGGCTGGAGAATTTTTATTTGTTATATTTGGATATGTTATTGCTTCTTGTTCTTTAATTTGTTTTAGATAATCAAAGCAAATAAGTTAAGATATTTTTTTTTCTGTACAAAATAAAGCTAAGGGACAACCACTCAATTCTTTGATAATCTAGATAGCGCTGATGTGGCGGCTTTTGGATAGGATAACCAGTTTTTATGGTCTTTCATTGGGGAAACTGTGATATATGCCACTTTATTGCAAGTAGTAAGACCATCCACATTCACAAACAAACAAAGTACATTCTCCCTCTTCAATCTATACTACCTAACCTTAACACACATTCACAACCCAACTCAACCTAAAAATATTTTTTTTAAAAGAATTCGGTTTTCAATAAAATTTATATCAGGATGTTCACAAAAAAAAGTTAAGAAATACAGTGTATTTAGTTTTTTTTTTAAAACTTAAATATTATAAGTTATTTAAGTAATTAAGTTAGTGGGGTGGTTTATTTGATTGCAAACATGGTTGCCACCACAAACCGTTTGGGGGTTTGTTTGCAAACAATTGAATTTTTTAATATTATTTTCACATGTTTGTTTGCCAATGGGAATGGTCTAATAATGTTTTGATAACGAACGTATTGACTGGTTATAATAAAAGAGTAAAAAAACTTATTGTTGTAACATATGTTTTATATATTTTAAAGGAACATTAAACATCACTATGTGATCAAGTGATCAATGGATTCATTTTTTTGCTGTTATGCGGTAAGAAAACACTTTGTTTATAAAAGATGAAAAGTGATGCTTGTGTTGTGTCCTTGAGAAACTTCAACCTGTTATTAATCGTTCGGTTGGACTCAAACCTAACTTCTACCTACAACGAATAGTTTTTTTTTGGTTTTATATATATACCGTTTTTCAAATTAACAGATACGTGCGAAATGAATTATGTATCATTAGTAAATTTAATATATTACATAGGTTCAAGTCTCATCAGAAGTAGAAATTTGTTGTTCAAAAAACAAAAGAGTGAACTACTAGATAAGTAGAATTTTGCTGTTCAAACAATTATTTTATCATTGTTATCTTATTAACGACCAAAGGTGGGTAACACATACTAATTTTATCACTTTCTTTTTTAAAATGGGAGGCCAAACGTGTCATGCTTTAAACCAATGGCGGAGCTTGAATTTTTTTCCGACGGGACCTTTAAAACAGTGGGGCCGGACTTAATACGTATAAAATTTTGAATAAAAATGCGTAAATTTAAACTACGGAGCCCCGAACCCAACTATCTTCCGACTTGCTTTAAACCCTAGATGTCATGTAAAACTTTTCTATAGTGTCTCTCTTATTGTATTACCCTCTTCTACCATGTTATGAATACATCAATTAGTAACTCTCTACGTATATGAATTATTGATGACTCTCCATATATTTAAGTCCTATATTTTTATTACTCTTGTATTTATGTAAGGGCCTATGACTCTTCATATGTTTAACTCCTATGTTTTCATTACTCTACTATTTATGTAAGGGCCTATATAAAGAGGCGTTTGTATTTCATAAGATATATCAATAAGAAAAACATTCCATCACTCTCTCATTGTTTTCTCTATATTATTAATAGGCTTAGTTGTTTTGCAACACGTTATCATCATGGATTGCTTTTTAAGTATCAAATTGGGTATTAATTTTGGTAGGAGAAGGTTGGGGTGACAGGATCAGAACATTGAAGCTATGGAGGAATTCATCAGCAGAATGTTCGTCCTTAATGACATCGTCCTCCAAAGGTTTAAGAAGGGTGGGATGTTCGTCGACTTCTGATGCTTCTCATTCTGAAGAGGTTCCATTTTATGTCGTTGTCGTTGCTATGGTTAGAGTTTATTAGGCAAGAATGGGATGCAATTCGAATTCAATCGCTTTTTCGCTCTTTTTTTGGTCATTACTAAACCATTTTTTTAATCTCAACATCTATGCTACTTGAAAAAAATATAAACTTCTTAGTTTACTCATTTTATATAAAAACTGAAACTTTGTCCTGATTATGATACAAAATGGGTCATGCTAGTGTTAGGTTGACCTTTCAACTCTTGTCCATTTTTTGAATTACTTATATAATTTCTCTTAAATAAAAAGATTGAGTGAATTTCTTTTTGAGTCCATGTGTTAGGTTAGCTTTTAATAATTGCTGAGGAGCCTCCATATGGTTAGTATTTTAAATATCTTTTAAATCGTAAACCATTTTACTTAATATACATTTTAAGTCAAAGTTTGTTTGATATACTCATTCCCTCAACCTTTTACTAAAAATAATAAACATATTAATTGTTTGACATCTTATTTATAAAGCATGCATATATATCGGTGTCGTACCTTGTAGGTTGATGATCCTTTACAGAACGCAGCAATAAATGGGATAGAGTGGACTTATAGATCTGATGAGAAGACTATGTCTAACAAGTAACTCATTCATCATTCCCTTTTCATAATGTATCGTTTCTTTTTTAGAAACTTAATGGAACTTGTAAACCACACTTTTTCCTTTGTTGCGTGTGTGTGTGTGTTTTTTTTGGGGGGGGGGGGGTGGCAATAATGTTTGTTTGTGCGAGTTCATGTTCTTTAAACATCACTCTATATGTTTTTTTTTTATTTTGACCCCGATGTAACACGTGGGTCCCTACTTGTATATATTAAAACTGTATCATGTTTGTATATTCCATTGTAATCTTATTATCACCAATTTTGTTATTTTATTTGAAAGATGATGTTATAGCCTTTAAACCAAATGGGAAAAATTGAGGGGGTTCACCTTAGTCATATGGTTCACGCAACTTCAAACAAGATATGGGAAAGTGTTTATGAGAGATTTCAAAGTCTAGGTGTTAGCAGCATGTATATTGTCTGATTGTGTATGCAAAATTATTGTTATTTTTAACATAAAAGAATTAAACAAGGCCCCAAAATTTTCTTTGCTTGAGGCCTTCAAAATGGTTGAGCTGAGCCTACTCATCCCTAATCAAAACAACCCATCAACACACGACAAGGTCCACCAAGCTTCAATAGTGTACTACCAATTACACACATGGATAGAGAGAGGCCCAAATTGACTTGTTATAACGTAGTCTAGGTTTGTGTAAGCTAAAACAACCCACCATCCCATATTCCCATGCCATGGCTCATCAAAGTCCAAATAGTGTACACTAAGCATACACTTGGATAAGAAGGCCCAAAATAACGTGTTATAACTTAATATGTTTTGTGTTACTGAAACAAACATAATAAGGTTGATCAACGCGTACAAAAACCAACAAAAATAAATTTGTCCGTCGCTGATAGTTAAATGAATTCATCAATTACTAGTCTCTAGATATGTCGTCGCTAATAATTCCATAATACTATTTTGAAACGGTTATTTGTTGGTAATTAGTGGTGTGTTGGTGATCCATCGGTAATGCGTCACGATAAAATTATCCACGACCTTAGCTAGGGCTGTTCATTTTTAACTGAAACCCAAAACCCGTCCCGAACCCGAAGTCACCCAAACCCGAATTAGAGAATACCCTAAAAACCCGAATTCGAATAATCTAAACCCGACCAACCCAAACTTTAAATGGGTCGGTTATCAGGTCACTTTTTTCTAGCCAAAAATCCAATTAACCTAACCCGAAAAACCTGAAATCCGAAACCCGAACATTTAGTGTCTTTTATTATATATGCATTTAAGTTTAGGGTATTTGGTATCTCAAACATTAAGTTTAAGACTTCTAAACATTATCATATTATAGTTTTAAATAATGTATGAATTTTAATAATATTTTTAAGTAACATGATGATATTTAGAGTTAGAAAAAAAATCATTTTTCATATTACATCTAAACCCAAAAACCGAACAACACCTGAACCCGAATAACCCCAACCCGACTAACCCGAACTCTAATATGGATTGGTTATCGGGTCACTTTTTTCTTTACAAAAACCTGAACAACCCGACCCAAAAAACCCGAAACCCGAACAACACCCCAATGGTCAGGTACCAATGGATTGCCGATGAAATAGGTTGTGGGTGATACTTGTGTAAGTTATAAATGTCATTAATTAATTGGTAGTTATCAGTCATGCCTATCAATTTATCATGACATATAATGTCTCAAGACATATAGTGTCATGGAATGATTTGATAACTCCTTGCATGAAATGAACCAATTAATTATCACAAACGGAAATATGATATTGTTTACTAATATATTACAGTTCCTCAAAAAAATAGTATACTCACCATTATTCTATTAATGATATGTATGATATAATTACTGTGGGAAAACAGTTAATTAAATATTAGATTTTTTTTTTTTGAAAGACGAATTTCTTTTGCTTGTGAGACTTGAACTCAAGATCTCATACTTTTTAGTGTATTAAAAGGCTTTACCTTACCACTGGACCACCAACCCCAATGACAATTAAATATTAGATAAAGACTTGTAATTAAAGAATCTCCATTTCTCATGAGACTTTTGATTATTTATCATCATCGGTTTGATGCTGCTGACCTGTTGTTGGTGATGGCTAGGTTACTTGATGATGGTAAGAAACAACAACATACAATGAACTGCTAAAAGGTTATGCAAATGTGTAGAGTTTGGTTCGGTTTTGTGGACCAAACCGAAACCTATCCCAAACCATCGGTTATATAGGTTATCGGTTTTGTTTGGGTTAGTTTTGTTGGGTTTAATATACCTAAGATATACTATATGATTTATCATTTATTTATACATTGGTCTTCCACTCTATATATTCCTTCAAGAATTCAGTGATGAGGAAGATGATGAAGCCGATAGTGTAGTTCGCCTTTTTATGATATATTTTTCAGGGTTCTCGTCGTGTAATTCAATCAAATGCGGGAAGTTAAGCAAAGCACGAGATCCACGGTGCTTAAAGCAGGCCCGGTCGTAGGCCATGGCTGCTTCCTCGGCCGTATCATAGGTCCCAAGCCATAATCTCACTCCTTTTTTCTCCGGGTTCCTCATCTCGGCTGTGTACCTCCCCCACGGACGCCTTCTCACTCCTCGGTATTTCCTCGCAGGCGGTGATGATAATGGGCGAGCTTCCATACTCTTCACACCGTGAGACTCATAATCCTTCACACCAGACAAAACCTTCTCGCCACACGCCGTTACAGTACCTGATGAAAAACACAAGTTGAGCGGCGTGTTTATGGTTGAGTTGGCTAAAATATCTGGTGAAGTTTCTGGAAATAACATGTTTTCAAAAACTTCAGCAGATATTATTCTGGTACTATTGTTTATAGTACCAGAATTTTCCACATGACTATTGCAATGCAATAAGCTAGATATCTCAGGATCATCAAGATTTGATAACGGCCAGATCGGATCATCCATAAAATTATATGGACCGATCAATCCAGAACTCGGGCTGTAAACATCACCGGAGCTAGAGTTGGCTGCAAAAATTGACTCTTCCGAAATGGCCGGAAAATTCAAGTCAGTAGAATCGAACCCGGGGAAATCAACTGCAATATTATCGTCGATGAAATTCTCGGAATGATCATCAAGAAGATAATTACGAACGGATTCAAGGATAGAAGAATCAAAATCTACTTGTTCATGCAACGTTGTTTTTCCCATTTATTTATTTATTTATTTATTTATTTATTTGTCTTTCGAGTGTTGGCAAGTTGACTATAACATTTGGAGGTATTGGTGTGACATATATATAGGTACAAAAAGGGGTCATTAAGTGATGTTTAATTTTTCTTTCCCCTTTGCTTTAAAACCTCGTGTATCATACTCGTGGAATTTATACAATAAGTTACAAAAAGGTTACATCTAAAAACAATCGTGTATTGCATTGGTTGAATAAATCCTTGCAATACACTGGTTGAATAAATGTTATGTAATCAGTTAATACATAGAGTTGTTAGATTTATAAATTTAAAAAGTGTCCTTTGGTGTATTATTTATTTATTATAACATTGTACTTTGTTTTTTAAATTATTATTGGACTAGTATTGAGGCCTCCGCGTTGTCAGGGGGCGTAAAATCGTATCAAGTTGCACGAATGCAACACCATAGCCATCGACCACCAACACTAGAAAATCTCGTAAAAAATACATCATCATCATCATCATACTCAGTTAATTCCACCAATAGAAAAATCTAAGGTAGGGTCTGAGGAGGGTAAGAAGACAGCCTTACCTCTACCCCGTAGGAATAGAGATGCTGCTTCCAGTGAGACCCTCGACTCAATAGTGGTTTTGTATCAAGCCTTAGACATAATGCACATAACACTTAGCAATCGGGACAAACCTGATTGGTGCGTGTACCCCCTTGTCTTTTAGCTATCAACGTCACCACCTGATGCATGATTAACCGTCCGTTATTTTTAATGTTATTTTCACAAAACGTAGGCGTAAAATCGTTGAACCACACACACCCGTTGCAGCATGTTAATGTGAAGAAATTAGACCGAAACGTAATACATAGAAAAATAACTAAGTCGATCTAGGACCTGCATGTTGCGCCTAACCTGTGAAACGAGAAAAAATAAACGTAAACACATTGACTACACACACCTTGCGTCGTGTATGGAAACAAATAAATTTCATAAAGATAAATCAATGTGTAATACAAAATTAAATAAATAATTTAAATAAGTAACAAAATAAAAAAAGAAATTAGAAAATAAGTAATAATAGAAATAAAGATATTAATAAAATATAATGTACACCTTCTTGGTGCACAACCAATTAAAAAAAATCACCAAACATAAGATTCAACACCTTTATGCATACAAAATTGATAAATTAATACTATGTAAATTAGAAACATTTGTATAACACTATTGGATTAATGAAATAATAAATCTTTATTAAAAAGTAGAAAATAAAAGAAACAGTTAAGATATATATTAAATAAATAACAGATAAGTGTGACATTTTGATTTATATTTATTATTTAATAGAAGAGAAACAAAATTATATAATTTAATATTACTGTTAATAGAAAGAGAAACAAAAAAGTAATAATTTAATTTAATATTAAAATAGTATAATAAATATGATTGCATTTTTTGGAATCATTAATTATAATAGGGATATTTATTCTTATATTTTATACTAGATTATGTATCAATGTGATATACGAGTTGAACAATTTAAATTTAATATATACATATATATATATATAACTAAGACAAATTAAATTACATATTATACCGACAAATATATAAATTATTTATCAGCCTCTAGGTAAAAAAATCATCTTTATGTAAAACGTTTTTTAAACTTTCCAATATATATTCCCATACCGTGGTTGGTAACTTTTAGATTGCATATACAACAAAACAAACAAATCAAAAGTGATAAGAATAATGATATTTTGGTAAAGATATAAAAATGAAATTATCTTATATATTAGTTTTAGAATTTGATGAACAGTACTTTGTCATTTTTGTAATTATGTTTGTTTCCAATGGTGTTTTGGTTATTTAGGGGTTTTAGGTTGGTATCATTTAAAAGTACATTGTCAGCCTTTAAAATCATTTCAATTGAGTATCATCATTTTGAAGCTTGACATTAGGTTTCTTCCAAAGCCTAAATATTTAATTTTTAGTGATATTCATTTAATACGGAAGTAACTAAGTATATTTAATTTGGTGTTAAATCAAATATTTTAAACTAATGTGGATTGATTTATTTTATTTTATTTTATTTATTCAGCAAAATATGCCAGTCTCACAAAAGGTTAGCTAATTACATTGTGTTACTACTAACTTAATTGTTTTTTACTTTTGAACTAATGGTAACATCTAAAATTAATTTATATTGTTGATCATATTTAACATCTAAAAATAATAACAAAAACCATTAATAATAAAACTTAATAATCATTTGTCAAACATTGTAACAAATATAGTTTTAAACTTAGAGTGAATGACCAAATTATAATAATAGGTTAATTTAAGATACATTATTTAAATTCAAGTTAATAACATATAAATACTTTATTTAAAAGAATCAATAAATTTTTAATAATTTTTACCTCGTTAAATTAATAAACATTTTCAAGGTATGTAAAACAATTTATTTATAATATTTTACTATAACATAATTTTATTAGTTTATTTATAAAATCATACTATAAATATATTAAATTGAATTTTGATAAGTTTATTAATAATAATAGTTGTAACAAAAATCATTGAAAACGGAATGAATTAGGATTAATAAATAAAAAACAAATTAAAATAATTTTATTGTTTTGAATATAAAATAAGAGACTTCATAAGGGGGTGTCATATGTCTCTAATGTGTTTTCTATTATTAATATAGATAGATATGGACTAAGTTATATACTCATATATTACATGGAGCTGTGTAATAGAAAAATTAAAGTATAATAAATGTATACAAGAATTTACATAACTGAATTACTTTTATTGCATAAAATAATAAAAAAATAAAATTACAATTACAATTCATAAATTTCTAAACGCTTCTTCATAGAAGATATTTGCCTTTTGTCTATAAGTATTTTGTTCGCGGTCATAGCCCCACAAGCCTATGTGTAAAACATAGAAACGAATAACTAAGTCGATTCTCGCGTTGTCTATCAAACCGGGAAAAATATACATGTTGCGACGGGCCTGTCAAATGGGAAAAAGATGAAAAAACGTGGAACCCCACATGCACATTGCGGTGTGTTAACACGAAAAATTTAGAACGAAACATAGAATGAAAAACTTGCGAAAGATGAAAAGTACGAGGGACCAAAGTTGAAAGTAAAAAGGTGTTGGGGTTAAATTACAAAATATGAAAATCCTTGGGTTAAAAGTAAAAAAAGACAATGGGTTAAAATACAAAAGATGAAAACTTTTGAATTATAAGTAAAAAATCAAGTTAATTAAAGGGATTAAATTACCAAAGATTAAAACTTTAGAATTAAATTGCTAAAGATTGAAACTTTCAAACTAAAAGGGGAAAAGCCATTTGTTTGATGAAAAACTCTCAAAGCCAAAAATACAACACAATCAAACACAAAGAAAGTTGTTAACTATAGTTTTGATAATTTTATTTGCTTTATCAACTATCAATTGCTTAAAGCCATCCCTATTTTTTTAATACACACGTTCAACCGATTTAGAATTTTAAAAGTTTAATGTTTCGGTTCTAGCATTAAAACAAGAATAATCACTTTTAGAACCAATGTAAAACATGGACATTAAAGAAAGCTCTCTTTATTTAATCATCCCCATTTTTATTTTTTTTAACGGCCAACTAAAAAATGCCGGGTATTTCGTACGTGGCTCTCCAGTGGCAAAGACAGGGGCACAGCCCGGCCCACCCCGGACGCACGAAGCCCCTAGCCCGCCCGACAGCCCGCTTTCAGGGAAAACCCAACCCACATACCCGCTCGAAGGCACGACAGTAGTGAACCGGTAAAACCTGGCGAGATCAGGACTCGAACTCATGGCCATAGGCCATTAGACATCCATCATTTCTCATTATGTCCTTCATGGGAATCGAACCTGAGACCTCCAAAAGAGATCCCTGGTCCATCCCCATTTATTATGATTATCCATTTCTATTACATTATTAATGATGAATATTCACATTTGCTTCACCAAATGTATGTGAGTGAGTCTCTTAAATTATATAGGGTGAGTGTGTTGTAAGCCGATTCGAGATGGCTAATCTCCCAAGTGACCCGTTGAGTGGGTTAGGCTCCAAGAAACAAAGAAGGAGAAAAGAACAAAACTAGTATTCATTAGTTCATTTCTTACTTCTCAAATGAAACTTTCAAAATATAAATATGCATGCAAAAACTAACCACTACCTATAATCTAGGAGAACATGAACATAAACACTAGAATATGAAAGAAGCAAACTACAAATAACTACAAATGTGCTTCATGTTGAACGTGTGTTGAAAGCATGATAACTATTGCATGGTAAAACATGATGTTGGCAGTCGGCACATATCATTCCCACGCGCCTCAAAACGTTCTTGTCCTCAAGAACGGAACAAGTTGGCCATATTGGTCGACATTCGACCCTTCCGATTCCATTTGGTGCGGTCTCGATGGGTTGCCACAGAGGATGGCATTCGGTTCTACCGGTGGCATCATGGGACATTATTACGGAAGACCACGGTGGTCACCACTCCCATTGTTTGGTTACCCCGGCCTCAATGGCAGTCGATTGAACATTGGATGTTATTCCAAGAGCACTTGGAATCTCACCATATTGAAAGAATAAGAGACAACAACAATCCATTTTTGTACGTGAACTTCAGTTCTACCATAACTGACTCCATTGCATCCTTCAAGCGTGATAGGAGGAGCAGCATATCGCGATGATGGAGATAGTTGCGGTGAATGTGTTGGGGTCAGGGATGGGGGTGATTGTGTGGAAGGGGCCAGTGGTGATAGTGTTGTTTTAATCGGTGGTTTAGGGTCCGAGGTTGGTGGTGTTTTGGAGCCAGAAGAACGCGACGACTTAGCGGAGATGTGGCTGGATAAGTTGGTGATGTAATTAACAAGAGTAGCGGTAGTTTCGATGAGGGTATCAAGTTTCGAGTTGAGGTTTTCGGTGGATTTTAAAAGGACGGCTAATTAGGTGTTGATGTTGGCTTGAGATTGGAAGGCGGTGATGGTGATGATAATAAGTTGGTTAAGTTGGCTGGTGATGGATGGAGAAATATTGTTGGAGGAGGTGGTGTCTTTGCGGGGCGGCATGGCGGAAGGAAGGTTCGGGAATGAAAGCACCATTGTTGTAAGCCGATTCGAGATGGCTAATCTCCCAAGTAACCCGTTGAGTACGTTAGGCTCCAAGAAACAAAGAAGGAGAAGAGAACAAAACTAGTATTAATTAATTCATTTCTAACTTCTCAAATGAAACTTTCAAAATATAAATATGCATGCAAAAACTAACCACTACCTATAATCTAGGAGAACATGGACATAAACACTAGAATATGAAAGAAGCAAACTACAAATCACTACAAGTGTGCTTCATGTTGAACGTGTGTTGAAAGCATGATAACTGTTGCGTGGTAAAACATGATGTTGGCAGTCAGCACAGATCATTCCCACACGCCTCAAAACGTTCTTGTCCTCAAGAACAGAACAAGTTGGCCATATTGGTCGCCATTTGACCCTTCCGGTTGCATTTGGTGCGGTCTCGACGGGTTGCTACAAAGGATGGCATTCGGTTCTACCGGTGGCATAATGGGACATTATTACGGAAGACCAGGTGGTCGCCACTCCCATTGTTTGGTTACCCCGGCCTCAATGGCAGTCGATTGAAAATTGTAGGTTATTCCACGAGCACTTGGAATCTCATAATATTGGAAAGAATAAGAAACAACCACAATCCATTTTTGTACATGAAGTTCAGTTCTACCATAATTGACTCCATTGCATCCTTCAAGCGTGATGGGAGGAGCAGCATATCGCGATGATGGAGATAGTTGCGGTGAATGTGTTAGGGTCAGGGATGGTGGCGATTGTGCGGAAGGGGCCCAGTGGTGGTAGTGTTGTTTTAACCGGTGGTTTGGGGTTCGAGGTTGATGGTGTTTTGGAGCCTGAAGAACGCGGCGACTTAGCGGAGATGTGGCTGGATAAGTTGGTGATGTGATTAACGAGAGTAGCGGTAGTTTCAATGAAGGTATCGAGCTTCGAGTTGAGGTTTTCGGTGGATTTTAAAAGGACGGCTAATTGGGTGTTGATGTTGGCTTGAGAATGGAAGGCGGTGATGGTGATGATAATAAGTTGGTTAAGTTGGCTGGTGATGGATGGAGAAATGTTGTTGGAGGAGGTGGTGTCTTTGCGGGGCGGCATGGCGGAAGGAAGGTTTGGGAATGAAAGCACCATTGTTGTAAGCCGATTCGAGATGGCTAATCACCCAAGTGACCCGTTGAGTGGGTTAGGCTCCAAGAAACAAAGAATGAGAAGAGAACAAAACTAGCATTCATTAATTCATTTCATACTTCTCAAATGAAACTTTCAAAATATAAATATGCATGCAAAAACTAACCACTACCTATAATCAAGGAGAACATGGACATAAACAATAGAATATGAAAGAATCAAACTACAAATAACTACAAATGTGCTTCATGTTGAAAGCATGATAACTGTTGCATGGTAAAACATGATGTTGGCAGTCGGCACATATCATTCCCACGCGCCTCAAAACGTTCTTGTCCTCAAGAACAGAACAAGTTGGCCATATTGGTCGCCATTCGACCCTTCCGATTCCATTTGGTGCGGTCTCGACGGGTTGCCACAGAGGATGGCATTCGGTTCTACCGGTGGCATCATGGGACATTATTACGGAAGACCACGGTGGTCGCCACTCCCATTGTTTGGTTACCCCAGCCTCAATGGCAGTCGATTGAACATTGGAGGTTATTCCACGAGCACTTGGAATCTCATCATATTGGAAAGAATAAGAAACAACAACAATCCATTTTTGTACGTGAACTTCAGTTCTACCATAAATGACTCCATTGCATCCTTCAAGCGTGATGGGAGGAGCAGCATATCGCGATGATGGAGATAGTTGCAGTGAATGTTTCAGGGTCAGGGATGGTGGTGATTGTGTGGAAGGGGCTAGTGGTGGTAGTGTTGGTTTAACCGGTGGTTTGGGGTCCGAGGTTGGTGGTGTTTTGGAGCCCGAAGAACGCGGCGACTTAGCGGAGATGTGGCTGGATAAGTTGGTGATGTGATTAATGAGAGTAGCGGTAGTTTCAATGAGGGTATCGAGCTTCGAGTTGAGGTTTTCGGTGGATTTTAAAAGAACAGCTAATTGGGTGTTGATGTTGGCTTGAGATTGGAAGGCGGTGATGGTGATGATAATAAGTTGGTTAAGTTGGCTGGTGATGGATGGAGAAATGTTGTTGGAGGAGGTGGTGTCTTTGCGGGGCGGCATGGCGGAAGGAAGGTTCGGGAATGAAAGCACTATTGTTATAAGCCGATTCGAGATGGCTAATCTCTCAAGTGACCCGTTGAGTGGGTTAGGCTCCAAGAAACAAAAAAGGAGAAGAGAACAAAACTAGTATTCATTAATTCATTTCTTACTTATCAAATGAAACTTTCAAAATATAAATATGCATGCAAAAACTAACCACTACCTATAATCTTGGAGAACATGGACATAAACACTAGAATATGAAAGAAGCAAACTACAAATAACTACAAATGTGCTTCATGTTGAACGTGTGTTGAAAGCATGATAACTGTTGTATGGTAAAACATGATGTTGGCAGTCGAGACAAATCATTCCCACCCGCCTCAAAACGTTCTTGTCCTCAAGAACGGAACAAGTTGGCCATATTGGTCGCCATTCGACCCTTCTGATTCCATTTGGGGCGGTCTCGACGGGTTGCCACAGAGGATGGCATTCGGTTCTACCGATGGCATCATGGGACATTATTACGGAAGACCACGGTGGTCGCCACTCCCCTTGTTTGGTTACCCCGGCCTCAATGGACGTCGATTGAACATTGGAGGTTATTCCACGAGCACTTGGAATCTCATCATATTGGAAAGAATAAAAAACAACAACAATCCATTTTTGTACGTGAACTTCAGTTCTACCATAATTGACTCCATTGCATCCTCCAAGCGTGATGGGAGGAGCAGCATATCGCGATGATGGAGATAGTTGCGGTGAATGTGTCGGGGTCAGGCATGGTGGTGATTGTGTGGAAGGGGCCAGTGGTGGTAGTGTTGTTTTAACCGGTGGTTTGGGGTCCGAGGTTGGTGGTGTTTTGGAGCCCGAAGAACGCTGCGACTTAGCAGAGATGTGGCTGGATAAATTGGTGATGTGATTAACGAGAGTAGCGGTAGTTTCGATGTGGGTATCAAGCTTCGAGTTGAGGTTTTCGGTGGATTTTAAAAGGACGGCTAATTGGGTGTTGATGTTGGCTTGAGATTGGAAGGCGGTGATGGTGATGATAATAAGTTGGTTAAGTTGGCTGGTGATGGATGGAGAAATGTTGTTGGAGGAGGTGGTATCTTTGCGGGGTGGCATGGCGGAAGGAAGGTTCGGGAATGAAAGCACCATTGTTGTAAGCGGATTCGGGATGGCTAATCTCCCAAGTGACCCGTTGAGTGGGTTAGGCTCCAAGAAACAAAGAAGGAGAAGAGAACAAAACTAGTATTCATTAATTCATATCTTACTTCTCAAATGAAACTTTCAAAATATAAATATGCATGCAAAAACTAACCACTACCTATAATCTAGGAGAACATGGACATAAACACTAGAATATGAAAGAAGCAAACTACAAATCACTACAAATGTGCTTCATGTTGAACGTATGTTGAAAGCATGATAACAGTTGCATGGTAAAACATGATGTTGGCAGTCGACACATATGAGGGTGTATGTGGTTGTGAGTAGAGGAGAAAAAAAATATTTGGTGAAAGCACTGTTCACCCCTATATTTACGGGGACACTATTCACCCCTATAAATATTTTAATATTTTTGTAAGTGGTTGTGAGTAAGGAGAGAGAAAATGTAATAATAAAATAATGAAAAAGTATTATTTGTTTAAGAATGAGAGATAAAATTTTAGGGTGGAATAATGATAGTGTAATTTAATGAAGGGGATTTGGTGGAGCTGATAAAAATGCTCTTAATGTATTAATGTTGTATTTACATCATTTTTAAGACGACATATAAAAAGCATAGAGTAAATATGTTAATCTTCATGTTTTTTTCATTATTACCCTTCTTGAATGCCAATTTAACTAATTAAAATACTAAATATTAGGTATATAATTCAAACTTTTAATATTTTCAAGTGTACCTATTTGAGTATAGCATAGACACAAGCAAGTACCGAGTATCGAACCCTAAGACACGACTTTCCCTACTCAGCTTTAAGTTGCTAAATGAAAACTAAAGATAAATAAAAGTGAGAGATAACGAAAGCAACTGAGAAGAAAACCAATATATCCAAAGAAAAGGTTGCTTGGGTGTAACACCCCAACCGATGGCGGAATCATCGAGGTGCCACGTAGTGACGATTGTTCAAAAGCTCATGGTACTAAAATGTAAATATTATTGAATAATCAAAATTGTCTTACATGGAAATGGAAATTACATTGTCGAAATGAAATGTAAATATTGAAATATCTGAATTGAAATAAAACACTAAATGTCTCTTGCTAAAGCACTAGATCAAACTGCACCTGAAACATGTACAAAAATAGGTTTGGTCAACATATGAAATGTTGGTGAGCATTCCTAGAATTGATATATATAGTAGGTTAAAAAGTTATACAATTCAAGTGCAAGCTACAGTGCAAATATGTAAACCATGTATCAAACAAATGAGCGAAATCAACCCTGTGACTGTATAATGTACTGTATGAACTGTAGTGTACTTATCCAACAAGTGGATAATAACTTAACAATGGCCACGGATTCTCCGATGAAAAAGGGGGAGAATCAACCTAGGCGGGTTGTCAATCCAAATAGCGCTATCCAATGTTAAGGTCGGCTTGTACCATGTTAATGATTTCACTAAGTACAAATGTAATCCACATGTAATGTCTAAGCATAAAGCACGTTGTAAGCAATGCACATAGTACTAGAATTGTATTGTAAAAATGTAAACTTGTATTTGAAATTGTAATAGTGTACATGTAACACCCCAAAAATGTATAAAGGCAAAAAGGGGTAGGAATACTCACAGTTCACGTAATAACTTGAATTTGAACTTGGACAACGAAATATGAATTGAGATTACTCCCAAATGATTAACCTAAAGTAATTGATAATGTGTAAGGAAAATGACTCTAAGATATATGTATTTCTAGGGCTTCGAATTGGGGATAAATGTTTGTTTGATTATCATTAAAATATTCGCCAATTGAGAGAAATTTAGTAAATAAATAACCAAAAATCTTTTTATGAAATTTAAATTTAAGATGGTCACAAGAATGTGTTTGAAGTGTAAAAATAATTTTTATAAAATTATTTTCTTTAAAATAGATTATTAAATCTATTTATTTACAAATTGACAAACTTTAACTTTAATAATTAAAAATACTAAAATTAAAGAATTATTATTTTAAAAATCATATTTCTGTTCTAAATGGATAGAAATAATTTATGTAAAATTTTGGTGCAAAAATATTGTAAAATGAATTTATTATGATTTAATTATGATTAAAACTAACAAAAATTGATTAAAAATATTAAATAAATGATTTTTCAAAATTAAAAATCATTTCAGTAAAGTTTCACTTAATACAAACTCAGGATAATTTTTGTAGAATTTAATAAAGTTGTTTTGATATATAAATGGATTTTTATAAATATAATAGCATAAAAATGATTTAATTATTATAAATATTAAATAAATGAATTTCTGAAAAATAAAAATTGTAATTAAAACTTTTATCTCAGATTAAACAAATATAATTTTTTTAGAATTTATAAAATAGTTTTGATATTTTAAAATGAATTTAAAAGATTAAAAGGTTTTATATATATATATATATATAATTGTTTAAAAAAGAAAAGAAAGAAAAGAAGAGAACAAAAACGGGGCTGTGCCGGGACTCGAACCCGGTTCCCCTCTGCATTAAACCCAGATCACAACCACTTGGCCTAGGCCGGTGGTTGTGATATTTCCTGTTTAAAAATAATTAAATACACACGCGAAATCCAGTTTATCCCCAATTTCATATGAACGAACCCTAGAATTAGCAATCAAACAATTCAGGAATCTTGAGCCCGATTAATGATGGGGCTATTGTTGTTTGATGGCCGACTAATGAAACCCACAAAAGAAAAGTTACTCACAGTGATGTTTCACGTATGATTGTCGGGTCAAAGCAAAAGTCAAAAGACGAACAAGATAATAATAATTAGGGTGTTTCAGAGATAATTGGAGGTTGAGAGAGAGGTGTGAGCGAGTTGTAATGCTTCGAAACACATCTATTTATACTGAGGATCAATGGTTAAGGTTAATTGGAAAGTTGACCACGTTTTAATGTTTGACGCGTTTTGGGCTAAATTTGGTTATAATTGACTGTAATTATATGTATTGCCGAGTCAAAGATGGCCGGATTTCACGAGTTATACCATAATTGGGTGATTGGAAGATAGATTAAAGGATTGGAAAAAGAAAAGAAAAAAAAAATAATTATTCAGCTGCTGCTGCTGTCACGCGATCAAGGGAAGAAGAAGGCCAAAAAAAAAAAAAAAAAGGGTTAAATATAAATTTGGTTGGGATTAATCCAACTAAGGGTTGTGGCCCAGCTGGTGAAAGCGTGTATGTGTGTGCGTGTGACTCGGGTTCGAAACCCGGGTGGAACCTTGTTTTTCTTTTCTTTTTTTAAAAACAAAGTGGTGGGCTTGATGGTTAGTGGGCTCAGGTTCTGGGCCTGCTATCTGTTTTGGGCTGGAAGCCTACAAAGGGGCTTGGGTTTAGGCTATGGATTGGTTATGGGTTTGGTTTAAAGAAAGAAAAAGATGTATATAAAATCTGAATTATTATTATTATTATTATTATTATTAGTATTATTAAAATATATATATATATATATATATATATATAAAAAAAAAATGACGGATGTCACAGCATCCCCTACTTTTAGAAACTTCGTCCCGAAGTTAATAGTAACATAGGATTATGGATGCTTGGGTAAGAATTTAAAATAACAGTGGTTTGGAAAATTCGAATGATTTGGGTATGGGGTTTGATGGGTGTGAATTAAGGATTGGATTTAGTTCGTCTCGAATAGTAAAGAGAATAAAAATCTAGTAAATCAATAAATTTCAAGTTTTAGGAATCCTAAAATAAATGCACAAGTTGATCGAACACAGAAAGACTAAATGAACTAACAAGCAAACAGAGTTTGTTCCTGGTTCGACTTCCAGTCACACTTTCAACGCATCATTAGTGTTTGTATACAGGGTGTACCGCAGCTAACCCACCACACCTTTGATACCTTGAAAACGTACTGAACGCCTACCCAAGAACTCCACTAGAATTTCACACTACCTTAACGCACCTGTAAATTCATGATTACGTTCCGGACCGGAATCATCAATTTACCTTACATTAGGGTTTTGTGTCCTTCTATGATCCCACCGATTGTTGAGCAGGTTTGATAGCCTCCACCAGCCGTGGAGTAGGTTGTAGGGCCTCTCCCGACTGTTTGAAAAGGCATAGTGATCTCTACCAATCGTTGAGTATGTTTGATAGCCTCCACCAGTCGTGGAGCAGGTTGTAGGGCCTCTCCCGACTGTTGAAAATGGCATGATGACCTCTATTAAGTGCAGCAATTATTATTCACATAGATTGCAAAATGATAGCATGTTTATGCAAGCAAGTTTGTAAGTACTACAATCATTAAGTGTAAATGTTATCATGAATAATTAAGTGTTTACGAGTATCGTGAATAATTAGATGTTCAATGCGTAGTCAAATTAAGGGAAAAATCTAGTTTCATGTAATAACCAATGATATTTTCTTAGAAAAGCATCTGTAAGATCAAGTATCAAGTCCAAACGTTTCAAATAAATGTAAGGTAGAGTCTTGTATGATTAAAATAAACGTAATCAATATAATAAATTTCCAATCTGTGTTAATACACAATAATACGCAAGGAAATTTCTAGATGTTGTATGCTAATGAGTGCGACAAAATTGGGTACAAAATGATAATAGGATCAAGAAAATGAAAACACAGGTATTGGATTTCTCGAGTCTTGGAAAATTTCATCCATGGCTTAACCAGTGGGATTAACGTCATCCTGATCATCTGCTTCGTTGACATCGATATTGAAAGCTTGTCCATGTGCCACCAGGTTTATATTGTTCAATTTGGGACATTGAGGTAGCATGTGATTGGGGTCTCTACAATGATAACATGCCCGACCGTTAGTAATCTGTAGTGGTCCCTGGGCAGCTGTTTGATGATTACTCCGTGTCCCAACCATTACTCGACAAGTGGTAACAAGGTGTCCAAACCTTCCACATCTAGTGCATTGACGGCATGGAAGATTTGTAGGGTGATGATACTTGCAAGTGCTGCATTGAGGATGGGTTCCCGTGTAGGCTTTCTTGATAGGAGGTTGAGTCACAGGATCCACAACAGTATGGTTCAGATTATCGCCCATTCGTTTCTTAGAGTTCGAAGCAGTAGTGGCGGCCTTTGCTAAAACAGTCTTAGGTGGTTCAACATTGGTGGTTTTCTCAGTAGGTGACTTGGTGCCCTTCCTAACCAAGTTTCCTTTCCTTACGTGTTTGTCTGTTAATGTGGCTGCAAGTTGGATGGCTTCTTCTACCGTAGTGGCTTTGCCTCCAGTGACAACGTCTTGAATCAGGTCAGGTAATCCCTCGATATATTTTTCGATTGCTCGAGAGACTGGGGTGACCATGTGTGGAACCAGTATGCTAAGTTCGTGATATCGAGTATTATACGCTAGATTCTCACCACTGTCTTGTTTCAACCCATAGAACTCTTCCTCTAGTTTCCTGATTTCGTTCCTAGGGCAGAATTTGGCGATCATGAGTTCCTTAACTTCAGCCCAGGATAATGATAAAGCAACATCCGTTCCTTGATTGCGTTTTTCGCCATTCCACCAGGTTAGCGCCCCTTTTTGAAGGACACTAGTAGCATAGCGAACGCGGAGTTCATCAGGACATTCACTGTTCACAAAGGTACTCTCCATGCTTTCAAACCATTGGAGGAGGCCAGTAGCACCCTCCTCACCAGTGAATTTTGTGGGTTGCAGGAGTTAAAGTGTTTGAAAGTGCACCGAAATTGAGTCGTACTCCCTGTGTTGGCACTGTTACTATTCTGGGTTATCTCACTAACAAGGTTTGGGATCACTGCAGCAATTTGTTCGGCGACTAAAGATGCGAGGCGACGATCAGAACGTCGTCCAGAAGCACGAACAGGGCGTTGGCTGGCATCACGGAGCATACGGCGAGCAGACATCTATGAGGTAGTCAATGAATAATCATGAGATTAGAAAATGTGAGTGTATAACTGTACAAATGATTATGAAAGTATGAACTTGTAAGCAATATATGAAAATCATGATATATAGGATATTGTATATGAAACGAGAGAGTATTATTGTAAAACTTGCATAAGATGCTTGGAGTGCCCTTGTCTAGCTGTAAAGCCCAACAAGAACGTTGACTTTTCAAAGGAATTGAACTCAATGGTGATCAAAGAAGACATGCTTTAGCCTATAAGTGGACACTCACTCCAGGAATCCCCAGGTAAGCATAACAGGTCCGTAAATGGATTTATGCGCTATGCTTGCCTATGCCAGAAAACCCAGTGTACAGGCGTCCACCCTTCCAGATTGCACGTGTCCTTATCACACTCATTAAAGTTCAACAACTTCGAAGGAGTAACAATAAGAGTAGGCATTATGCCTAAGAGTGTCTTCATGAAAGGTACTGTCTCTGTTCCATACTGATGTAGACCTTCCACTCCTTGTAGGACACCGTCTCTATGCACCATGATGAAAGATGAGAAGAATGGAGTGAGAGAAGAAGGGATAGATAGAAGAAGGAAAGTAGAGGGAAATGAGGGGTAGGGTAATTCAGGAAATATTATGCATGCAAGTTAAAGTTCGGTTATAGTCTAGGCCATTTTATCTAATAACCTAATTCCCTATAACCATGGCTCTGATACCAATCTGTAACACCCCAACCGATGGCGGAATCATCGAGGTGCCACGTAGTGACGATTGTTCAAAAGCTCATGGTACTAAAATGTAAATATTATTGAATAATCAAAATTGTCTTACATGGAAATGGAAATTACATTGTCGAAATGAAATGTAAATATTGAAATATCTGAATTGAAATAAAACACTAAATGTCTCTTGCTAAAGCACTAGATCAAACTGCACCTGAAACATGTACAAAAATAGGTTTGGTCAACATATGAAATGTTGGTGAGCATTCCTAGAATTGATATATATAGTAGGTTAAAAAGTTATACAATTCAAGTGCAAGCTACAGTGCAAATATGTAAACCATGTATCAAACAAATGAGCGAAATCAACCCTGTGACTGTATAATGTACTGTATGAACTGTAGTGTACTTATCCAACAAGTGGATAATAACTTAACAATGGCCACGGATTCTCCGATGAAAAAGGGGGAGAATCAACCTAGGCGGGTTGTCAATCCAAATAGCGCTATCCAATGTTAAGGTCGGCTTGTACCATGTTAATGATTTCACTAAGTACAAATGTAATCCACATGTAATGTCTAAGCATAAAGCACGTTGTAAGCAATGCACATAGTACTAGAATTGTATTGTAAAAATGTAAACTTGTATTTGAAATTGTAATAGTGTACATGTAACACCCCAAAAATGTATAAAGGCAAAAAGGGGTAGGAATACTCACAGTTCACGTAATAACTTGAATTTGAACTTGGACAACGAAATATGAATTGAGATTACTCCCAAATGATTAACCTAAAGTAATTGATAATGTGTAAGGAAAATGACTCTAAGATATATGTATTTCTAGGGCTTCGAATTGGGGATAAATGTTTGTTTGATTATCATTAAAATATTCGCCAATTGAGAGAAATTTAGTAAATAAATAACCAAAAATCTTTTTATGAAATTTAAATTTAAGATGGTCACAAGAATGTGTTTGAAGTGTAAAAATAATTTTTATAAAATTATTTTCTTTAAAATAGATTATTAAATCTATTTATTTACAAATTGACAAACTTTAACTTTAATAATTAAAAATACTAAAATTAAAGAATTATTATTTTAAAAATCATATTTCTGTTCTAAATGGATAGAAATAATTTATGTAAAATTTTGGTGCAAAAATATTGTAAAATGAATTTATTATGATTTAATTATGATTAAAACTAACAAAAATTGATTAAAAATATTAAATAAATGATTTTTCAAAATTAAAAATCATTTCAGTAAAGTTTCACTTAATACAAACTCAGGATAATTTTTGTAGAATTTAATAAAGTTGTTTTGATATATAAATGGATTTTTATAAATATAATAGCATAAAAATGATTTAATTATTATAAATATTAAATAAATGAATTTCTGAAAAATAAAAATTGTAATTAAAACTTTTATCTCAGATTAAACAAATATAATTTTTTTAGAATTTATAAAATAGTTTTGATATTTTAAAATGAATTTAAAAGATTAAAAGGTTTTATATATATATATATATATAATTGTTTAAAAAAGAAAAGAAAGAAAAGAAGAGAACAAAAACGGGGCTGTGCCGGGACTCGAACCCGGTTCCCCTCTGCATTAAACCCAGATCACAACCACTTGGCCTAGGCCGGTGGTTGTGATATTTCCTGTTTAAAAATAATTAAATACACACGCGAAATCCAGTTTATCCCCAATTTCATATGAACGAACCCTAGAATTAGCAATCAAACAATTCAGGAATCTTGAGCCCGATTAATGATGGGGCTATTGTTGTTTGATGGCCGACTAATGAAACCCACAAAAGAAAAGTTACTCACAGTGATGTTTCACGTATGATTGTCGGGTCAAAGCAAAAGTCAAAAGACGAACAAGATAATAATAATTAGGGTGTTTCAGAGATAATTGGAGGTTGAGAGAGAGGTGTGAGCGAGTTGTAATGCTTCGAAACACATCTATTTATACTGAGGATCAATGGTTAAGGTTAATTGGAAAGTTGACCACGTTTTAATGTTTGACGCGTTTTGGGCTAAATTTGGTTATAATTGACTGTAATTATATGTATTGCCGAGTCAAAGATGGCCGGATTTCACGAGTTATACCATAATTGGGTGATTGGAAGATAGATTAAAGGATTGGAAAAAGAAAAGAAAAAAAAAATAATTATTCAGCTGCTGCTGCTGTCACGCGATCAAGGGAAGAAGAAGGCCAAAAAAAAAAAAAAAGGGTTAAATATAAATTTGGTTGGGATTAATCCAACTAAGGGTTGTGGCCCAGCTGGTGAAAGCGTGTATGTGTGTGCGTGTGACTCGGGTTCGAAACCCGGGTGGAACCTTGTTTTTCTTTTCTTTTTTTAAAAACAAAGTGGTGGGCTTGATGGTTAGTGGGCTCAGGTTCTGGGCCTGCTATCTGTTTTGGGCTGGAAGCCTACAAAGGGGCTTGGGTTTAGGCTATGGATTGGTTATGGGTTTGGTTTAAAGAAAGAAAAAGATGTATATAAAATCTGAATTATTATTATTATTATTATTATTAGTATTATTAAAATATATATATATATATATATATATATATATATATATAAAAAAAAAATGACGGATGTCACATTGGGGATCCAACTTGTCTTGGTACGGATTAACAATAAACGTTCATTTGAGTGATGTGTCCAAGATGTGCATTACCGCATAACTATAAAGACGATTTGTGTTCTTATTTGTTAAATAGTGAGGGTCTCCCTACCCCGGTAAGCTCACCTCTCAACAGTGAGGGGATGACCACCCAAGACTGTGTTAACCCAACCCCGAAGAACCCACCTCCCAGTGTTGTGATATTGACATCAAACGACTTAAAACTTTTATGAATAACTGGCAGATGACCGGAGCATGACCGAACAAGCTACCACTTGATATCATAGAGGAGTCATGGCTTTCCCGCTCATGCTCATCCTCTACTTGAATTAATTAACTTTTCAAAAAGTTATTAGCCTATTACTAATTGTGCGGCAATATAGTAATGGAAGAGTATAAAGATCTTTCGCTTCCAACACGGGTTCACCAATTCTTGGTCTACGCCAAAGCTAACACATAGACCATGTGACATCCGTCACTTTTATTTATAATAATAATAATAATAATAATAATAATAATAATAATAATAATAATAATAATAATGATAATAAAAATATTAGTCTAGACTAACCCTTAAACCCAAACCATTACCCTAATCCATTAAACCAACACAACCCAAACCCACTTCAAACCTTGTGAATTTTCGGAGCCCACCAGAAACCAGATCCGGCCCATCAGCAGCCCAAGAAACTAAGCCCAACTCCCCTCTCCCTTCCCTTACTGTTTTAAAAAAAAAAAAAAAATTGTTTTGTCCCTGCCAGGAATCGAACCCGGGCAGGTGGCCGGTTCAGAACACAACACCAACACAGCGAACCATCTGAGCTACGGCTCATCTTTGTTTCAATCCCAGCCAATATAATATTTAACCCTTGTCGCTGTCTTCTTTTTTCCCTCCTTCGCTGCTGTTGCGAGCAGCAGCATGAATTACCAAAAAAAACTCCATTTGACTATTTGATTTACATGATTTTGGGAAGATTGAATACGTTTAACTACTGTTGACTCACTATAACGATTATCACGCGAGCATTCAACACCAATCCATTCGATTTCGAACATAATCCGCGCATACATATTTATACATGGTCAAAACTTTCCAAATCGTTCACCCGAGTGTAGCCTATAAATTAAACGCGTCCAAACCATCTACACTCGCCGATTTCACACACTCAACCTCCAATTTCTATTACTAAATCATCTTTCAAAGCAATCGTGCACGTGTTGACTTTTCTGTTGACTGAGCAATATTTACGATTTCTTGTTTGTAAGTCCTATTTTATTAGTGGGTTTTGATCTTCGGCAATCACACAACAATAACCCTATGATTAATTGGGTTATTGTTGTGTGAATCAATCTATTGGAAAAATTAGGGCTCGAAATCAATGATTTGGGGAAGAACACTTATGCTTAAAATGTATAAAATTATTTCGAAACAAAAGGTATTACAAATCTGATCCTCAGACCAGTTGGTTGAGGTGTTTGGCTGAAATAATCGAACCGGGTTTGAACCCAGGTTCGAGTCCCATAAACAGCATTTTTTTTCTTTTCTTTTTAAAATCCCTTTATTTATACATTTAACCTTCTAATAAAATAGATTAAAAATACCAAATATGATTTGTAAATTCTACAAAATTTATTTTATGTTTTTCCATTGATAAAGTTCATCATCCAATTTTTAGTTTTTCAAAAATAATTTATTTAATATATATTATTAATAATACAAGTTTATTCATTTATATTTATTAAATTCAATAAAAATATCTAAACGATTTTATTAAATCTCACAAAAATTATCCTAAATTTGTATAACAATATACATTTCAGAAATAATTTTTATTTCTAAAAAAACCGTTTATTTTATATTTTTAATTAATTTTTGTTAGTTTTAATCATAAATAATTCATAATAAATTCATTTTACAATATTTTTGTACCAAAATTTTACATAAATTATTGCTATTCATATAGAACTGAAATACAATTTTTTTTTTTTTTTTAGAAATTCTTTGATTTTAATATTTTTAGATATTAAAGTCATATTTTGACAATTTGAAATAATTAGATTAAATATTCTATTTTCAAGAAAATAATTTTATAAAAATTATTTTCATACTCAAAACCTTATGTTATGATTATATTCAACTTAAAATTTTACAAAAAGACTTTTATTCATTTATTTATTAAATTTCTTATATTTAATAAACAATTAGTTTATTAAACAAATAAAACGTTTATCCCCAATTCGAAACCCTAGAATTCCATGTATCCTAGAGTTATTCCTTACACATTATTAAATTCTTTAGGTTGATTCTTTGGAATATTTCCAACGCATATTTCGTTGTCCAGTTCAATTACAAGCTATTACGTAAACAGTGAGTATTCCTACCCCTTTTTGCATTTATACATTTTTGGGGTGTTACATGTACACTATTACAATTTCAAATACAAGTTTACATTTTTACAATACAATTCTAGTACTATGTGCATTGCTTACAACGTGCTTTATGCTTAGACATTACATGTGGATTACATTTGTACTTAGTGAAATCATTAACATGGTTCAAGCCGACCTTAACATTGGATAGCGTTATTTGGATTGACAACCCGCCTAGATTGATTCTCCCCCTTTTTCATCGGAGAATCCGTGGCCAGTGTTAAGCTTTTATCCATTTATTGGATAAGTACACTACAGTTCATACAGTACATTATACAGTCACAGGGTTGATTTCGCTCATTTGTATGATACATAGTTTACATATTTGCACTGTAGCTTGCACTTGAATTGTATAACTTTTTAACCTACTATATATATCAAAACTAGGAATGCTCACCAACATTTCATATGTTGACCAAATCTATTTTGTACATGTTTCAGGTGCAGTTTGATCTAATGCTTTAGCAAGAGACTTTTAGCGCTTTATTTTATTTCAGTCATTTCTATATTTACATTTCATTTAGACAATGTAATTTCCATTATTATGTAAGACAATTCTGGTTTATTCAATAATATTTACATTTTAGTACCATGTGCTTTTGAACAATCGTCACTACGTGGCACCTCGATGATTCCGCCATCGGTTGGGGTGTTACAGATTGGTATCAGAGCCATGGTTATAGGGAACTAGGTTATTAGATAAAATGGCCTAGACTATAACCGAACTTTCATGCATAATATTTCCTAAATTACCTTACCCTCATTTCCCTCTACTTTCCTTCTTCTATCCTTCCCTTCTTCTCTCTCTCCATTCTCCTCATCTTCCATCATGGTGCATAGGGAAGGTGTCCTACAAGGAGTGGAAAGTCTACATCATCATGGAACAAGAGCAGTACCTTCCATGAAGACACTCTTAGGCATAATACCTACTCTTATTTTACTCCTTCGAAGTTGTTGAACTTTAATGAGTGTGATAAGGACACGTGCAATCTGGAAAGGTGGACGCCTGTACACTGGGTTTTCTGGCATAGGCAAGCATAGCGCATAAATCCATTTACGGACCTGTTATGCTTACCTGGGGATTCCTGGAGTGAGTGTCCACTTATAGGCTAAAGCATGTCTTCTTTGATCACCATTGGGTTCAATTCCTTTGAAAAGTCAACGTTCTTGTTGAGCTTTACAGCTAGACAAGGGCACTCCAAGCATTTTGTACAAGTTTTTCCAATAATACCCTCCCGTTTCATATACAATACTTTGCATATCGTGATTGCTTACAAGATCATACCTTCATAATCATCTTTACGGTTATACATTTACATTTTCTAATCTCATGATTATTAATTAACTACCTCATAGATGTCTGCTCGCCGCATGCTCCGTGATGCCAGCCAACGCCCTGTTCGTGCTTCTGGACGACGTTCTGATCGTCGCCTCGCATCTTTGGTCGCCGAGCAAATTGCTGCAGTGATCCCAAACCTTGTCAGTGAGATAACCCAGAATAGTAACAGTGCCAACACAGGGAGTACGACTCAATTTCGGTGCACTTTCAAACACTTTAACTCCTGCAACCCCACAAAATTCACTGGTGAGGAGGGTGCTACTGGCCTCCTCCAATGGTTTGAAAGCATGGAGAGTACTTTTGTGAACAGTGAATGTCCTGATGAACTCCGCGTTCGCTATGCTACTAGTGTCCTTCAAAAGGGGGCGCTAACCTGGTGGAATGGTGAAAAGCGCAATCGAGGAGCTGATATTGCTTTATCATTATCTTGGGCAGATGTTAAGGAACTCATGATCGCCAAATTCTGCCCTAGGAACGAAATCAGGAAACTGGAGGAAGAGTTCCATGGACTGAAACAAGACAGTGATGAGAATCTTGCGTATAATACTCGATATCACGAACTTAGCATACTGGTTCCACACATGGTCACCCCAGTCTCTCGAGCAATCGAAAAATATATTGAGGGATTACCTGACCTGATTCAAAACGTTGTCACTGGAGGCAAAGCCACTATGGTAGAAGAAGCCATCCAACTTGCAGCCACATTAACAGACAAACACGTAAGGAAAGGAAACTTGGTTAGGAAGGGCACCAAGACACCTACTGAGAAAACCACCAATGTTGTTGAACAATCTAAGACTATTTTAGCAAAGGCCGCCACTACTGCTTCGAACTCTAAGAAACGAAGGGGCGATAATCTGAACCATACTGTTGTGAATCCTGTGACTCAGCCTCCTATTAAGAAAGCCTACACGGGAATCCATCCTCAATGCAACACTTGCAAGTATCATCACCCTGCAAATCTTCCATGTCGTCAATGCACTAGATGTGGAAGGTTTGGACACTTTGTCACTACTTGTCGCGTAACAGATTGGACGCAAGATAATCATCAAACAGCTGCCCAGAAACCACTACAGATTACTAACGGTCGGGCATGTTATCATTGTAGAGACCCTAACCACATGCTACCTCAATGTCCCAAATTGAACAATGTAAACCTGGTGGCACATGGACGAGCTTTCAATATCAATACCAACGAAACAACTGATCAGGATGACGTTAATCCCACTAGTTAAGCCATGGATGAAATCTTCCCAAGACTCGAGAAATCCAATACCCGTGTTTTCATTTTCTTGATCCTATTATCATTTTGTACCCAATTTTGTCGCACTCATTAGCATACAACATCTAGAAATTTCCTTGCGTATTATTGTGTATTAACACAGATTGGAAATTTATTATATTGATTACGTTTATTTTTAATCATACAAGACTCTACCTTACATTTATTTGAAACGTTTGGACTTGATACTTGATCTTACAGATGTTTTTTTTTAAGAAAACATCATTGGTTATTACATGAAACTAGATTTTTCCCTTAATTTGACTACGCATTGAACATCTAATTATTCATGATACTCGTAAACATTTAATTATTCATGATAACACTTACACTTAATGGTTGTAGTACTTACAAACTTGCTTGCATAAACATGCTATCAATTTGCAATCTATGTGAATAATAATTGCTGCACTTAATAGAAGTCATCATGCCTTTTTCAACAGTCGGGAGAGGCCCTACAACCTGCTCCACGACTGGTGGAGGCTATCGAACATACTCAACGATTGGTAGAGGTCACTATGCCTTTCAAACAGTCGGGAGAGGCCCTACAACCTACTCCACGGCTGGTGGAGGCTATCGAACCTGCTCAACAATCGGTGGGATCATAGAAGGACATAAAACCCTAATGTAAGGTAAATTGATGATTCCGGTCCGGACGTAATCATGAATTTACAGGTACATTAGGGTAGTGTGAAATTCTATTAGAGTTTTTGGTAGGCATCCAGTACGTTTTCAAGGAATCAAAGGTGTGGTGGGTTAGCTGCGGTACACCCTGTATACAAACACTAATGATGCATTGAAAGTGAGACTGGGAGTCGGACCAGGAACAAACTCTGTTTACTTGGTAGTTCATTTACAGTCAATCAACTCGTACATTTATTTTAGGATTCCTGAACTTGCAATTTAAGTGATTTACTAGATTCTCATTCTCCTTATTATTCGAGACAAACCTAATCCAATCCTTAACTCACACCTATCAAATCTCTTACTCAAACCATTCGAATTTTCCAAACCACAGTTATCTTAATTTCTACCCAAGCATCCATAACCCTATGTTTCTGATAACTTCGGGACGAAGTTTCTAAAAGTAGGGGATGCTGTGACATCCGTCACTTTTATTTATAATAATAATAATAATAATAATAATAATAATAATAATAATGATAATAAAAATATTAGTCTAGACTAACCCTTAAACCCAAACCATTACCCTAATCCATTAAACCAACACAACCCAAACCCACTTCAAACCTTGTGAATTTTCGGAGCCCACCAGAAACCAGATCCGGCCCATCAGCAGCCCAAGAAACTAAGCCCAACTCCCCTCTCCCTTCCCTTACTGTTTTAAAAAAAAAAAAAAAATTGTTTTGTCCCTGCCAGGAATCGAACCCGGGCAGGTGGCCGGTTCAGAACACAACACCAACACAGCGAACCATCTGAGCTACGGCTCATCTTTGTTTCAATCCCAGCCAATATAATATTTAACCCTTGTCGCTGTCTTCCTTTTTTCCCTCCTTCGCTGCTGTTGCGAGCAGCAGCATGAATTACCAAAAAAACTCCATTTGACTATTTGATTTACATGATTTTGGGAAGATTGAATACGTTTAACTACTGTTGACTCACTATAACGATTATCACGCGAGCATTCAACACCAATCCATTCGATTTCGAACATAATCCGCGCATACATATTTATACATGGTCAAAACTTTCCAAATCGTTCACCCGAGTGTAGCCTATAAATTAAACGCGTCCAAACCATCTACACTCGCCGATTTCACACACTCAACCTCCAATTTCTATTACTAAATCATCTTTCAAAGCAATCGTGCACGTGTTGACTTTTCTGTTGACTGAGCAATATTTACGATTTCTTGTTTGTAAGTCCTATTTTATTAGTGGGTTTTGATCTTCGGCAATCACACAACAATAACCCTATGATTAATTGGGTTATTGTTGTGTGAATCAATCTATTGGAAAAATTAGGGCTCGAAATCAATGATTTGGGGAAGAACACTTATGCTTAAAATGTATAAAATTATTTCGAAACAAAAGGTATTACAAATCTGATCCTCAGACCAGTTGGTTGAGGTGTTTGGCTGAAATAATCGAACCGGGTTTGAACCCAGGTTCGAGTCCCATAAACAGCATTTTTTTTCTTTTCTTTTTAAAATCCCTTTATTTATACATTTAACCTTCTAATAAAATAGATTAAAAATACCAAATATGATTTGTAAATTCTACAAAATTTATTTTATGTTTTTCCATTGATAAAGTTCATCATCCAATTTTTAGTTTTTCAAAAATAATTTATTTAATATATATTATTAATAATACAAGTTTATTCATTTATATTTATTAAATTCAATAAAAATATCTAAACGATTTTATTAAATCTCACAAAAATTATCCTAAATTTGTATAACAATATACATTTCAGAAATAATTTTTATTTCTAAAAAAACCGTTTATTTTATATTTTTAATTAATTTTTGTTAGTTTTAATCATAAATAATTCATAATAAATTCATTTTACAATATTTTTGTACCAAAATTTTACATAAATTATTGCTATTCATATAGAACTGAAATACAATTTTTTTTTTTTTTTAGAAATTCTTTGATTTTAATATTTTTAGATATTAAAGTCATATTTTGACAATTTGAAATAATTAGATTAAATATTCTATTTTCAAGAAAATAATTTTATAAAAATTATTTTCATACTCAAAACCTTATGTTATGATTATATTCAACTTAAAATTTTACAAAAAGACTTTTATTCATTTATTTATTAAATTTCTTATATTTAATAAACAATTAGTTTATTAAACAAATAAAACGTTTATCCCCAATTCGAAACCCTAGAATTCCATGTATCCTAGAGTTATTCCTTACACATTATTAAATTCTTTAGGTTGATTCTTTGGAATATTTCCAACGCATATTTCGTTGTCCAGTTCAATTACAAGCTATTACGTAAACAGTGAGTATTCCTACCCCTTTTTGCATTTATACATTTTTGGGGTGTTACATGTACACTATTACAATTTCAAATACAAGTTTACATTTTTACAATACAATTCTAGTACTATGTGCATTGCTTACAACGTGCTTTATGCTTAGACATTACATGTGGATTACATTTGTACTTAGTGAAATCATTAACATGGTTCAAGCCGACCTTAACATTGGATAGCGTTATTTGGATTGACAACCCGCCTAGATTGATTCTCCCCCTTTTTCATCGGAGAATCCGTGGCCAGTGTTAAGCTTTTATCCATTTATTGGATAAGTACACTACAGTTCATACAGTACATTATACAGTCACAGGGTTGATTTCGCTCATTTGTATGATACATAGTTTACATATTTGCACTGTAGCTTGCACTTGAATTGTATAACTTTTTAACCTACTATATATATCAAAACTAGGAATGCTCACCAACATTTCATATGTTGACCAAATCTATTTTGTACATGTTTCAGGTGCAGTTTGATCTAATGCTTTAGCAAGAGACTTTTAGCGCTTTATTTTATTTCAGTCATTTCTATATTTACATTTCATTTAGACAATGTAATTTCCATTATTATGTAAGACAATTCTGGTTTATTCAATAATATTTACATTTTAGTACCATGTGCTTTTGAACAATCGTCACTACGTGGCACCTTGATGATTCCGCCATCGGTTGGGGTGTTACAGACCATGAATCTAAGTCGCATAACCAAGTCTTTGCTTATCACTAGGACCAAGTATAAAGACCGTACCGACCTTATGTGAGATTTTGATTTTCTCATCTTGATGGCTGAAAATGTTGACCGGTTGACTTTGGGCAGGAGCACGGCCATGCACGGCTAGGGCACGGCCGTGCACACTCTGCAACCAGTGGCGGAGACATGTTGACTGGGACGTAGTCCCGGGACAGCAGTCTTTTTTCAGTTGTATATAGACATGTATACATAGTTTTTTTCGAGTGACATCAATATTTTTTAGATGGTGACTACATTAGACCCAACCCAATTCCAGGTAAATAACTCAACTCTATTTTCTAAATAGGTACAAATATAACCTTTTACAAGCCCACTCCACTATTGAGCCCTTTACTAATTAAAACCCCCAAAAAAGTGATAATAACATACTTGTGCGGCTGTGGCGTTGTGACTCCAGCCGAACCGACTGACACTTCAATTCCTTTAAACCCTATTATCATGAACGATTCTTGCATTTGTTACATTGAAAAAGTGTTCTTCCAACAAGTTTCGGTCGAAGACGTAATGCAACGTTTTCAAAAGATGAAAACTCGTAGGGAACAACTCTAAGTATTGTTTTTTTTTTAATTTATAAGACTATCGAATTTATATTATGAGTTTTTTTTTTAATTTTTAATGTCGATGTTTTTCTATCATTGTATCATATTTTATTATGTGATCAACCTTACCTGACCCGAACCATCAAACCGACCCACCCAAAAAATTTTATGTCCGGTTCTACAAAATTAGAATGTCTAAAATAGTGACATCAATGAAAAAATTCCTGGATCCGCCACTGTCTGCAACAGTCTTCAAAGTCTTCAATTTTTTTCTCATTATGCCAGTTTTCCGCTCCTTTTTGCCTGTTTACCTTCAAATACCCGCAATTAACTCAAAAGAACGATTTAGCTCTGTTTTGCAAGGATAAAAGCACAAATACATACAAAAAGAGTGGTAAATACATGTAGAAAACATGTATAAATGATGGCACATCAACTGCCAACTGAGTTAAAATTTAGTTAGTATGAAACCGTTAGGAAAAATAAGCTAAAACATGGGACCGTCAGCACTGATTTTCAAAATGAGACTGGTGGCTACTAATAGTCAATAGTATAGTTGAGATTAACTCAATCCAATATTCCTTAACTAGCTGATTACCCCGGGAGGCTCCCGGGGTTGAAAAATCTAATTTTACGTGATAACCTATTGCAAATGGCTTAAGTTAACGAACCACAAAATCTCCCAATCATTGCATGTCCGTAGTATTTTAATCAGTAATAACTCATATTCTCCAATCTAAAACCTAATCAGTAATCATCTAAAGAATCACTTATGTAAGCTGCAACTATTAAAAAACTAATCACATCTCTTCTCACAATGTAAAATTGGTGGGTGTTAGGGTTGGCAAGGGTAGTGTTGTTCATCCCTGTATTTTACCTTTCAGCAAAAGTTTTACTTAGGCTCCCATTGGCAAGCCAATCTTTTAGAGAAATCCTCGTCACATAATTGGATTTGCAAAGCATTGTTTATACTTTTGAACTGTTGAATAAGTTGACTGTATTTCAACTAACATATACACTCTGTTTCAGAGTTTTATTAAAGGATGGAAGAGAAAAGATTGGGAAGGAAGTGTGGAAAAATGTGTTCCAGAGTTTTTTGTAGGAGGGAAAGAAAAGGAATGAGAGAGATAATAGAGAGGTCTTTAGGGTGATTTTCAATCTTTCCAATTTGAAAGGAAGAGGAGGGAAAGGAAGAGGAGGGAGATCTTTTCTCTTCAATCATTTAATGGAACTCTGGAACAGAGTGATAGTGAAGGCATCGATGTCGTAGAAACGATTAACTATTAATTAGTTTAGATTACTTTCACTTAGTTAACGTACATAATGCTCAACTTAAATACTTGACACAACTATGAGTGTTTGTATGCTTGACTATAAGTTGGTCAGCATTCGCAATGTTTCCTACGTAAGTATATTTAAGTATTGAAGGTTTTGATGTAGCCAATTCAGTTGGTAAATGCTGAACAAAAAGTCACTAAAAAAACATTTTTTTTTTGGTTTTTTTATAGCAATATGGTGCTTGTTTTAAAGATAATAAAATGATCGTTAATTTGGTGTAAAAAAAATTTTCAAAAAAATGTCATACATAAAAGTTACTAACGTTAAAAATTGTGAGCGAAAAATAAGGAAAAAATAAAGATAAAAATATTAATTAACATATTTGAAATTTTAAAATAATAATTAATAGTTCACTAACATTTAAAAAATGTGAGAGGAAATAAAGAAAATATATTAATTAACATATTTGAAATTTTAAGATAATATAAATATAGATTTTATTTAAAAAACAAAATAAATAAATTTAAAAGAGAGCTTCACATGATGCCACGTGGCACATTTAAGGAGGGGTTGAGGCCACCATTGAATGCCACATCATCTAAGTTCAATTCTTTTATATATAGTTATAGATTATAGATTATAGATTATAGATTATAGATTATAGATTATAGATTATAGATTATAGATAATAATAATAATAATAATGTAATTAAAATTAATCTGATTTAAGGTTTTTGTTGAAAAGAAAAATAAAACAAAAAACATTTCTTAAACTTTATAGAACTGATATACAAATTCGTCAAATCTCTACAAGAAGCGACCATCCTACCTATAATAAGGTGACATAAGTAATACAGGTAAAACGGAAAGAGCTTTAAGTTATTTGGACCGGTCTAAAGGGTTGTTATCAACTCCCAGCCCATTTATTTAAGTCCATTTTGGAGACTACAAATTTATTTGGAGGGGGCTTTATGTGCCTTAAATATGGAACTAGTATTAAACCCTTCGCATTGTTGATGTGGAGGGCATAAAACCATTTCAAGTAGCGTCAATGCATATTGTTGTCAGCGACTAATAATACAGAAAACACTTATAAGAAAATAAAAAACAAAAAGAATAAAACTGAGTGAAATGTAGACGTAAAAAACAGTGAACCATGTACGCTTGTTACAGCGCGATAATGCACAAAATTAGACTAAAACTTAAAACACAGCGTGACTGTTTGACAGGAAGAATAAAGGTAAAAACATTGAGCTACATACACACGTTGAAGCCTGTGAACTCGAAAAATTTGGATTGAAACGTAAAGCTAAAAATATGTTTACGATACATAGGATAAAGCTCAAAGTAAAAAAGTGTAAGGGTTGAATGTAAAAGATGAAATTATTAAGGTTAAAACTAAAAAGAAAAGAAAAAACAAAGTATGGTAACCTACCAAGCATGGTGTACAACCCTTTTATGCCCAAAACACTTGTTAAGCAAGATGTACAACACCATGAAGCACAAACCACTTGCAAATTAATAATATATATAATTAACTGTTACAAAATAAATTAACGAGTTTCTATCAAGGGCGTAAATAACTTAGTTCATGTTGTGTTGTGTCGTGTCGTGGTATTTATGATATGTTATATATATGTATGAAATTATATTATCTAAACTAGTCTTCTGTCTCCTACGTCGCGGGGCAAGGGGCGTAAAACGGTGCCAACCGAACAACAACCATAACCAAAGAAAAATGTAAAACAAAAACACAAAATTTCTAACACCAAGTGGCTCACATGACATAAAAGTGTGACATAATAAACCGTAGATGAAGCCAAATTTATATCGACAATTTTATTGAAGTTAAGGGGTTATATGATAAGTTTATTAAAGTTTAGGGGTAAAAAACCAAATTGGTTAAAAAGGAAAAAATGCGAAGACAAAATTACAAAAATTAACCTTTATGTATTACTGAAACTACAACCTAAACCTTTCAGCTTAAAAAGCACCCAAACCAACCTTTATGTATATCTTTTCATGCAGGTTACAACCTTTAACACAAACCCAGTTAGTTTGTGTTGTTAAGTCAAGGACAAATAAGTCATTTTAGTTATCCCAACCTTAAAATAAAATAAAATAAAATAGCAAAATAATAAAAATATAATTAAACCCCCCCTTTCATTTTCTTAAATCCACCCTACACATACGGCCATACCCCCCCCCCCCTTTCATCTTCTTAATCTCCGGTCATGGTGGGTTTAATGGTGATACTGTGAATGAACAAAGGAACATCGATGGTGGTGGCTTTAGGTAATGTATCAGTGATGGTGATCTCCGGTCATGGTAATACGGAATACCGATGGTGGAGTTTGACGATGAAAGGGTGATTTTGAGTACAATGACCGATGGTTAAGGCTGCCGGAAAAATAAGGTTTGATGATAGAAAAGGGACGACGTTACCCGTAACCGAATTATTTCAAACACACCAGAGGTTAATTCGATGCTCTGTTTCTTAATATAAATAATAAAATAGCAAAATAATAAAATATAAATAACCCCCCATGTTCATCTTCTTAAATCCACCCTACACATACGGCCATACCCCCCCCCCCCTCAGTTCATCTTCTTAATCTCCGGTCTGTAAACAAACAAAGCGTTCGGCGAACAGTTTGTGAACTGTTCGACGGGAAGTTCGTTTGTGATCGTTCGTTTAATAAATGAACGAACACAAACAAAAAATTCTGTTCGTTTAGCTAAACAAACGAACATGAACAGAGGTCGTGTTCGTTCGTTTATGTTCGTAAACGTTCGGTAACGTGTTCGTTTATGTTTGTTTGTGTTCTATAGTTTGATAGGGTTTTTAATTTTTTATATTCAATTTAAGTATTTCAAATTTCCTAGTGGTAGATTATCTAACTTATATTAGTGTATCACATGTTAATATTACTTTAACTATTTTGATTAACTGTTATTTTTGGTGGATTAAACAAGGATTTCAAGTTTAATTTGATATCTCTGTGTTTTTATAAGACATTATGTGATTAAGATTATGTCACGTATATTTGGGTAATTGGATTAGTATATTCTAGGCGGACAATGTAAGTGATGAAAAATGCTAATTTTCAAAATTTAATGTGTTAGTTTGTGCTCGATTTGTTCTGTAATGCCTATTTGTGTTTGTTTACGTTCATTTGTGTTTGTTATTTTTCCGACACCTAAATTTAGCAAATAAATACAAATGAACTCAAACAAAAATCTTGTTCGGTAAGTGTTCATGAACAGTTCGTGAACACGTTATTTTCTTAACAAACGAACACGGACAAAAAATCTCGTTCGGTAAGTGTTCATAAACAGTTCGCGAACACGTTAATTCCTTAACAAACAAACACGAACAAGGCCTTGTTCGTGTTCATTTGGTTCGTTTACAGCCCTAGTTATGGGGTTTGTGAGGTTGATGATGGTGATGGTGATGGTGAACAGCAGAGGTCTTAGGGAAGAAGATGAAAAGTGAGGGTAAAAATACTAATTTGCCCTTAACTTAACGACATAAACTAACTGGTTTGTGTTAAAGGTTATAACTGCAACAAAAAATATACATAACGGTTGTTTTGGGTGAGTTTCATACTGAAAGTTATAAGTTATAGTTTAGGTAATACATAAAGGTTGATTTATGTAATTGTGTCAAATCTAAATGACAAAAAAAAAAAAAAAAACTATTATTCTTCGTTATTTCTAAATTAATATATATATATATAGAGAGAGAGAGAGAGAGAGAGAGAAATAATATGATTATTCATATAAAATTAAGCATGTATAGGCTAGCTAGCCTAATCAAGCTTGATGTATAAGGTTTGATCTAAAGCTTCAGTTAGGTTTGAGCTTCTTCAAAGCACGTTTAATCTTACCTTAATTCGAGCTTACTTTTGATGACTCTTGCATAGGTTATTAATTTTCTTAAAATTATGTCACATAAATGTTTCAAACAAGTCATGCTAGCTTGGCTCAACTAGTTAGTAAAGCACCTACTTAGATAGTTGCAAGTGTTGGTGGTTTTTGTGGAAGAAGATAAAACTCATTACAACACACTAGTATGGATAAAATGAAACTTGAAGTGTAAAAACGATAAGAATACAAAATTTACCCTGGTTCAGTCTAATCGACTATGTCAATGACAAAGTTAGAGAGACGTTATTGGTTTGATGTGCTCACAACTCATGTTAATTACACATTATAATTTATATGTATTTGTGTATGTATTTATTAGGATAATAGGAAATAAAATTTAGACTCTTTAGCTAGAGTCAATTGCTATAACAAAACTAGACTCAAAAACCAAAGTAGCCTATTATTAGGATTAGTGGTGGAGGGTTGAGTTATTCTACAAAGGCTACAAAAAATGAGAAGAGTGAGAAAGATAGAAAAAATACAAGGGTGAGTTATTCTACAAAGATTTTTAAAGAAGAAAGATTTTTAAAGTCGAAATAGAAAGAGAAATATATGTTCACAAATGCATAGCAGTTGATATATTTGAAAAAGAAAGATTTAAATGGGTAATTCTAATATATAATTTTTACCAATCACGTTTCTGAGTTTGGAAAGTATATTATAAAAAAAGAGTATTGGATTTAAATAATTTCAATTATTAGCTATTGGCCGTTATCAGTCTCAACTAATGAAATGTGTGCTGACAGTCTTAACTTTTAATATATTAGCCACCAACAGGCAATAATTAAGAGAATACTAACTGAGTTTCTAAATGGAACATATTTATTTTAAGTCATACTGTCATAGTCTGTTGGTGTTTAAAAGGTGGGACCCATAACGCATATTTAGTTAGTTGGGACCGATAATGAACAATAACTAATAGTTGAGATTATTTAAATCTAACTCTCCATAAAAAAAAAAAATTGCAACCTGCATTAAGTAAAATAATGTGATAAATTAAAAGTTAATAAAGTAATAATGAGGGGGAGCTAGAGTGGAGGTCATGTGGAGGTTGAGGGTTCGATTCTTGTCGGAGCCATATTTACTACATGTTGGGGTTCCACCTGGGGAGATCCACAATCCAGGTAGAATGGGTAATCAGTACAGGCTAGCTCAGGGTGTTAGCCGAAACTCCATCGATTGCACCACTTGCCGTTCAAAAAAAATAGAAAAAGAAAACACAAAAACAAATAATAAAATGAAAAACACTAAATGCAAATAAGCTAGTAAAAGATAGATAAAAGCTGATGCATGAAAAAAAGCTGCAACACAAAAACCTGAATAATTAAAAGGCCCCATCTATTGGCACTTCCACGTGTCTATTTTTACCCCCTGCTGCCCCAAAGCTCAGTGCTTTAAAGCCCAAAAGCTGACAGCAGCAGCAGCCGCCTTGGGATTGGTGTTTTTATGGGCCACAAGTTTAATTTGGGCTCTGCATTATGCCCAAAGCTCAGCGCTTTAGGCCTTTTTTTAAAAAAAATTTATTTTATTGTTTTTTAATTGTTTTAATTAATTTTAATTCATTTTAAGTATTTTAACTTGTTTTGACCACGAGTGTTCTTTCGCACAACAGGCGGTTTTTTGGGGGAGTAGTTGATTTGTGAAAATTTTTCCAGGTAGCTCATTTGGCTGAAAACTGGTTTTAGGTCAATTGTTTCCTTTAATTTTGCCCACTCGGCATTTACATTTATATCTTCGCAACCAATCTTTGCATCTTTGAAGTCAAGCTTCCTCCACGAGTGATCTTTCGCACAACAGGCGGTTTTTTGGGGAGTTGTTACCTGTGATGTTTGTTTCGAATGTTTACAATCTTTTTTAATGTTTGTTTCGCAACATATTGTATAATGTAGGGTTTGTGGTATTGACTGTTATTCCGGAAGTCCAGGATATTAATTAGAAATGTAAAATTTGTATTTTGATAAATCATGGTATTGATTGTATATTCATGTATTATGTACATTAAATTATGAAAGTTGTTTATACCCGGAAGTTTATTCTGAAAACTACAAACGAGCAATTAAACCAAGCAAAATGCGTCAAACAATTTTTTATTGGAAATCAGTAAAAACACTTAAAAATGAATTAAAAAAATAAAATCAATTAAAACAAATTATTTAAAAAAAACCTCAAAGCACCGAGCTATGGCATAGCTTAGCGCTTTGGGGTTAAAAAAACATCAAAGCACCGAGCTATGGCCATAGCTCAACGCTTTGACCCCACAAAAATCCAACCAACAATCTCCAAAAAAAACAAACCCAACCCCAATCCCAAGACCTGCAATGATTGTGTCAGCATCGTACTTCAAAGCACCGAGCTATGGCCATAGCTCAATGCTTTGAGGGGGTGAAAATAGACAAATGGGGGTGGGAATATCAACGCCCTAATTAAAATTTCAAGTGTCGTTCAATAAAATAATAAATTAAACTAGTGTGATTCAAGTCGCGCGTTGCGCGACTTAAAAAAGTTTGTTTTGTCGTCTGTGTATTTATGATGTTTTTGATGGAATGTTGGGTTGTCACACGAAAAAAAGCTTGTGCTTATCAAGTAGACAAAAATACCAACGTGATTCCACTACGATTACAACATTGATGTGTGACTTTGTTATACACTTATATAAACCATGTTACTGGTGATAGCAATTCCTAATTCATTTTTTATCATGCATTTAGTGGGAAAGAGCTATCAGAGTTTATACGGGGTTTTGGCGACATTTATGATCTTTACATAGCTAGGAAGCGTGACAAGGCAGGACTGCGGTTCGGTTTTGTTTCCTTCTTAGATGTGAAAGATAAGGAGGAGCTAGTTCGTAACGTGTGTCGTACAAAGATTGGTGATTGCTGGCTTAAAGCTAATGTTGCTAGGTTTTCTATTGAAGAGGGTGAGATCTGGCAAGAACCTAAGAAGGGAAGTCGGGCTGGTGGTTCTAACTATGGTGGGTATGATGCGTCTGAGTTTCCGAGTTTGAATAAAGGACAACGAGAGGCTCAGCGGGAAGGTAAGGCAAGCATGTTTAATAATGGGAGCATATCTTTTAGAGACACGTTCATGGGGAAGACAAGGCAGTGAAATAGAATCGAAAGTTGTTAAGGTGGATGATAGTGTGCATGCCTTTAAGGATCTGCATGGGAAAGCCTTGATCGTCAGGATGATCGACATGGATGCTCTCAAGAGTATTTATGTGATTATGAATGACTTAAGTCCTGGTAAGGGTAGGGTGCAATATTTGGGGGGCCTTACGGTGATGTTAACGTTTGAAGATAAGGAAACGGCTTCTTTGATTCTCGAAAAAGCTAAAGAGGTGATTGGGAGGTTTTCTTCGATAGATGTGTGGGAAGGGCAATCGTTCGGCTATGAACGGTTGGCATGGCTGAAGATCTATGGTCTTCCGTTACAGCTTATGTCGTTGGAGCCGATTGAGGCTGTGGGAGGTATGTTTGGGAAAGTTATTCATGTCCCGGATCGTTCGAATGATGATTTTAATTTATCATATGATTGTGTGGGGGTCCTTGTTGGTGAAAGTAAAATGGTGGCAGAGGAAGTTACTATGGTGTGGCGTCAAAGGAAGTTTTCAGTTTGGGTTTGCGAAGAATATGGTGCATGGGTTCCTGAATTTTATGCTGTGGATCATTCTTCTCAAAGGGACGGTAACGATGATGATGTTGAAGGTAGTGTGGGAGTTCATGAAGATCAGGAGATTATGGATGAAGGCTCGTCGGAAAAAGTGGCCGAGCAACAGGATGAAAATTCCGGTAAGTTGGCCGAGCAGCATGATGAGAATTCCGGTGAACAAGGTAATATGGAAAGGGAGGTTTTTTTGGGAACTGTTAATGGGGCAGTTAATGCGGATTTGAATGAGAATGTTTGTATGGAAAGTCTTATTGATGACACATTTACTCCAGCCAATGAATTTAATTTTGACAAAGACTTGGGGAATGATTTTAATAAGGAAGAGACAATCCCTCAAATTAACAAGCGTAAGAAAAAGCAGGCTACTATTTTGGGCTGGGCCACTCCTTCTTACTCAAGTAGTATTGAAAAAAATAAAGTTGGTAAGAGGCCCAAGGGGTATAATGTAGATGGGCCTAATAATTTATTGGATGTAGATGGGCTGGATAAGGGAGATGAGCCGGACACAGTGGTAGTAGTGGTTGATGATGAGGATTTTAATAAGCAAGATAAAGTTAATCAGGAAGAGGTGGGGAATACTAGTCTCGAGCTTAATGAAGAGAAGGAAATTACTGAAACCATCAAGATGGGGGCACGATGGGGTGCTCAACTGGAAGGACATAGAGAAATGGTGAAGAATTCTTTATCTGGCCAAGGTGTACAGGTAGTGTTGAAATGAATTTTTTAAGTATTAATATTCGTGGGGCTAGGGGTTGTGGGAAGAATCGATGGGTTAGGAGTTTGAAATATAAGTTTGGAGTTGATTTCGTGGCCTTACAGGAAACAATGGTGACGGGTTTGGTCAGGTCTGATTTGGTTAATTTTTGGGGTGATGGAGGGTTCAATTTTGAATGTGTTGATTCTATTGGATTGTCGGGGGGTTTGGTTAGTTGTTGGAATTCGAAGATTTTTAAGAAAGATTCGGTAATTAAAAATGATAATTTTCTTATAGTTAATGGCACTTTAGTGGAGGATGGTTCTTTGTTATCGGTGATTAACGTATATGGTCCGCAGAAAGCTGGGAAAAAAAAGGGTTTGGAATGAGATTTCTGCGGTGGTTAGGGGCTGCCCGGGAATGTGTATTCTGATGGGGGATTTCAATGCAGTGAGGTATGCGGAAGAACGGAAAAATTCCAAATTCAATAGTGGGGTAGCACAGGATTTCAATAGTTTTATTAATGAATTGGGCTTGCAAGAGTATGTTGTGAGGGGGAATAAATACACTTGTTTAACGGTTAAAGGTAAAGATTGCAAGTTGAGTAAGATTGACAGGGTTCTTGTTTGTCAGTCGTTTTTTGACAGGTGGCCGACTGCTTGCTTGAGGGCGTTACCAAGAGAGAATTCTGATCATTGCCCGATTCTATTAACCTTGGTTGATTCGAACTTTGGGCCAAAACCGTTTAGATGGTTCAATTCTTGGTTACTTAGAGAGGGGTGTAAAGAGTTGGTGGCCAAGACGCTCAGTTCAGGTTCATTTCATGGGGAGCCAGACTTGGCTCTCACTCATAAATTTAAAGTGCTTAGACAGGTGCTAAAAAACTGGTGGGATGCGATTCTAAAGGTGGAAGGGGAAGAGTATGCTTTATTAAAAGAAGAGGGTGAAAAAATAGAAAACCAGATGGAAGAAAGAGATCTGGAGGAAGATGAACTGTGGGTTTGGGAAGAGTGTAAAAGGGGTCGGGAGCTTATTAATCTTTACAAATCTAAAGACCTGAAGCAGAAGTCAAGGGTTCGTTGGGCCATGGAGGGGGATGACAACACTGCTTTTTTCCATGCGGTTATAAATGGTAGAAAGGCAGTTAATGCGATTCCGGGATTGATGATTGAGGATAAGTGGATAGCAAAGCCGTCTTTAGTTAAAAGAGAGGTGCTGAGACATTTTAGAGGTCATTTTATTGATGACGTGAAGAATAGACCGGCCTTGATTTGCAACGATGTTAAAAAATTAAGCTCGAGTAGCGCGGAGAGATTGGTTAGTAGATATTCCAAAGAAGAAATTAAAGAGGCAGTGTTCGAGTGTGGATCGGATAGAGCTCCAGGACCGGACGGTTTTAATTTCCGGTTTGTGAAGACTTTTTGGGAGTTTTTGGAGGAGGATTTCGTGAGCCTGATGGATTACTTTGCTGATTCAGGTACGATTAACAGGGGTTGTAGTTCGTCATTCATTACTTTAATTCCTAAGTCCAAGACTCCTGTGGGGTTGAAGGATTACCGTCCCATAAATTTGATAGGAATTATAAGTAAGGTGATTTCAAAAGTTCTAGCTAACAGGTTTAAATCGGTTTTGGGGGAGGTGATATCGGATTCACAGTCCGCTTTTTTAAAAGGTCGATTTATTTTAGATGGTCCTCTTCTTATTAATGAGTCGATTGGTTGGATTAAGAAAAAGAAGAAAAAGGCGTTTATGTTGAAAAATCGACTTTGAAAAAGCCTATGATAATGTGAATTGGGAATTTTTGCTCTCTATTTTAACTCAAATGGGTTTCCCGAGAAGATGGGGTGATTGGGTTAAAGGAGTTTTACATTCGGCAAGGTCGTCAGTTCTAGTTAACGGGGCGCCTACTTTTGAGTTCAATTGTGAGAAAGGGGTTAGACAAGGTGACCCTTTATCGCCTTTCTTATTTCTAGTAGTTATGGAAACTCTTCATTGCTTAATTTCTAAAGCGGTGGAACTGGGGGATTTCAAAGGTATTTACTTTGAAAATAATGTGAAGCCGTTGTCTCATTTGTTTTATGCGGGTGATGCACTCATAGTGGGTGAATGGTCTAAAAATAATATCGACATGGTTGCTAGGATTCTTCGGGTTTTTCATATTTGTTCGGGATTGAAGATAAATATTCATAAATCTCAATTGTTTGGGATTGGGGTTAACGAAGGGGAGATCCATGACATGGCTGGTATATTGGGATGTCGGGTGGGGGTGTTACCTTTTGATTATTTGGGGATTCGGGTGGGGGCGAACATGAACCGGGTTTGTAATTGGAACCCGGTTATTGAGACGGTGCAAAATAGGCTTGTAGTTTGGAAGGCTAATACCCTGTCTATGGGAGGAAGATTAACTTTAATTAAATCTGTCCTATCTAGTATTCCAATTTATTATATGTCTATTTATAAGGCTCCGGTGAAAGTATTGGGTATTTTGGAGAGCTTAATGAAAAAGTTTCTGTGGGCGGGCTCTAGTGAAGACAAAAAGATGTATTGGGTGGCTTGGGATACGATTGGTAGACCGTTAAAAGAGGGTGGATTGGGAGTAGCACGGTTGAGTGATGTAAACTCGGCATTACTTGCAAAATGGGTGTGGCGTTTTAATAATGAGAGACAATCTTTATGGCGGATGGTGATTGAATTAATACATGGTGGTAGGGGATATTGGGATCTTCTTCGGTTAAGAGATCTTTACCCGGTTATTGGATGGCGATTGTGGCGTTTGTTGAAACTCTATCGGCTCAAGGGATTAAAATGGAGCAATGTATTCGCTGCTGTGTTGGGCCAGGAAATGAAGTTCGGTTCTGGTCCGACTTATGGATTGGAACAACAATTCTGAAAAGGAGATGGCCAGAGCTATACAAGCTGGAAAAGGATAAAAAAATGCAAAGTTCAACAAAGGCTTAAGTTTTCTCAGGATGGTTATGGGCTTGAAGGGGATTGGGCTAGGGAACCGGGCACAGTGGTTGAATTATCGGGGCTCCAGGATGTTGTGTGGCTGTTACGGGACTTTAAACCGATGGGAGAAAAGGACTCGTGGGCTTGGCACGATGGCATTAATGATTATTTTTCAGTTGCAGGTTTTAAGAAGATTATTAGAAGAGCGGAGGTGGGTACTTGCGACAGAAAGATGAAATGGGAGAATTGGGTGCCAAGCAAGGTGAATCTTCTCAACTGGCGTGCGGAGATGGAGAGAATACCTACAAAAACGGCTCTTCTCAAAAGAAATGTCAACATTCAAGACGCGGCATGCTCGTTATGTAATGCAGGAAATGAGGATGTTAATCATTTGTTTGTTGAATGCCAGTTCTCCTATCAAGTTTGGTGCAATATTTGTCAGTGGTGCGGTTTAGTGCCGTTTTATGCCTTTGATTTTGAAGACTTAATGCAGATGTATAAAACAGTACACGGTGGAAAGTGGCGGAAAAAGATTATGAGGGGTATCGTAATGATTACAGTTTGGGTTATTTGGACGACTAGAAACAAGTTGATCTTCCAAGAAAAAAGCAAACAGGTGCGACAAGTGGTGGCTGAGGTTAAATCTAGATCGTTCTTTTGGCTTAAAAATAGGTCTAAATTTAACACTATTGTTTGGAAGGATTGGATTAGAAACCCCTTGTATGTTTGTAGTTAATGGGCGGTCCTCGATTTGAGGGCTAGACTTTGTGTAATGAAAGTTATCGTTCAAAAAAAAAAAACTAATCGGAACTCATTTACATACAAACATAAGCAATTACATATTAGCTGTCATCACTCATAAATGAGTAGAGACAAAGCAAACCAACCACACTTCTACCAAAATCTACCTGACTAAAATGTTCGAATATTTTTCTTTATTTAATTTTTATTGTCATAACTTGTATTAAAGAGACATTCAACAGCTGCAGATGAAGGTGCATCAGCTAAGCATTCAAAGTTAGCAATATTTTTTAATTAGTTTTGATATGATTATGGTAAACACACTTTATTTACATGGTGATGGATGATCTAAGTGTGCCTCCATCCAACACTAACCACCACCTTTGCCTGCATATCTCTCAATTTAACTAATTCACCATTCATTTAAAAAAGTGGGAACTGGTTCTCATCAACAATTTTGACAGTGACCCCACAAACCATGCTGCAAACTGTCTAAAGATGGTGGATTACACAACCAAACAAAGGAGACCTTATTGATCCTCCTCATCTCTCTCTAAAAACAACCCAACTACCACCACTCCTCCCTCTCTTTGTCTAAAAACTCAAGTCACCACCACCCCCCCCCCCTCGTCGGGAGTCGCTCGTAGCCACCTGCACCACTTGAATGTAAACTCCATCTCAGGCTGTACGCTGCTGACCATCCACGCCTTTATTGCTGCAACAGAAAACCCATCTCGAATCCCTTGCCACGTCCATTGTAAGGTCCATTAGTTAACATAGTATTCGAAATCTGCATAAACAATTCCGTCAATTCGTTTAGTTCCAAAACGGAAGAAGCCACCTTCTTCCACCTCCACGCAAACAAACTAACACCCCCATTCTTCAGCAACCGATCAGCTACATTACAGAATTTATCACTTTCAAACCGAAAAAGATTAGGATATTTTGTCTTGAGCGCAACCTCACAGAGCCACGGTTCCATCCAAAATCAGGTGCCCTTCCCATTCCCAATTTGACTCCTTATTTGAGATATGAAATATATTATATTAATGACAGTCAGAATATATAGTAACTCTAGTTTTCATAAAAATTTGTACCTACATTATAGCCGCTAATTATTTTAAGGTGTAAATCTAAAACTCTTACACCCATGTGACGTATATATGTATCCCACCATAGATCCGAAATCCCACGAGTCCTCCAAAATGCACAAATCTGAAGGTTTAGAGTAGAGAAGAACAAAGCTATGATTGTTTCCGGGTTGCTCTCCCATGGATGGCGCCATTAAAGAAACACTAACCGAAACGGTTGTCCGGGTCATGCCTCGACTGAGTTGAATAGGAGAATCACACCTTGTTCTTCTTCTCTTTTCCGTTCAGATCTACAAGAAAGAAAAGGATGGTGGGGGTGGAGGTGACTGCTAGGAAACTACGAGTGGAGTCCAACGTACAGACACAAAAAGTGGTGGCGGCCATAGTTATTTTGGGGGTAATCTCTTGTGTGCCCTAATGAGAGGTGAAGACCTCTTTATATAGGGATTTTATGGGCCACCATCATGAGCCTCTAACTATATGGGCACATAGCCCATTGGCACCAAGCCTAGTTAGAGGGTTACTCCACACCCCAATATTAGCAAACAATATAACAAGTAATAAAACAACGAACACGGTATGTCGGGTCAGGTACCATACCTCTACATAGCCAGAGCTGGATTCAGACTGTTGGTTGTCGGTGGCCGGAGGTACAGAGCTGGAGCGTTGATCAGCCAAGTCTTTTGGATAGTAAATGTTGAAGAATGTTGGATCTTCTTGTTCAAGTTCCTCCCAAACTGAAACACAACGAAGCATATACCAAGATACATAGATTGATTAACGAATGGATAGCAATGGGACAGGTATTGGTATTTCTATTTTCATACGCAATTTCATACCCATCAGGTTTGTAGGTGTACCCGCACATATTAGGCCATTAGGGAGACAAATTTTGGTCATATGTGGTTAAAAATTACCCGTTGGGATGCCCCTTAACCGAAATCAACCTTAACACTCACCTCAAACTCTCATGGCCGTCTTAATTATTAATTACCCGGCTACATCTATAATAATTCTACACATTTGATAAAATTTCATCTTTCTAACAGCTTCAAGATACTATTTATTGTATTTTTTAAAATATAATATATTAATATTTTCAGTTTTGAACTTTTAATGTGAGTAAACGGGGTCGGGTAATCAAGCGGGTATGATCAATACCATACCTGTTGGAACCCGGAAAAAACTTTAAAACCAATCGCATTCACGGCATCCAGAATGTTTCGGGTTTGGGTTCTTTTGCCATCGCTAGTAATCAAAGAGAGGACTCAAATTAAGTAACTTACCAACCATTGTAAAGGAAGGCTCTATCTTTTATGTCTGATATAGAACATCAGACGGCTGCTTCTGGCTAATGAATTGCAGCACTACATATTGTTTTATCAGATCTTTCACCTACATTGATTCAATCATACAACAAATCAATATCTATGAAAACCTGAAAACTCTCAAGTAAATGACAATCAAACATCAAAGAAGCTAGAAAAAGCACAAAACTCTTACCCTCCGCTTCTTTTCCTTTTGTCCGTCTTCTCCGGTAGACATTTTTTTTCAAGCAAAGATGGAGCTCCATGATCAGAATTTACTAAAATGTCAATACTCTCCGACAGTCAATACTCTATGGATTATCCGCCTCTGCAAACTATGCAAAACTTAATTAATTGCACCGTAAAAAGTAAGACCAATGCATCTAAAACATGTATAATATTAAGCAACCAAACTAAAAACAATGCAGGGTCGAGAACGAATCCAATTCGCTAACCTTTTAAACTCGCGAGTTGTGAAACAACTGTTTGAGGCTAGCTTGGCAACTGCAGGTTAACATCAAAACCACATTTGATCCAATCAATTCATCAGCAAAGTTCAAAACAATGAAGCAAAAGATAAAATAATTTTTTTTTGCAGCAACTAAATAAAACAACAACAACAACAACAACAACAACAATAATAATAATAATAATAATAATAATAATAATAATAATAACAGAATAATAATAATAATAATAATAATAATATAATAATAATAAAAACATACCGTCATCATCATCAACCATCCCAGATCCACCGTCTCCCACCGTCATCTTCATCATCATCACCATCGAACCTAGGGTTGTGCAACGGTTCAGAACCGAACCGAACCGGACCGACTCGGGAACCGTTTATTCCAAAATATAAGAACCGGAACTGATAATTACTAAACGGTTCGGTTCAGAACCGGGTGAAACGGTTCTCATGAAACGGTTCTAGGCCGGAACCGGTTGTCAATAAAATCCTAAAATTAACAATTATATAAAAAAAACAAACAAAAACAATCAAACCAACCAAAACATCAATTGCAACATTCAATTTTTTTTCATAGTATTTGCATATTATCTTTCTATTGCCATTCTCATCATAAAATTCATCAAAATGTTCCAACATTCACCAATCACCTATGAGCTTCCTTTTTCTTGTTGTCACTTTTGATTCCTAGTTTCGTTTTCATCATTCTCGTCACTAGAAAAAAAATTATATGATCCATTCAGTTAAAAGATTAAACTCAGGTTTGATGCGAAAGAAAAATACAGTGCATAAATAAGATGATGAATAGATTAAATCATTAAATGAGTAATTAAAGATAAGTATTGTAATAGAGGAAGAAGAAAAAAAACAAACCTGACTGAAGATTGGAGGAGAAAAACTCGTATGATGATTGGAGTTGGAATGTGTCTTTGGAGATGAGAATTGAATAATTGAAGACCAAGACAGTTAGATGTAATATGTATAATATAATAATCTAAAGTGTCAGAAAAGTTAAAATAGAAAGCAACAACATTCAAAACGGTTCTTAACTGGACCCGTCGGTTTTAACCGGAACCGAACCGGGAACCGATTTTGCCAAAATATGAGAACCGGAACCTATAACATTAATTCGGTTCGATTCTAGCGGTTTCAGGTCGGTTTTACGGTTTTCGCGGTTCGGAACCGTTTATTGCTCACCCCTAATCGAACCACCACCACCGAACCACCCCGTCTTCAACAACCCTCTGCAAAAACCCCACCACCGAACCAAAACCCTTTTTGCAGCATCTAAATGAAACAACAACAACAATAATAATAATAATAATAATAATAATAATAATAATAATAATAATAATAATAATAAAAACATACACCGTCATCATCATCAACCATCCCAGATCCATCGTCTCCCACCGTCATCTTCATCATCATCACCATCGAACCACCACCACCGAACCACCCCGTCTTCAACAACCCTCTGTAAAACCCCCACCACCGAGCCAAAACCCCCGTCTCTCCGCCGTCCTCAGACGTCCTCAGCCCTGAAACCATCGAACCAGCCCTGAAACCCATCGAACCACCCTAAAACAAACCCATCCCCTGAAACCATCATCCACCAAAGCCTAAAACCACAAACGACCACCGCCCTCTACACCATCGAACCACTCTGCACCATGACCATCAACATAAAAATCCTGCCAAAACCCACAGATCTTGTTTCTTCTTTTTTTAGAGAGAGAGAGAGAGAGTATGTGTGTCTGATATGTGTGTGTATGAGAGAGATGTGAGTTTATTATGTTGATTTTATTATTATAAAAACAAAACATGGCATCAGCAAAGCCTGTAATAATTTGGTCCAATGAGGAAGTGAAATTAATATATGGGTCCAACGAGGGAGTGCCATGCAACTTGTTGGTACTATTCATTTTCATGGTACATAAATATATATATATATATATATTATCCGAATCCAAATATTAAAAAAATATATATAAATATATAATATTATATACACTACATAACACAATACACAATCATAAATCCCTAATTCTCCTAACCCAAAGTCCATACTCCCCCGATCTATAGCAGCCGATCCCTCTTCTCTTCTCTAAAACAGCCCCCGTCCATCTCGTCTCCGACCTCCACAGCCCCCGTCCACCAAACGGTAACTTTTTTTTACATTTTTTTTGGTTCCAATTTCGTTTATCTAACTTCGATTTTTGTTATTTTAACAAGTTCACGTTAAGACATAAAGGAGAAAGTTTTTATTTTCATTTTTTTATTATTTTTTTTAAGTTTCGGATTATCCGTTGGATGATCCGAATCCGAAATTCAGATAATCCGAAATTCGGATAATCCGAAATTCGGATAATCCGAAATTCGGATTCGGATCCCAATATTGACTATCCGAAAGTTCGGATTATCCGAAATTCGGATTATCCGAATTTGAACACCCCTAATGATTTGGTTTGACCTCATGACTTACAATTTAAAAACCCATTAGCAAGACACGCATTGGTTCTTTCCTTTCGTTTAAACCTAATAACGTCATATAACGGGGCCTTTGTGCCGCAGTTTCTCTTGGCCGGAGAAAATATTCGAGTCAAGTTGTCTTCACTCTTCTATGTTTTTGTCAACTATGGTGTTGAAGAAACACGAATACTGGATTACCGAACAGGCGCTAATCCAGCGAGTGATTCTACGGTATTTTATAAAGAGAGTATGTTTATAAAAATACGTGAGGGTCTAAGAACAAGACCAAGGAATTAAGAGACTACCAATTAGAAGATTCGAGCCTCTAAAGGTTAGTAAAATAAACAGAGGGTTGAAGAAGGTACGAGAGAGTTCGTATTCTTCTTGAGTGAAAGTATGTGTGATATTAGATGCCAATAAAATGAGAAGGGACTCCTCCTTTTATAGTACCTGGATATCCTACTTTCTCAGCCCATCCTCTACCTTTAATGGGGCCCGGCCTAGGTAGAGGTGTCTCCATAATCCGGCCCAAATCCTTAAGCCCATTTGGTGCAAGTGGGTTTTGGTAAAAAGGAAAAAGTAAAATACTAAGGGGGGATGTTACCGTCTTGACGACTGTACACGTGGCGCCCAGTAAGTGGACGCTGATGGGCGGTGGACACGTGGTGCCCGCCCATTGGTAGATCAAGGGCGGTGGATAGTTATGCTTTTCTTGGACTTCGAGGTGGGTTGAGAAAGTCTGCTTTGTCAGGAATATGTCTTGGTTGAGAGGCTGCCACGTCGTCGTCCTTTCTGTTCGTCAGACTGGGAGCAGTCTCTGATTGGAGGGGAACTCTGACGGGCCGCCTGCTGTGTCAGAGATATTTTGTTTGGGGGAGGGGTGAGTCCCAAGGCTGCCCCAAAAGGTATCTTCCACTTGTGTTGGTAAAGCTTGCTGAGGAAGCCTTGAAGTATATTGGGCCCGCCGACGTAAAACGGGCGGCGTGCTGGCGCCTGGCGTCAGACGTATCGCTGACGTAGAACGGGCGGGTGGACGCCAGACGTTCCGTCGACGTAGAACGAGAGTTTAATGCTCGCGTCAGACGGCAGATGCATCGCTGACGTAAAACGGGCGGATGGGCGCTAAACGATCCGCTGACGTAGAACGGGCGGATGGGCGTCTGGCGAAGCCTGTACAAGGTGGGCGATGATATGGTATTTGTAATGCTTTGATACCATATCCCTTCAGGTGTCATAATGAGGGGGTAAATTATCATAAAAACGTTATCGTTTAATACCCTTTCTCTTATACACTTTGACTTGCCAAAGGGTCAAGGATCCCCTTGACCCTCATGTAGTTTCGCCCTTGATTAGAATAAACAATATCATAATACATTATACTATATATTAAATCTAAGAGCATCTCCAACAATGTTACAAGTCCAATAAATAAACCCGTCACATCATTCTAAACTTCAACAATTTCAAACCCACTTTTTCCTCTAACAATAAACTACACCAAACATCCACCTCATCACCTACTTTTTCTTTTATTTAATATATATATATATCTAGTTTATTTAATCAATTAATAATTTATTTAAATAATAAAATTATTTCTATTTTATTAAAAATATATTATTAATGTATATTAAAAAATAAAAAAAAACAGAAGAAGAATAAAAATTTATTAAAAAGATAATCCATTAAATTAAGAAAAAACACACACACTTAAAATCTACAAATAAAAAGATACAACAAATTAAAACAAACTTAAACCTAAAAATAAAAACATACAACAAATAAATAAAACTCAAACCTAAAAATAAAAATTACACACTATATAGTAACAATTATTGCATACCACGCTTCTTTTTTATCTCCTTGCAAATCCATTCGTGAATCTGACATTGCATCGGATCCATGTTCAGTGGCGAATCCATGAATGATTTCCTAGGGGTTCCTTTCATAGATTTTTCACCGATTTTTACTATTTTTTCAACTTTTTCCACTAAAATTTTCATTTTTTATTTCAAATCGAGGGGGTTCCTGGGAACCCCTTAATCCACCACTACATATTCAAACGGTCCATGAAAATGATGGTCTAGTCTTGATTCAAAATAAAATGATCTAGTTAACCATTGAGCTCATCTAAAACTTACTTTTTTGTCGATGTATTGATTTATCCGCTTCTTGACCACGTCGGGTTGTTCATGATTCAACGTCTTTTTTTCCCTCTCGCTCGAGTCGCCTTTGTCTTCTTTTACCCCATTGGATGAGGCAACCCTTCAAACTCGTTCAGTGGGGCATCATTATCTTCGAATTGACATTAAAACCCCGACATTCGGTTGGGAGATCATTGTCATCCAAATCAACCGCAAAAGCAGGTGATGTATACGCTCTCGAGTCCGTTGACACCATTAGCAACGGTTCGTGCCATTTTAGTTCATATTTCACGATATGAAGAACATGGTCTGTTGGGAATCATGGTATCGTATACACAGCGGAAGCGGTTTATATATTTAACGAAAACGGATTATATATACTATATATATAATAGCCGATTAATATATATAAATTATTAATTAATTTTATTAATCCGATTAATAAAATATTCCCAATCAGGATCTCAGTTAAACGCGTATAAACAAATAAATAATAAACAACCATAGGGGGTTTAGTAATCAACCTTTGACGACTACACCGGAATTGTAACACGCGGGTTACAACGAATCCTCGCTAGTAGGAAGTTCACACCGTGCACGAACCAACCGGGAAGCAATACTTGCAAGAAGAAGGTGGTGGTTTGTGGTGGTTGATCGCCGGACCAAAGAAGAAGCGGCGGCGGCCCTTCTTCTTCTTAAGGTGGCGGCCGCAAGTTTGTTAGAGAGGAGGCAAGGGTAGGTTGTTTTGATAAAAGGTGTGATTAGGGTTTACTCCTTAACCCTCCTTTTATAAAACAATAACTTACATTAAGCCCCCTTGTTAAATATCTTAATACTCCTTAATATTAATCTTATTAATATTAAGTCCCTCAAGTCTAAAACAATTATTATTTCATAAATAATAATCCATCTACTCATGAACTTATCTGATTCGTGTACCAACGTGTAACTCTTCGGATCGTACCGGGTCGGGTTACGTTGATCTCGACTTTTAATTACATCGGACATAATATATATCCAACATGGTCGTAGTTGGAACACAACCTGTATTGCGTTTCATAGTCTGCTTGGCCTGGTTGATGCATAGGTCATTAGAGTATCCGTTGTGGTTGTTTTTGTGCCTTTTATAAATTGTAATAAAATTATTTGTTGGAGTGCTCATATAATGCCAGTGAGACTTCAAATTATCACTTGTTCAGTTATGCGTATTAAGATTTCCACACAAAAATAGCTATAGATATGCTCCCAATAGTTTGTACTCTTTTGGTTTTTGCCTACAACTGCGCAAGTTGAAACATGAAGGTAAGCTCGTTTAAGAGCTTCTTCTTTAACCGACCATCTATGTATTATTATAACCTTTTGTTTAGGACCGGAAGCTTTTTTTCCTTTGTTTCTTCGGCTTGATGACGAAGATGGAGTGGAAGTACCAGACAATTGAGTGTCTGGGGCGTTGCACGCGCCACCCAATTGGAAGTTGGGGTTCATACCAGAGCGGTTTGAGGAGATAACCCGTAGAATGGGTCACTGGGTGGAGGCATGGCACTTGGTTGGGTCGGAAACCCGTAATTGTGGACTTGGAGGCACTACGTACACCGGGTTGAGTCAAACCCCATAGTTCTGAAAGAGGGCATGTTATCAAATTGATTCGGGTTTTGAGCCGAGCCTAACATTTCTCTAATCCTCTTTGGTCATCCATTTTTTAATAGTGACAGTTTGAATGTTTGGCGTTGATATGAATTTGGTGAAGGTTTAAATTAAAGGTGGTGTGAGATCTTTGGAATTGAACTTTAATAAAATAGCCGTTGATTGAGGGGGATTTGTTTAAAAAAATAATTGAACTTTTTATTCGACCGTTGAAACAAGTTGGGCCCACTCTTCATCACGGACGAGGGCCATGTCAACATCTCGAATTCGGGGGGGGGGGGGGGTTGTGTTTAAGCCGTTAGAGTTTTAGCATAAATCTTTTAACCGTTTTGTATTCTATTGTTATATGCTACTACTTGAGCTTTTATTATTCTCTCATCTTCTGTTGATGTGCTCTTTGTTTTTTTTGAACGGCCAACGAATCAATTTCCGAGCACTCTCGGGCACCCTTTTGGCGAATCAGGTACTCGAGAGTACCCGGACCACCAATTGCCACCAATTCTCGGGAAAACCCGACCACTCACCCGCCCGAAGACACGACAGTGAAATAATCGGTAAACCGGTCGGGATCAGGACTCGAACCCAAGCCAATGGCCGGGTCATCCCTCATTTCCCCTCCACCAATGTCCTCCAAATGTAGCTAGTGATAATTGAACCCAAGCCTCCCATAGAAAGCTTTAAGCCCTCAACCAACTAGGCTACAAGTATTGGACTGTTGATGTGCGCTTTGTGGCTTATGAAATCAAATCGTTTACTCTTAGCTGTACCACTGCCATTTTAATTAGCCTATCCATCTAATTCTTCTTTCATTTTTTTTTAATAATAAATTTAATTTCAATAAAAAACAGCGAATTACAAGTGACACGCAGGTAAACGGGTCACAAGCTGTGCTGCTACCCCATTTTTTATTGCAAAACCTACTCTATTGAAGATAAAACATTGGCCCTTAACAAACGGAGAATTACTTTGCACAACTTTCTTCACAGTTCACACGATCAAAGAGCTTGATTGCTTTCATTGGCTTTGTTTAGGATTACAATGTTAGATAATTCTCCATCACAAGCTTTCAAAAAAAAAAAAAAAAAAAGAATAAAATGCTCCTGTTGAAATGACAGTTGGATCATCTAGCCATTCTCAATGATGATTGTATGCTTGCCAGATTGTCACGCCAAACGCGCGTCGTCGTACCTCAACCCGTGCATTAGATCTTCAGCAAAATCATGAACCACACTACCCAACTACTGCTTCAAATACTCCCAATATTCCTTCTTATTTCAATGTAGGGGATTGCAACATGTGTGAACACCGTGGTAGTAGTTTTGGCTTGCTTAGCGGTTACAATGGTTGGTCGACACGGATGCTACACTTTACGAATCATGTAAAAACAAGTTTTAAACTAGCCATTCTGCTTCAACGCGTGGGCAAATTACCAGTTTCACTTAAAAGACTTTAAGTTTCACTTTAAGACTGTGTAGCGGGGTGGCGCCCCGCTGCATTGGTTGTTTTGCATGCAGTTCACACACATGTCCACATATTCTAGACTGACGCTCGTTACGACACTCTAGCCTCTACAGGGTGGTGTTTAGCGTGTTCAGTGGCGGATCTTGAACAAAACACTTGGTGGGGCCGGGCTCAATCTGGGTGGGCCGGACTCAATACATATACAAATTTTCGGTAAAATTTACACTACGAAACGAATAAACTGGGTGGGCCGAGGCCCGTCTTAGCTCCACTAAGATCTGCCCTTGAGCGTGTTAGAATATTAATCTTGATAATTAACATATTTTAAAAGTGACGAAAGTTTGGTCTCATCTATATAATGAGACACTTATAAGAGAATGATCAACCACCTTTTTATTCATAATTCATACGAGATATATATACAATGAAGAAAAATACATAATCTAGCCTATAATTAATAGTAATAAAACACTTGGACTATTACTTAGACTTTAACTTAAAATACATATTCAAAATATACAATTAATAACATTGAGAATTTGGTGCCTCTCTAATAAAACTAAGTTACACTAATTATTGTGCCAAAACTAAGGATGTTCCTCGACTTGGATATCTATTAATTTTGTTATAATTTTTTTGGCCTATGCAAAAACCAAGCCGATCGGAATTAGCTGAACCGAATACCATATAACTATATAAGCAATTCGAATACGGTTGGGAACCGAACTGAGTAACTAGACCAAAATTTCAGTTCGGTTTTTTCAGTTGAGGATACCATCGGGTTTCGTTTTTCTCGGTTATGGTTAATTTCACACACCCTGGCCAAGACATCCGCTTCATATTCTTAGGGAAATCTCAAATCATCCTTGTAACCTTATAATACGCCTTCATTTCACATCACACACATTAACAAAATTAATGCTAGGTAGACGCCCAAGTTTTATACATAAAAACATTTATTGTAATTACATATTGTTACAAGCATTTCTGAATACCTATTTTATAACAACCTTATCACTTGGGAAAATAACATTCTCAAGCTTACTACATGAGGAAATACATTCTATTTGGTATGTTACTAAGGCGGGTTGTATGGGTAGCGCCATCAGCCACCTCAGCCTTGCGTGGGGCGCCATTGGTGGGGGGGGGGGGGGCAGTGGCGAAGCTTGACCGAAGGTTTTGGAGGGTCGGAAGTCACTAGTTTTGGGGGATCGAAACCCAATATTTACAAAATGTTCTATACGAATACTATATAATCGGAACTTCTACACGAAAATTCGGGGGGGGGGGGGGGGAGGGGGGTCGGCCGCCCCCTCCCGCCCCAACTAAGCCTCACCACTAGGGGGTGCTATTGTGGGTATCACCAAGCAAATAGTGAGCGCTATTGGAGGACGTGGTAGGTGGGGCCATGTGGTCTTGACCAATCATATTTTGTTTTTTTTTCTTTAATTTTTTTAATTAAATGAGCTTTATTCCATTGTATGGATGTTGACAATGGAGTCTTCTATTTACGTGATGCAGACGTGACGCTTTTGTAACGCAATAGAGCCCCAAGAGGCTCTATTTCATACCACCCAGCCTAAGAATAGGATGATGGAACTTCCACTGAATAGATTGGTTTAATAACCCTCTATTGATGTTGTAATTAATTACCTTTGGTTACCTCTAGCTCCTTGCTAGTTTGTATATTTATCTATATCTCTCTTTGCAGAAAAATATATTCTAAAACTGCTAACACTTAGGATAATAACAATGCCAGCCTATTACATTTATTTTATTCAACATTATATATAGATACAATTGCTAAAAAAATTTGTTAGAGGATTATTGTAGCTACCTGTCATTTTCGCACTACAGTGCCTTACTTTTTTGAGCGGTTGTTTTTTTCTTTTTGGGCGTTTTTTTTTTCCCTTTAACTTGGACTATTCTTTCTTTGTTCGGTTTCTTTCCTTTGACTATTCTTCGGACTAGGGTTGCAAACGAACCGATACGAACACGAATAATGCCTTGTTCGTGTTTGTTTGTTAAGAAAATTATGTGTTCAAGAACACTTACCGGACGAGATTTTCTGTTCATGTTCGTTTGTTAAGAAAACACTCATGTTCGTGTTTGTTAATTTTGTTCATGAACGCACACTAACACAAACAGACATTAATGAACACAAACAAGTGTTCATGAACGGAAACAAAAACAAACGGACATATAATAATTATTTGTCACACCCTCAAATTACCACATGCGGGGTTTTACCGCGAGGCGCATGACAAACCAGGATCCAAGTCAACGATCACAATAAACAACTCTATATGAAAACGTAAATAGACATAACCATTAATTTAATAAGCGGAAAGCGTTTAAGTAGCATTTAATCAACTATGCTATCATCTCAAAAGTTGTTCAAAATACTTTTATTACAAAACGTGCAACTATGTCTAGACGCCAATGCAGACCCGTGCGCCTAGTTCCGTTCATTGCTACCTTAGCGACCTGAGAAAAACATGCCAAAAGATGTCAACATAAAATGCTGGTGAGTTCACGGTTTGTTCATAAAGTTACCAAAACGTTACCATGTCCATACTATATCAATGTTACCAAGTACGCTAGCTAGGCGTATGTTTCATTACTACTACGATTGGAAACCATTACTAGACACGTTTAGCAATGTTCAGCATGTTTAAGCAGCCCGTATGTTCAGCACGATAATGTTCCTGTTCGAGACAATATGCACCCGTCCGGCCCTCCAAGCCGACGAGTGGGGCAGGTCACGCCCAATAGATCTATCCACATTTCCCCTGTTGTGCATCCCCGCACATTCATGGTTTCCCCCGGGACTTTCCAAAAGATCGTATAGCAATATAAAGTTAAAACCATAGTATGACATATGTTACCAAAACTGTTTAGCGCATGTTTTCTGCCCCAAAAGTTAAAGCAGTAAAGTGGGGCGTGAACTCACCTTAAGTAGCGTTCTTCAAATACAAGTAAAGATGTTTAGCCCTTGATAATCCCTCTACCGGAGATCTATCAAAATGTTCACATAAGTGTTCTGACTAATAACCATAAGGTTATCTAGTCCCCGATTGTCCAGATCGTAACCAAGTATGTTTTAAAACGTGTTTGAATGTTTAACCGACACACTAGACCGACCCGACATCCCGTTGGTGACCCATTACCCTAACTAATCAAGTACACATAGATTACACACAAGGTTCAAGCATAAAACACTTAGTTTGTATCAAAAATCTCATTTCGGCATCAGAACGGTCGAACCAGTCAGTTTTAAGTCTCCTTCGCACCTTTTAGTCTCCTTCGCCCGTTTTACATCTCGTTCGACCGTTTGATGCTTCCTTCGCCCGTTTTATCACATTCGCCCAATAAAAACCCAAGTTCGACCCTGGATCCCTCCTTCGCACCTTCGATTGGTCGAAGGAGGCCAGGTTCGCCCCTGTTGTGTGTGATTTTTCCTAAAACGCTTCAAACACATTCAAAACGACTGAAACATCATCAAACACAGCAGTCAAGCATAGATAACTTATTCCTACAAACCCCACCGATTTCCCCCGATAATACGTCCGTTCCAGCCCTTTCCCAAAATGGTAAAGATTATGGAAACATCACTTTCATGCATGAATAATTTACCCAATTTGGAAACTTTTGAAATCGATTCATGCTTAGCTTAAAATACTCAGTTTGTCGATTATCCGATCTTTCTTATCCATTCTATTGATCATAAATATTCATACATCAAGTTTTAAATCCAATAAAACCCCCAAATATCATCATATCCAATCCTAAGCCTAGACAACAATATTCCAACATTAATAACAATCCTATATCATGTTTCTATCATAGATATAGCAGCAATTCATTGAACAACACATAACACCACATAATACACAATTTACATATGTTATTCATCATGAGAACCTATGTTAAATGATCATGTTTTGATTTAGAAAGATGTTTAAAAGGTTTTTAATCATAAAAACACCCTTAGAACAGATCTGGACAATTAGGGTTAAATGAAAACGAATCAAAATGCTTTTAAAAGGTTTAGGATTATGAACACACCTTGGATTCTTGTTTAGATGTTGTAGATAGGTTAGATTATGAAAAGAAGAGCAAAAACTCCTTCCTTAGTGTTTAAGATCGTTTGAGAGCGTTTTGGGACGGTTAGGGTTTGTGAAATGATGAAAAATGACAAAGGTTGGTATTTATACTAATCCTCCTTCGCCCAATTCATTGGTCGAAGGTGGTCTCCTTCAACCCTTTCACAGGGTCGAATGAGCCCTGTCTGGTCGAAGGGAATTCCTCAAATTCCACTTCCCTGGTTCGCCCATTTACATGGGTCGAACCAGACAATTATTTCTCCTTCGCCCACTCGAAGTGGTCGAACCAAGACCCCTTTTTAACTAGTTTTCCAGTTTGTCGTGTTTAACGCATTCTAACACATCTTAACATATAAGCATGCATCCTTAGTCTATATTTAACACATTTAAGCACAGATAATCATTTACATATCATTTAAACACGTCTATGTATATAATCCACCACACGATCCATAATCTACACATATACTTAATTAGTTCATGTAATGTCACCAACAACGGAACCCGGTACTAGTATATTACCAAAATGACTCCCAATGATCCTCCAGATCATTGTACCCTGGACAATCCTAACTTGACCCGACTCAACTAACCCAGTTAAGTTTGTTTATAAACGTTTCTCGCTAAGGTAGACTTAGATGTTACTAATATGTTTAAGCCGAACATGTCGGGTGTCACATCATCCCCACGTTGAAAGAATTTTCGTCCCGAAAATTGCGCAAAGCCCAAAAAGAAAGAAATGAAAAGAAATTACCGGATGTCACATCATCCCCACGTTGAAAGGAATCTCGACCCGAGATTCATTCCGCTTCAGCAGTAACATGCCTCGATTCAAACGCGCGCTTCGGAAAAAGATGAGGATACTTAGCTTTCATCTGATCCTCCCGTTCCCATGTGAACTCCAGTCCACGGTTCGAGTTCCAACGGACTTTAACGATGCGGATTTTACTCCGACGAAGGCTACGAATCTTGTAGTCGAGAATCTCGACAGGTTCCTCTACAATGCGAAGACGATCATCAACCTTGATCTCTTCCAGTGGTACAATGAGAGATTCGTCAGCCAAACACTTCTTCAAGTTAGACACATGGAAGACGTTGTTCACACTACCGAGCTCCGCCGGTAAGTCAAGTCTGTATGCCACCGGTCCAATCCGATCCAGGATTGCGAACGGTCCGACATAACGAGGGTTAAGCTTGCCACGCTTTCCAAAGCGTATAACGCCCTTCCATGGTGAAACTTTCAGGAGTACCTTGTCCCCAACCTGGAACTCTAAAGGTTTTCGACGGCGATCGGCATAGCTCTTCTGACGATCCCGTGCAGCAGCCAAACGTTGACGGATCTGTACGATTTTCTCCGAAGTTTCGTACACAAGTTCCGGACCAGTGAGCTGGCTCTCGCCCACCTCAGCCCAACAAAGTGGTGATCGGCATTTCCGTCCGTAAAGAGCCTCGAACGGAGCTGCCTTGATGCTAGAGTGATAGCTGTTGTTGTAGGAGAACTCCACTAACGGCAGGTGAATCTCCCAACTTTTGCCAAAATCGATAACACATGCCTGAAGCATGTCTTCCAAGGTTTGAATCGTCCGCTCACTCTTTCCATTAGTTTGTGGATGATAAGCCGTACTCATATCCAACTGAGTACCCAAAGCCTTGTGCAGAGCCTTCCAGAAACGCGAAGCGAAACGAGAATCACGATCAGAGATAATAGAAACAGGCACCCCGTGCCGAGCAACCACCTCCTTAAGGTAAAGTCGAGCCAACCGCTCGAGTCCAACGGTTTCCTTAATAGGTATAAAACGTGCCGATTTCGTCAGCCGGTCAACAATCACCCAGATCATATCATAACCACTAGGCGACCTTGGCAGCTTGGTGACAAAATCCATAGTGATTCTTCCCATTTCCATTCCGGAACCTCTGGTTGTTGCAGGAGACCAGACGGCCTCTGATACTCCACCTTGACTTTAGCACAAGTCAAACATTTGCTGACATAAGAAGCTATATCAGCTTTCATGTTCGGCCACCAATAAAGTATCTTCAAATCCTGATACATCTTATCGGAGCCAGGGTGAATAGAATACCGGGATTTGTGAGCTTCATCCAAAACAAGCTCGCGCAATCCCCCGAACAATGGGACCCAAACACGTCCCGCAAAATAGTGTAAGCCATCGGTCCTGAGCTCAAGATGCTTGTCAGCACTGTGCATAGTTTCAGCCTTAAGGTTTTCCTCCTTCAAGGCTTCCAACTGTGCAGAACGGATTTGGTCAGGCAATGACGAATGAATGGTGAGCTGTAAGGCTCGAACACAACGAGGATTCGCAGACTCCTTCCTGCTCAAGGCGTCCGCCACGACGTTCGCCTTGCCAGGATGGTACTTGATGGCACAGTCATAATCGTTCAGGAGTTCAACCCAGCGACGCTGCCGCATGTTCAACACCTTCTGGTCGAAAATATGCTGAAGACTCTTGTGATCGGTATATACTTCACACTTGGTACCGTACAAGTAATGTCTCCAGATTTTTAACGCAAAGACTACCGCACCCAGTTCCAAATCATGAGTAGTGTAGTTCTTCTCATGAACTTTGAGTTGGCGAGAAGCATAAGCAATAACCTTCCCGCGCTGCATCAACACGCAACCGAGACCACGACTAGAAGCATCACAGTACACAACGAAGTCATCCGTACCCTCAGGTAGGGATAAGATAGGTGCAGAACAAAGTTTAAGCTTCAGCATCTGAAACGCTGATTCTTGTGGTTCATCCCAGTCGAACTTTCGGTCTTCTGGGTAAGAGCAGTGAGGGGTTGAGCGATCTTCGAAAATCCCTCAATGAAACGACGCTAATAACCCGCAAGACCTAGGAATTGCCGCACCTCAGATGGCGTCTTTGGTGCTTCCCAGTCCTTAATAGCTTCGATCTTAGCGGATCGACATGAATTCCCAGTTCATTCACCACATGTCCTAGGAATTGAACTTCACGTAACCAAATCACACTTTGAGAACTTAGCATACAACTGCTCCTGTCTCAAAAGTTCCAAGACCAACCGCAGATGCTCCTCATGATCCGCCTTGTTCTTGGAGTAAATCAGAATGTCGTCAATGAACACAATGACGAACTTATCAAGGTAAGGTTTACAGACGCGGTTCATCAAATCCATGAACACCGCCGGTGCGTTAGTGAGACCGAAAGGCATGACCAAGAACTCAAAATGGCCATAACGAGTGCGAAAAGCAGTCTTCTGAATGTCAGCTTCCCTGACGCGCAACTGGTGATAACCGGACCGCAAATCAATCTTCGAATAGTAGCTGGAGCCCTGAAGCTGGTCAAAGAGATCATCAATGCGAGGAAGAGGATAACGATTCTTGATGGTCACTTTGTTCAGCTCACGATAATCAATACACATGCGAAGACTTCCGTCCTTCTTCTTCACAAACAAAATAGGAGCTCCCACGGGGAAGAACTCGGTCGAATGAAACCCTTTTCCAAGAGTTCCTGTAACTGGCTGGACAACTCTTGCATCTCGGGAGGTGCAAGACGATACGGAGCTCGGGCAATAGGAGCTGCGCCCGGAGTGAGATCGATACCAAACTCAACCTGACGATGGGGAGGAAGACCAGGTAAATCATCAGGAAACACATCCGAAAAGTTGCGAACCACGGAATATCCTCGATCTTCTCTCATCGTCTAGAAACGTTAACAAGCGCCAAAATGGCCGAACAACCCTTCCGAAGATACTTACGGGCCTTCATGCTAGAAATGATACTCAGCGAGCACCGCTTTTCTCGCCATGAACCGAAAGAATCTCTCCATCAGGGAGAGGAATCCGAATAACCTTGTCAAAACAAACGATCTCCGCGCGATACAACGATAACCAATCCATGCCAACCACGACATCAAAACTACCCAGGGGTACGGCATAAGGTCAATGGGGAAAGACAAACCCGACAGTTCAAAGCGACATTCCCTAAGGGTGTGTGTCGCTTCGATTTTCTTACCGTCAGCCAATTCTATTAAGTACTTAGCCTCTAAAAGGTGTGGGTACTATATCTAGCAATCCACTAACATCCAAAGATACGAAACTCTTATCGGCACGGAATCAAACAAGACAAAAACATAGCGATCATTAAGAAGGAACGTACCGGTAACTGTGTCTGGATCCTGCCTAGCCTCTGCAGATCCAATGACGAAAGCACGTGCAGTCCTGCCTCCGCCGCCGTTGTTCCCGTTACCGTTTCGCCCCTCCCACTATCGCCCCTACTTCAGTTTGGGACAGTCACGCTTGAAATGTCCCGTGTCACCACAGTTATAACACCCCTGCCTCCCCTGAGTCCCCTGAGCAGCAGAGCAGGAGTAGCCGCAGGAGTCTGAGTTGGGGTGAGTGCCACCTTGCAATCCTTAGCATGGTGCCCCAACTGATGGCACCGATGACAACGAGCCCTATCACAACCCCCAGAATGATGAAAACCACACTTGTTGCACTTGGGATGCTTCCCAACATACCCACTCGTCTTCTGCCCAGAAAAAGACCCAGATGACTCAAACTTCTTTGCCGGCTGAGCTGACACCACACTCTTCCCCACACTATCCCACTTCCTCTTGTTCCCCTCAGCAACCTTCACAGCAGCACCCTTGGGTGGCAAAACACCTTCTGCCACCTTCAGGTTAGTCATCCGATGAGCTGATCGGACAACTTCAGCAATAGTGGGAAGATTCCCAGCAGCCACCACCCAGCAATCTCGGGCACTAGTCCAGACACATAGTGCTCGATCCTCCTGTACTCGGGTGTGTGTAAATCAGGACACAACACCGCCAGCTCATTCCTCCTCACAGTGTACTCCTCAATCTCAGACCCAATCATCTTGAAACTCCAGACCTCATGTTCCAACTTCTGTATCTCCTCTCTCGGACAGTACTCACCTCTCAACAGCTACACGAACTCCGCCCAAGGCATAACAATAGCCTCCCCCAATCCCATGTTCTGCGTAGTAGCATTCCACCACGACAGTGCAGGCCCCTCAAATGTCGCAGTAGCATACTTCACCCGGTCCCCAGCAGGACAGTTACACATAACAAAGACAGATTCAACCTTCTCCAGCCATCGGAGCAGTCCCACCGCTCCCTCAGTTCCAGCGAAGTTATGGGGCTGACAGTCCCGAAACTTCTTATAAGAGCACTGAGGTGGGGGTGGATTGGCACCAGCACCTGAAACACGGTACACGAGTAAACACAAACGAAAGGACACGAAACCCAAAAAGGAGGCAAGGTCGACAGAAATCAACTCACCACCCATGGCATTAATCCCAGCCTGGAAATTAGCCATGGCCATGTTCACTTGCTGCTGTAGCAAGTTGTTCAGTTCAGCTTGGGTCATGTTGATGTTTCCACGACCACCACTGCCAGCACGGCCACCACGCCGCCACCACGACGTCCACCACCGCGAGCACCAGACATGATCTAACAAATCAAGAAATCGAGAGATTCAGAGTCACTTCCAGTGTCAACCACTAGAAATTTACAAGAGTTAACTAGGGACAAATCCAGGACTATACATCCAAACTCGAAGTCCATCGGGATTTTCATGCATTCCAGTTTATTATTTCGTGTGCACCCGAAATGATAAACTGCTCTACATGGTCCTCCAGATGTACCCCTAATCTAGACCCTAGTCACCGAACATTGTCGCCTAATAACGTGTGCAAGTGTAAGAAGGCATGTGTGTGCTAGAACCAGCAAATCAATCCCTCCTTCTTCAATCCAGAAGAAGAAGACAAGAGCAAGTAAGAAACCCAAGTAAAGCGGATGATGTAACGATGGAGAAGCATGATGATGATGTAAGGACACCCCGAAAACGTTATTACGTATCCCACTAATAGACCCAAAGTATGTGACCGTCTAGTGTGTGCGACTCGGCTATAGACCAGACTCTACATGCAGTCCTAGTTCACTATAAAACCATGGCTCTGATACCATCTGTCTCCCCTCAAATTACCACATGCGGGGTTTTACCGCGAGGGCATGACAAACCAGGATCCAAGTCAACGATCACAATAAAACAACTCTATTGAAAACGTAAATAGACATAACCATTAATTTAATAAGCGGAAGCGTTTAAGTAGCATTTAATCAACTATGCTATCATCTCAAAAGTTGTTCAAAATACTTTTATTACAAAACGTGCAACTATGTCTAGACGCCAATGCAGACCCGTGCGCCTAGTTCCGTTCATTGCTACCTTAGCGACCTGAGAAAAACATGCCAAAAAGATATCAACATAAAATGCTGGTGAGTTCACAGGTTTGTTCATAAAGTTACCAAAAACGTTACCATGTCCATACTATATCAATGTTACCAAGTACGCTAGCTAGGCGTATGTTTCATTACTACTACGATTGGAAACCATTACTAGACACATTTTTCCTAAAACGCTTCAAACACATTCAAAACGACTCGAAACATCATCAAACACAGCAGTCAAGCATAGATAACTTATTCCTACAAAACCCCACCGATTTCCCCGATAATACGTCCGTTCCAGCCCTTTCCCAAAATTGGTAAAGATTATGGAAACATCACTTTCATGCATGAAAAATTTACCCAATTTGGAAACTTTTGAAATCGATTCATGCTTAGCTTAAAATACTCAGTTTGTCGATTATCCGATCTTTCTTATCCATTCTATTGATCATAAATATTCATACATCAAGTTTTAATCTAATAAGACCCCCAAATATCATCATATCCAATCCTAACCCTAGACAACAATATTCCAACATTAATAACAATCCTATATCATGTTTCTATCATAGATATAGCAGCAATTCATTGAACAACACATAACACCACATAATAACAAATTTACATATGTTATTCATCATGAGAACCTATGTTAAATGATCATGTTTTGATTTAGAAAGATGTTTAAAGGTTTTTAATCATAAAAACACCCTTAGAACAGATCTGGACAATTAGGGTTAAATGAAAAGGAATCAAAATGCTTTTTAAAAGGTTTAGGATTATGAACACACCTTGGATTCTTGTTTAGATGTTGTAGATAGGTTAGATTATGAAAAAGAAGAGCAAAAACTCCTTCCTTAGTGTTTAAGATCGTTTGGAGCGTTTTGGGACGGTTAGGGTTTGTGAAATGATGAAAAATAGACAAAGGTTGGTATTTATACTAATCCTCCTTCGCCCAATTCATTGGTCGATAGGTGGTCTCCTTCGACCCTTTCACAGGGTCGAATGAGCCCTGTCTGGTCGAAGGGAATTCCTCAAATTCCACTTCCCTGGTTCGCCATTTACATGGGTCGAACCAGACAATTATTTCTCCTTCGCCCACTCGAAGTGGTCGAACCAAGACCCTTTTTACTAGTTTTCCAGTTTGTCGTGTTTAACGCATTCTAACACATCTTAACATATAAGCATGCATCCTTAGTCTATATTTAACACATTTAAGCACAGATAATCTTTTACATATCATTTAAACACGTCTATGTATATAATCCACCACACGATCCATAATCTACACATATACTTAATTAGTTCATGTAATGTCACCAACAACGGAACCGGTACTAGTATATTACCAAAACGACTCCCAATGATCCTCCAGATCATTGTACCCTGGACAATCCTAAACTTGACCCGACTCAACTAACCCCAGTTAAGTTTGTTTATAAACGTTTCTCGCTAAGGTAGACTTAGATGTTACTAATATGTTTAAGCCGAACATGCCGGGTGTTCACAGTTATTAACTTTTGAATAACGTCGAATTCGCATGCCTTAAGACATTAGCTAGATCCACCAAAAATATAATCTAATTGTCCAAACATATTTAGTACTGGAGAAGGCGTTGGAGGTGGATGACAGAGAGCGTTAGAAGTGGAGGGTATCAACGTTGGAACGTGGAAACACATAATGAGCTTGGATATAAACTAGGTTTATTGATCTCATATGTCATATATTTACCTCATATATATTATTTATTGGGTAAAATAAAATAAATATAAAAAAGTACAAAAATTTAAAACCTTAATAAACTATCGAACACAAACGAACATAATGAACACGTTACCAAACGTTCACGAACATAAACGAACGAACGCCACCTCTGTTCGTGTTCGTTCGTTTAACTAAACGAACAAAATTTTGTGTTCGTGTTCGTTCATTTATTAAAGAACGAACACAAACAAACTTCCGCCGAACGGTTCATGAACTGTTCGCTGAAAGTTCAGTTCGTTTGCACCCCTACTTCGGACTATTCTTCTTTGTGCTGCAAAATTATTTTACTTACTAATTACTAATACGTAGCTATTTTCTTTAGTAAAATAATGAATAAACGTGTTTGCTATCATCATGTAGCTAATGCTTTCTTGGCTGTGATCTGCAGTGAAGTTTGGTTCTTGAATTAGTGAGGGTTTCGACTTAATTTTTCTCGATCAGTAGTGGCCGGAAGATGAAATCGGTGTGGGCCGGACTCAACCCAGACACAATTTACCTACGAAAAATCGTAAGATTCTACCATTTAGGATGCATTGTAATGCGCTTTGGGTATGTGTAGTGTTATTCTTTGTACGATGATGGTATGTTCGCGGTGTCATGCATATAACAAAAGTCTTGCAAGGACCAGGTTATCGCCGCAACGCACGACACGCGTAAAATACTAGTTCATCAATAAACACCACTTTTTAACACTTGTGTTTATCTCCTTCATGAAAACATAATTCAGCATATCACAATTCACCACCACATTTACATCAAGCTATATTTTGAACTTTTTTAACAACTTCATTTATTTTATTCAACATTCATCAATAAACACGTTTTTCACACAACCATGGTCATTGCTTACAATATACGCATAAAGTAAGCAATTAAAAGTATGGTTGCGTAATTCACACCTAAGAAACTCGCACAATTTGCACATTTTGCTTTTATGTATGGAAAATGTCATTTTGACGTATATTCCGTTTAACAATGTAGGTACACTAAGGTAGCATTTGGTACGTAGAAATATGAGGAGGAATGAAATGAAGTACTGTGATGAAATGAAAAAATGTGTCTGGTTGGTCAAGGGAATGGAATCATCCATTACATCCTCATTCCATTCCCTCTAAAAACCCCGAAATTCATTCCATTCATCCCCTATAATCTTTTTCCATTTCATTCCATCTACCACCACTGCCCACCTCTACCGTCACCACCTGACGCAGCCCATCGACCATCGCCGCCACTTACCACTATTGACACTACTAACCAACGTCACCCTCGAACCACCACCGCCATCGTCGATCACCCCCACCGACCACCGTCGCCCACCCCACCCACCGTCGTCGTCACCCACCTCCACCGGCCACCGTCGTCCACCGCCGTCACCCACCGACCAACACTGCCACCCACCGTCGTCGCCACCGAACACCACCACCACCCACTGGTCATCGTTGACCATCATCATCACCCACCGTCGTCACCACCAAGCACCACCGCCACTCATGGTCGCCACCCACTGTCAACGACTGCCACCGCCACCACTCACGACCGTCAATTTTGTTCCTTCGTTTTTTTTCTGCCTACTAAACAATACAAAGTAATGATTCATTCAATTCTCACATGATAATTAAACAAAATCAAGGAATGATAATGTTCCATTTCATTTTTTTTCCATTCTATTACCCTATACTAAACAGACCTAAGAATTTTTCAATATTAAATCTTGAAAAACCACTACTCATGCAAATTCAACCTCTTTCAAATTTCATGGTCAAGTGACCTGGAATCCTATTTACATAATTAATTTCCTTTTAAAACTTGTTTTAATAAGCTTATATTCAAGTGGTCATCTTCCTGCATTTTAAGTGACTTTATTATTTGAAGAGATTGAAGACGTATGAACCGGATTAAATTTATATGCCCACACAATCATATTTGACCAGCCAAACCGAGATCAAACCCATACATAATTTCATTATGCCTATGTGGCAAATATTGTACCATATGACAAAAGGAATGTTTATTTCCTTTAATCGAGTTAAAGATATCACTATTAAAATAGTTACACCTTTATATTAACTCCACACCACATGATATTGACATCAACCTTAATTCGCTTTATATAAATGCTCCATCATGAGCTAGTGTAATTCACTCACTCTTTCATATCTCCACTCATACTTGTACTTCACATTAATCACTCTTATAAGATTATATTTATTCTTACGCAGGAGCGGGGTCACATTGAGAATTCCCTTTTGGTGCCGAGACCACAACTTTTCATCCAACTTGAAGTTATTGCCGGTTCAAGTACACTCGACTTGTATATCCTTCTTCATTATTCAATTTCACAAAACCACAACTTTTCATCCAACTTGTCGCGTTTGTCATCAGCTTTACCAAAACAGTTTATGATCTTCCATACTAAGTTTCAGTTTCAAAACACTCATGGAATTATTTTTCGGCTATCCAAAATTGTTGAGCACGAACATAACTTATCAAATCTCACTCTGGATTACTCTTGACCATTTGCGACAAGCATTTTTCGGATGACCTCTGTAGGGGAGATCGCCGGTTCAAGTCTTGTTCGTGACAAAAATTCATGTGCGAGCCAGGGCTTTTACCATATTGGACATTTGGGCGGCGGGTTTCCTCTGAAATTGGTGACGGGTCAGGTCATCAGCATTGTCCGCGATCGCAGACATGGGTGATCTTTTGGCTTTTGTCAATGGGCTTTTGTCAATGGGTGTACCCAGATGACCGGGCTTTGTTGGTTGTTAAAAAATTGACAAGTATTTTCCACATACATCATTTAATACTAATTGTAATACTAAACACTTATAGCAAGCTTTAAACCTTTGCAGATAATTTCTAATTCTAAACTATTTAAAGCGTTAATTTTGGTGTAGCATAAAAAATCACCTCGTGGTGCTAATAAACCTTCACTTCTATTAACAACTACCAAAAACAGATACGACTGACTTGCGAGGATGTTTGTAAGTTTGTTAACCTTCCTTGAAATTTAAATTCTTCTTTTTCTTGATCCCAAAACAACCCTGCCCATTTCACTACACTTTAAGTGGTGTACTTTACAATCAAAAATTTGAAATGTACGAGTTAAAATCAGACAGAATACAAGTATGATTTATTTATCCTATAAAATCTTGAATTTGTTTTTAAAAAAATTATGGAGGGTAATAAAGTTCTTCAGTGAAAAGTTTGAAATCACACCTCCAAATTAGAAGTTTTGTAACATTATGGTCGAAGTATAGAAGATCCTGAAGAGATATGTACCAAAGCCATAATTAATTACCAAACCCGTCGGAAATAACGATTGGAAACTTGAGCAAGAATATAATTATGAGAAACTCTATCGTAGTAAGAATGAATTTGGGTATTATGTTTTACTTTATATTATGGTATCCATATAAAATTTACCAACATATTCGTTAGTAAAGTGTCCCCCCAAAAATGATGAAACAGGCCTTTCTCGCAACAAGTTTCTGTCGTAACTCTTTTGGTGATTGTCGGCTTAACCCTAGTCATTGACTCCGTCATTATTCATACGATAGTTGTCGACGATTGTTTTCAATTTACCCATTCCAACTTTTTTTTTTAATTTTGCCGGATCTCGTTGCTAATTACCAAGGAAGACATCCATCGGTAAATATTGATACTCTTTTGTTTAGTAATATGTTGAATTTTAAAAAAGATTGCTTGGCCCTTTTGACCTTTTCTATTAACACTAAACAATGAGACATGATATAACTTTGGTATTTTGGGACATATTGCCCAACAAATTCTCCTTGGATACTTATATCTTAATGGCCGGTTTTTACTAAGCAAGTGGATGGTTTTAGGCATCTTTCATCGTCGACCAGGTGTATATCCTCATGATCGGCGGCTTTAATCTAACCGATTCGTGTATAGTGATGTTTGCATATTTTTTCTAGTTGGTTATACTTTAAATCCACATTTACAAATTGTAAATCGTATTTATGGGTGTCAATGTCAAAAAAATAAAATAATAAATATTTTATTTGTGTGATAACCTTAAAGAAATCGATAATATGTTTTGGAATATACAATGCATAAGCTATAGGTTTAGATAGTAACAAAGTAACTCCATTTTAATACTTCCAAAAGACTTGCTATATAAGCAAGATCCTATTGTTTCAGAAATTTGTAAACTAAGGTATCTAGATATATGGAAAAGGTGAAGCTATTCGCGACATGGTCAAGCCCGTTTGTTAAACGAATCGTTTGGGCTTTGAAATTGAAAAACATTGAGTACGAAATCATATACGAAGATCTTGCCAATAAGAGTCCGAACTCCTGAAGTACAACCCTATTCACAAGAAGGTACCGGTACTAGTGCACAATGAAATACCCATATGTGAATCGCTTGTGATTCTTGAGTACATCGACGAGACATGGAAGGACGCTTGTCCCTTGCTACCTAAAGAACTCTTGATAAAGCAAACGAACGTTCTGGGCAAAATTCGGCGATGAGCTGGTATGTAACCAACTAGAACTATTGTTTTATTTATTTGTTCATCATTTAGTTTTGCAATGGTTTGCTTCACTTAGATTGTGTACATGTAAGAGTGACATGTTTACTTCTAGATTAAACGGTCCACTTTGTGTGTGGTTTTTATCTCAAACAGGTCAAACAGGCTTAAAGTTGACACAAAAGTCTATTTTCAATGCACACAACCCGTTTGATTCACACGCGTTGGAAAGTGGTATATGTGCAAAAGATTTAAGCATTTGTAACGAAGAATTTTCTTTTCGTTTTTCCAAAATGTAGGTCTTGCCTTCGTTCTATGGTTATTTATGAAGCAAGGGAAGGATCAAGAGGAAGCCAAAGAAGCCACATGGGCCCATCTAAAACGAAATAGAACAACTGCTAAGCGAAAAGGAATTTTTAAGCGGGGAAAGCTTCGGATTCTTAGATCTCGCTTTTGGGTGGTTGGCTGAAAACTCGCGTCCCTTAGAAGTGGTAACCGGTTGAAAACTGCTTGATTGATGAGATTCATTTCCAAACTTATGTACATGGAAGGATAAGTTCCTTGAGATCCCAGCAATTAAGAAAGTTGGCCTGATCAGAAAACCTTATACTCAAGTATCAAGAGATCAAAGAAAGTAAAGGCAAATAAGTTTACACAACAAAGTGAGACACCTTAGAGGGGCTCACAATAACATGTTATATTTTGATTTTTAAGTTGCGTGCTTAAACTTTGAATTAAATAATATGTCCTTGATAAGTTTTCTTAAATGTTTTTATAGGGTCTGGCAATAGTTGTTATGTTGCTTGGTTAAAAATATTGGATTACACTAAACACCTTAAAACTAGTCGAATGATCGAATCAGAGACAATCGTGAACATGATTGGGATTTAACCGGAGTCCTTGAACATCCATGGTCACCCAAAGCCTCGTTAAGGTCAATAACATAGATGATAGGTCAAAAAAAAGTCTTCTCAAAAGGGTAGAAGATTATAGGAGAAAGAAGTATTCTTAAATGACATTTTCGTTATTTGGATGGTGTTTGGGATTGCTTATTTAACTCCAAAAGTGCATTTTATTAAAAGTTTTTTTTTAAAAAAAAAAAAAGTGTTTATAATAGATTTTGTGGTGGAAAAAAAAGTCAATAAGTCATTTTTTTTTAAAAAAATGTTTGGCTTAGTTTATTTATGTAAAATGACCAAAATGACATTGTGATATGTTTAAAACGATTTACTACTTTTACATATAATAATATATATTTAACAACTTTTTTTTAAAAAGTTATAATTAAAAAGATACAAAAGAAATAATGTAAATTATTTGTACAAATTGTGACTTTCACCCCATCCCCTATATATTTGGGCAAGCTCCGATATTGTATGGTAACCCAAACTCTTATTTTTTTAGAATGGAAAAATCACACACTCATTAAATCTACCTCTAATTTTTACATTAGTGTTCACTATAGACTAGACCCTTCACCACTTGGGAGGATACGTTGCTACACTTTCTGGTACCATCAGGCTAAAGATGGGGATACGTTGCTACACTTCTTGGTACCATCAGGCTAAGAATGAGATCGGTACTGTACCCGTACCAAAAATACCGGTACCGAATCTAAGCATAGATGGGTACAAATATATTGGTATGGTACGGGTATCGATACCAATATCGATACGGTACCCGCTTTGGTACTACTTTGTTATTTTTATTTTTTGAGCACTCTTACAAGTACCAAGCATGTTAAATTGATACGAGTATAAGTACTGTAAGGGTGTCAAATAGACAAAATCAATATGAGTATCATAAATATCATAATACAAAGTAATGCATAATACCAAATTCATTCTTATTATAAAAGGTACCAATACCATCTTTTACCCGTACGCGTACCCATACCAAAAGTACGGAATACTAAAATCAATAAAACTGGATACCTATATCGAATATCCAAATACGGCACGGGTATAAATACCGTTACAGGTACGAGTATGTGTTTTTAGGAAAGAAAAAAAACATCCCTACACTATGATAGAAGAGTACAAGTGTGACACCCGGCAAATTCTGGTTAACAACGTTGTCTAGATGAAAGTCTACCTTAGCGAGTCACGCGTATATTGTACTTAACTGGGTTAGTTAAGTCGGGTTATGGTTCGGAACTATCGGTTTAGTCTAGAAGATCATTGGATGTTGGTCTAGAGGTTCAGTAGATGTCAGTCCTTAACCAAGTGTACAAACGATGACGATTTGTAGGATTGTCAGGGCATACGGAACATACAAGTCTCGAGTCCCGGGAATTGGTGAACGAGTGTGAATATGTGTATTTACAAATGTTATGTGTTTACAATCATTATGTGACTTGTCGGTATGTGAATATGTGTTAACATATGTTAAAACGGGGTTTAACGCACAAAACACACGAAACCAGCCCCTATAGGCGATTAGGGAAGCCTAATCGCCCATAAGGGGGGCGAGTAGGCCCTTTAGGGGCGAGTAGGGGACCAAATGCATGACTGTTCATGCGATTTGGCCCCAATTGCATGAACTTACATGCGATTAGGCTTCCTAATCGCGTGTAAAGGCTGCATAATCGCTAGTTACGTGCTGGACGACTAAAAACGACTATAAATACCATACTTGACCTCCTAAACTTCATTATACAAACCCTAGTCGTCCCATAACCCGCCCCACACACACTCAACCTCTGGAACGCGATTTTTGATCAAAACACAAGGTTTCAAGCTTATTCCATCATTCTTTTACAAATCTAAGGTTTGGTTTCCATCCATGCAATCTATAAACGTTTTTATTCAATCCCTAATAGTCCAGACCTGTTCTAAAACGGAAAAGCTTTCTGAAAATCGTTAATAAGTGTTGTTAATCGGATTTTAACTAGTATACATGTGTTATGTGTGTTTATGATTAGAAAGCTAGGGTTTTTATGATTCAAGATGAAGGATTAACATGTTATTAGGTTAATTCAGAATACTAATGATATTATGATGATAAAATCTGAGTATTGATTATTAGGGTTTAGTTATGCATGTTAATGTGGTGTGTCATGCTATGTTTATGGCGTTTGGATTACATGGTTGCATGCAGGACTGATAATACGAGGTTAAACGAAGGATTTTGGTTTAAACATGTTTAGAATAGTTGTTGGGATGATATTGGGTGGTTACACACGTTCTGGATCTGATTTGGAGCGTTAAACGCGCAAAAAACCGGAACAGCAAGGTTACATGCGATTAGCAATCCTAATCGCCTATGTTAGAGGCGATTAGGAGGCCAATCGCCAATGTTTCATGCGATCAGGCCCTAATTGCTAGTAGTTTCATGCGATCAGGCCCTAAATGCTAGTAGTTACATGCAATCAGCCCTAAATGCTAGTAGTTACATGCAATCAGCCCTAAATGCTAGTAGTTACATGCAATCAGCCCTAAATGCTAGTAGTTACATGCGATTAGCCCTAAATGCTAGTAGATACATGCGATTAGCCTTCCTAAATGCCAGTTGACCAACCTAAATGCTAGTTGACTTTTCCTAATCGCGTGTACTGCTGCTGTAAGTATAAATTAGCATTCCGAGACCCGATTTGACATGTAGAAACATGCTAGGAACCCCGTAACATATCTAATAACTTGGTAACATATGTTTGGATGTAATTCGGTGATACGTGAGTTATGTGCTATAACTTGTTGTGCGTTAACGTATGTTAAGTGTGATTGCATGATTGCATGTTTGAGAGCGTAAACATAACACGGGGAGTCTCGGGTCACAATGGAATGTCGAGTCTTGTACTTTGGGTCAATTAAACAGTCACGGTGTTTTCAAACGAACTTGGTTATGGTCTGGACATCTAGGGACTAACTAACCTGCGGGTTATTAGTCTAAGTACTTGTAACTGTCATATGTTAGGTCGCCGCTTTACGGGACTAGCATAGCAGCTGAGTTTACTCGTGTTAAGGAGTAATGCAACTTAAGGTGAGTTTACGGCCCCTCTTTTAAACTGGTTTACACTTTTCGGGGGAGAAAACATGTGTTAAAACGATTATTTGGTAACTACTGTCATACTATGGGTTTCTATTGTGTACTACACGATCTTTGGAAGTCCCGGGGGGAACCATGAATGTGCGGGTTTGCACAACGGGGAAATGTGAATAGCGCTATTGGGAGTGACCAACCCCGCTCGTCGATTTGGAGGGTCGGCGGGTGCATATTGTCTCAAACAGGAACAACAGGAACAACAGGGTTACTACATCGGGCATACATTTGGTTTACGAGTTAGTAATGGTTTTCCAATCGTGGTAGTAACAAAACATACGCCTAGCTAGCGTACACTGGTTTTCGATTTGTTATAGTATGGACAGGTTGACTTGGTACTTGGATTACAAAACCTGTAAACTCACCAGCATTTTTGTGCTGACGTAAACTTTTACATGTTTTCTCAGGTCGCTAAGGTAGCACTACTGGACTAGGGCGCACGCGTCTGCACGGCGTCTAGTTAGAGTCGCATGGTTTTCATATGTTGAACAATTGGTTTACTTTTGAGATACTGTTTTGAATAAGCTTCCGCTGTAAACGGGATTTTAAACTATGTTTTGAAATTGCATTTATATTCATTTAGACTTGTTTATTGTGATCGTTGGTTTGGATCCTGGTTTGTCATGCGCCTCGCGGTAAAACTCCGCAAGTGGATTTTGAGGGTGTGACAGATTGGTATCAGAGCTAATGGTTATAGTGAACTAGGACTGCATGTAGAGTCTAGTCTATAGCCGAGTCGCACACACTAGACGATCACATGGTACTAAACATTAAGGTGGTTTACGTATGGTTCTGTCGGGGTGTCTCTAAATCATTTGGTCTTTCTACGTTACATCATCTGTTCTATCATAGGTCGGGTTACTTACTTTCTAGGCGGTGTAGTATATTGGAGTGAATCGTGTACTCTTGAGATTTGTCTAAGGCTCGGACATCTCCCTTTCGTACTCCAATAGAAACACTTGCCATAAACTACCGTAGTATTACGGTGTATAGCTAAGAGTCTATGTTCGGTGATTTGAACTTTGAACTAGGAGAACACTTGGAGGACCATGTAGAGCGGTTTATCATTTTGGGTGCACACAAAATCATAAACCGAAATGCATGGAAGCCCTAGTGAACTCTGGGTTTGAAGGGATAGTCCTGGATTGGATCTAGCTTTGATCTTGTAAACATTAGTGGTTATCTTTATCTGCGAAACTAAATTTTCTCGTTCTTTCTGCCAGAATCATGTCTGGAGTACGAGGAGGACGTGGAGGTGGTCGCAATGGTGGATGTGGTGGTGGTCGCGGTGGTGCTGGTGGTCGTGGAGGTATTAACCTATCGCAGGCTGATCTGAACAACTTGCTCCAAGCTGCCTTCCAGTTAGGGCACAACGGTGGTGGTAAGTTGATTTATCCATTTTCTTTGCCTCATTGGTGAATCTTGTATACATTTTTCGTGGTTTCTCATGCGTTTCATTTCAGGTGGTCCTGTTAACCCACCCCCACCCATGTGTACCTACAAGATGTTTCGGGACTGTAAGCCCCAGGAATTCTCTGGCACTGAGGGTGCGGTGAGCTTGCTTAGGTGGCTGGAGAAAGTGGAGTCAGTGTTTCTGATGTGTAACTGTCTCCCAGAAGATCAGGTTAAGTATGCTGCTGCGTTATTCTAGGATGTTGCTTTGACTTGGTGGAATAACATCACCCAGAATATGGGTATTGGGGAGGCGTATGCTATGCCTTGGGAGAATTTTGTGCAGCTGCTGAAGCGTGAGTACTGTCCGAGGAAGAGGTACAGAAGTTAGAGCACGAGGTGTGGAACCTCAAGATGTCTGGGTCTGAAATTGAGAAGTATAATGTGAGGCGTAACGAGTTGGCAGTGCTGTGTCCTGATCTGCATGTGCCAGAATACAGGAGGATTGAACACTATGTCTCGGGGTTAGTACGGAAATCGCAGGGTTAGTGGCTGCGGGAAATCATCCTACATACGCAGAGGTGGTCCGATCGGCACATAGGATGACCAACTTGAAGGTGAATGAGGGTATTTTGCCTGCTAAGGGTTCGATTGTTAAGGCCCCAGAAAACAACAAGCGCAAGTGGGATAATGAAGGGAAGGGATCTGGGCCAGCACAGCAGGGTAAGAGGTTTGATAATGGGGGTTCTTCTTCTTCGGGTAACAAGCAGGGTGGTTATGCGGGGAAACTGCCTAAATGTAACAAGTGTGGACGTCATCATCAAGGGAACTGCGACAGTAACCGTTGTCACCGCTGCCAGCGAATTGGGCATTTTGCTAAAGATTGTCGGGTTACACTTCCATCGACCCAGGCCCCAACTACTAATTCAGCTCCTACTACTCAAGGGACTACGGGAAGACAAGGATGTTACAACTGTGGTGAGACTGGGCATTACAAGAAGGATTGCCCAAAACTGAAGCAGGGTGGAAACAACGGTAATGGGAACAACGGGGGCGGTGGCAGGAATGCACGCGCCTTCGTCATTGGAGCCGCTGAGGCTAGACAGGATCCTGACACAGTTACCGGTACGTTCCTTCTCAATAATCGTTCTGTTAGTGTGTTATTTGATTCTGGTGCCGACAAGAGTTTTGTATCCATGGAGGTTAGTCGACTGCTAGATGTAGTACCCGTACCATTAGAGACTAAGTATATTATTGAGTTGGCTGACGGTAAAAAGATTGAGGCTACTAGTATCCTTCGGGAGTGTCAATTAGAGTTGTCGGGTTTATCGTTCCCCATCGACCTTATGCCGGTACCTTTGGGTAGTTTCGACGTTGTGGTAGGAATGGATTGGTTGTCTTTGTATCGCGCAGAGATTGTCTGTTATGACAAGATTATTCGGATTCCTCTCCCTGATGGAGAATTCCTTTCTGTATACGGTATCAAGGGTGGTATTCCGCTGAATATCATCTCTAGCATGAAAGCCCTTAAGTGTCTTCGAAAGGGTTATCCAGCCGTTTTGGCACTTTTATCTGTTTCCTCTGGTGATGAGAAGAAGATCGACGATATTCCAGTTGTACGCGAGTTTCCTGATGTTTTTCCCGATGATTTATCTGGTCTTCCTCCCCATCGTCAAGTCGAGTTCGGTATTGATCTTGTACCAGGGGCTGCTCCTATTGCTCGGGCCCCCTACTGTCTTGCACCTCCCGAGATGCAGGAATTGTCTAGTCAGTTACAGGAACTCTTGGACAAGGGTTTCATCAGACCAAGTTCTTCCCCTTGGGGAGCCCCGATTCTATTTGTTAAGAAGAAGGATGGAAGTTTTCGATTGTGTGTGGACTACAGGGAACTGAACAAATTGACCGTCAAGAACCGTTATCCTCTTCCACGTATTGATGATCTATTCGACCAGCTCCAGGGTTCTAGTTATTATTCCAAGATTGACTTGAGGTCCGGTTATCACCAGTTGCGCGTAAGGGAAGCTGACGTTGCAAAGACTGCCTTTCGTACACGTTATGGCCATTTCAAATTCTTGGTCATGCCTTTCGGTCTCACGAACGCACCGGCGGTTTTCATGGACTTGATGAACCGCGTTTGCAAACCATATTTGGACAAGTTCGTCATTGTGTTTATTGATGACATCCTGATCTACTCTAAGAACAAGACCGAACACGAGGAACATCTGCGGTTAGTTTTGGAACTCTTGCGACGGGAACAACTTTACGCCAAGTTCTCAAAGTGTGACTTTTGGTTACGCGAAGTTCAGTTCCTAGGACATGTGGTTAATGAACTAGGGATTCATGTCGATCCAGCTAAGATCGAAGCGATCAAGGACTGGGGAGCACCTAAGACGCCAACTGAGGTGCGGCAATTCCTAGGCCTTGCGGGCTACTATCGTCGTTTCATTCAGGGTTTCTCGAAGATCGCTCAACCCCTGACCACTCTTACTCAGAAGGATAGGAAATTCGACTGGGGTGAACCACAAGAGTCAGCGTTTGAAGAACTGAAGTCCAAACTGTGTTCTGCTCCTATTTTGTCTTTACCTGAAGGCCCTGATGATTTCGTTGTTTACTGTGATGCTTCTATTCATGGTCTCGGTTGCGTGTTGATGCAACGCGAGAAAGTGATTGCATATGCTTCTCGTCAACTCAAGGTGCACGAGAAGAACTACACCACCCATGATTTGGAGTTGGGTGTCGTGGTATTCGCGTTGAAGATTTGGAGACATTACTTGTACGGTACCAAATGCACCATCTACACCGATCACAAGAGTCTCCAACATATTTTTGACCAACAACATTTGAACATACGGCAGCGTCGTTGGATTGAACTTCTGAACGACTATGATTGTGCCATTAAGTACCATCCTGGCAAGGCGAATGTTGTAGCAGACGCCTTGAGCAGGAAGGAATCGACTAAACCTCGTCGCGTTCGGGCGTTGCAGCTCACCATTCATTCATCCCTACCTGATCAACTCCGTTCTGCCCAGTTAGAAGCTTTGAAGGAGGAAAACCTTAAAGCTGAAACTATGCACGGTGCCGACAAGCACCTCGAGCGAAGACCGGATGGCCTGCACTACTTCGCAGAACGTATATGGGTTCCTTTATTCGGGGGACTACGGGAGCTTGTCCTTGATGAGGCTCATAAGTCCCGGTATTCTATTCATCCTGGTTCGGATAAGATGTACCAAGATCTGAAGGTGCTTTACTGGTGGCCAAACATGCGGTCGGATATAGCCTCATACGTGAGCAAATGCTTGACCTGTGCTAAGGTCAAGGTGGAATACCAGAAACCGTTGGGTCTCTTGCAACAACCTGAAATTCCGGAATGGAAATGGGAACGGATTACCATGGATTTTGTCACACAACTGCCTAAGTCACCGAGTGGTAATGACAAGATATGGGTGATTGTCGATCGGTTGACGAAATCAGCCCATTTTCTTGCTATTAAGGAGACCGACACCATGGATCGTTTGGCTCGTCTTTATTTGAAGGAAGTTGTTTCTAAGCACGGGGTGCCAGTTTCTATTATCTCGGATCGTGACTCCCATTTTACTTCTCACTTCTGGAAGTCTTTGCACAAGGCTTTGGGTACCCAACTAGACATGAGTACGGCTTATCACCCACAGACTGACGGTCAGAGTGAGCGCACGATTCAAACTTTGGAAGACATGCTGCGGGCATGTGTAATCGATTTTGGCAAGGGTTGGGAAGCTCATCTACCGTTAGTAGAATTCTCGTACAACAACAGTTATCACACGAGCATCAAGGCGGCTCCGTTCGAAGCACTGTACGGACGGAAATGCCGTTCTCCTCTTTGTTGGGCTGAAGTGGGTGAGAGTTAACTCACTGGGCCTGAACTAGTGTACGAAACTTCGGAAAAGATCGTACAGATTCGTAACCGGTTGGCAGCGGCACGGGATCGGCAAAAGAGTTATGCTGATCAGCGTCGCAAACCATTGGAATTCCAAATTAATGACAAAGTACTTCTAAAAGTCTCACCATGGAAGGGCGTCATACGCTTTGGGAAGCGTGGAAAACTCAATCCGCGGTATGTCGGCCCATTTACGATCCTGGAACGGATTGGGCCGGTGGCATATCGTCTTGATTTACCGACGGAGCTCGGTAATGTACATAACGTCTTCCATGTGTCCAACTTGAAGAAGTGTCTGGCTGACGAGTCTCTCATCGTTCCACTGGAAGAGATCAGGGTTGATGATCGTCTTCGGATTGTGGAAGAACCTATGGAGATTCTGGATTACAAGATTCGTAGCCTACGTCATAGCAAGATTCGCATCGTTAAGGTTCGGTGGAACTCGAACCGAGGACCAGAGTACACGTGGGAACGGGAGGATCAGATGAAGTCTAAGTATCCTCATCTCTTTCCTAAGGAAGCGTTCGAGTCGAGATATGTCTCTTCTGCAGCTGAATGAATCTCGGGGCGAGATTCCTTTTAACGTGGGGATGATGTGACAACTCGGGTAAATCTCTCTTTTGGTTTCTATCTTTTGTTTGTTCCCTTCGTTATTTCTTTTGTTCTTTTGGTACTTGTGCAATTTTCGGGACGAAAATTCTTTTAACGTGGGGATGATGTGACACCCGGCAAATTCTGGTTAACAACGTTGTCTAGATGAAAGTCTACCTTAGCGAGTCACGCGTATATTGTACTTAACTGGGTTAGTTAAGTCGGGTTATGGTTCGGGAACTATCGGTTTAGTCTAGAAGATCATTGGATGTTGGTCTAGAGGTTCAATAGATGTCAGTCCTTAACCAAGTGTACAAACGGTGACGATTTGTAGGATCGTCAGGGCATACGGAACATACAAGTCTCGAGTCCCGGGAATTGGTGAACGAGTGTGAATATGTGTATTTACAAATGTTATGTGTTTACAATCATTATGTGACTTGTCGGTATGTGAATATGTGTTAACATATGTTAAAACGGGGGTTTAACGCACAAAACACACGAAACCAGCCCCTATAGGCGATTAGGGAAGCCTAATCGCCCATAAGGGGGGCGAGTAGGGGACCAAATTGCATGACTGTTCATGCGATTTGGCCCCAATTGCATGAACTTACATGCGATTAGGCTTCCTAATCGCGTGTAAAGGCTGCATAATCGCTAGTTACGTGCTGGACGACTAAAAACGACTATAAATACCATACTTGACCTCCTAAACTTCATTATACAAACCCTAGTCGTCCCATAACCCGCCCCAACACACACACAACCTCTGGAACGCGATTTTTGATCAAAACACAAGGTTTCAAGCTTAATCCATCATTCTTTTACAAATCTAAGGTTTGGTTTCCATCCATGCAATCTTATAAACGTTTTTATTCAATCCCTAATAGTCCAGACCTGTTCTAAAACGGAAAAGCTTTCTGAAAATCGTTAATAAGTGTTGTTAATCGGATTTTAACTAGTATACACGTGTTATGTGTGTTTATGATTAGAAAGCTAGGGTTTTTATGATTCAAGATGAAGGATTAACATGTTATTAGGTTAATTCAGAATACTAATGATATTATGATGATAAAATCTGAGAATTGATTATTAGGGTTATAGTTATGCATGTTAATGTGGTGTGCCATGCTATGTTTATGGCGTTTGGATTACATGGTTGCATGCAGGACTGATAATACGAGGTTAAACGAAGGATTTTGGTTTAAACATGTTTAGAATAGTTGTTGGGATGATATTGGGTGGTTACACACGTTCTGGATCTGATTTGGAGCGTTAAACGCGCGAAAAAACCGGAACAGCAAGGTTACAGGCGATTAGCAATCCTAATCGCCTATGTTAGAGGCGATTAGGAGGCCAATCGCCAATGTTTCATGCGATCAGGCCCTAATTGCTAGTAGTTTCATGCGATCAGGCCCTAAATGCTAGTAGTTACATGCAATCAGCCCTAAATGCTAGTAGTTACATGCAATCAGCCCTAAATGCTAGTAGTTACATGCAATCAGCCCTAAATGCTAGTAGTTACATGCGATTAGCCCTAAATGCTAGTAGATACATGCGATTAGCCTTCCTAAAGGCCAGTTGACCAACCTAAATGCTAGTTGACTTTTCCTAATCGCGTGTACTGCTGCTGTAAGTATAAATTAGCATTCCGAGACCCGATTTGACATGTAGAAACATGCTAGGAACCCCGTAACATATCTAATAACTTGGTAACATATGTTTGGATGTAATTCGGTGATACGTGAGTTATGTGCTATAACTTGTTGTGCGTTAACGTATGTTAAGTGTGATTGCATGATTGCATGTTTGAGAGCGTAAACATAACACGGGGAGTCTCGGGTCACAATGGGATGTCGAGTCTTGTACTTTGGGTCAATTAAACAGTCACGGTGTTTTCAAACGAACTTGGTTATGGTCTGGACATCTAGGGACTAACTAACCTGCGGGTTATTAGTCTAAGTACTTGTAACTGTCATATGTTAGGTCGCCGCTTTACGGGACTAGCATAGCAGCTGAGTTTACTCGTGTTAAGGAGTAACGCAACTTAAGGTGAGTTTACGGCCCCTCTTTTAAACTGGTTTACACTTTTCGGGGGAGAAAACATGTGTTAAAACGATTATTTGGTAACTACTGTCATACTATGGGTTTCTATTGTGTACTACACGATCTTTGGAAGTCCCGGGGGGAACCATGAATGTGCGGGTTTGCACAACGGGGAAATGTGAATAGCGCTATTGGGAGTGACCAACCCCGCTCGTCGACTTGGAGGGTCGGCGGGTGCATATTGTCTCAAACAGGAACAACAGGAACAACAGGAACAACAGGGTTACTACATCGGGCATACATTTGGTTTATGAGTTAGTAATGGTTTTCCAATCGTGGTAGTAACAAAACATACGCCTAGCTAGCGTACACTGGTTTTCGATTTGTTATAGTATGGACAGGTTGACTTGGTACTTGGATTACAAAACCTGTAAACTCACCAGCATTTTTGTGCTGACGTAAACTTTTACATGTTTTCTCAGGTCGCTAAGGTAGCACTACTGGACTAGGGCGCACGCGTCTGCACGGCGTCTAGTTAGAGTCGCATGGTTTTCATATGTTGAACAATTGGTTTACTTTTGAGATACTGTTTTGAATAAGCTTCCGCTGTAAACGGGGATTTTAAACTATGTTTTGAAATTGCATTTATATTCATTTAGACTTGTTTATTGTGATCGTTGGTTTGGATCCTGGTTTGTCATGCGCCTCGCGGTAAAAACTCCGCAAGTGGATTTTGAGGGTGTGACAACAAGCCCACAAACGCTTTGATAAACGATTGTTTCTATATCTTTCTAGTTGTCTCTGTCGAATCACCCCCTAGCAGTGGTGTGCTACCATGCACTTGGTACTTGTGCTGTTAATCTTGTATACATATCATGATTATCATCTCTATCTGAATACTTTATTTAACTCTCCACCTAATTTTGCTTACTAATACAACTTGATTCCGGTAGCAAATCATGTAAAGTGTTGTCATAGTTACTAGTTAGGGTTTCTAGTGATGCTTCTCCATATCTTGATGAGCCTCACGTGAAGCCAAACGAAGTGGTAACAATAGTTTTACATATGTAAACATCATTAACATAATATACCCTCCCTGATACATGCTCAGAAGTTAAGGGACTTAATAGTAATAATAGTATAGTTGTAATGTGTAATAAGTGTAATAGTTCAGTAGTAAAGGGACTATTCTTGTAATTGAGTAGTTAGTCGGTTAGTGGTTAGCTGTTAAATAACTGTCATAATGAATGAGACGGTATCGTTGAGTTTGTCTGAATTCTTGTGTTCTCTCCCCTCTTCTCTTCTCTTCCCCTTCGATCACCACCACCAATCACCACCACAAACCACCATTAACCACCAACATTCACCAATTCACCACGTATCAATTGGTATCACAACTCTCTGATCCTTGTCGGAGCTCCGGTCACCACCACTGAACAACCATTATTCGATCATCTCCTCCGGTGAAAAACCTGCAACTTATTCGTTCAATTCTGTTCTTGTTCAATTATGTTCTTATTCTGATTCATTTCTATACCCGGATTGATCATTGTGGTCAATCTATTCCTTCCATTCTTTCAGTTTCTACTAGCGCATCTGTCTACTACTAACGCATCTTCATTTCTGTTGTCTATTAGCGCATCTATAGTTTAGTAGCGCGTCACTTCATCTTCTTGTTCTGTTCAATTGTTCTTCCATTATCGTTCTTCCATTCCATCTTTCATCTTCTTGTTCTGTTCCATTGTTCTTCCATTATCGTTCTTCCATTCCATCTTTCATCTTCTTGTTATGTTCCATTGTTCTTCCATTATCGTTCTTCCATTCCATCTCTTGTTATGTTCCAAATCATTTCTGTCTCAATTCATTGTTTTTGATCAATTTTTACCTAATAATAATAATAGTATCACTATAAATTTTTACCTGTTACCTTCAATAATAATAATAATAATAATAATAATAATAATAATAATAATAATAATAATACCTTCACTCACAAATTTCAACCATGACAATTACTAGAAGTCAGTCGGATTTAGAAAAAAAAAATCAAAGATCATTCAACTACACTGTTAAAATTTGATGCATTTGTTGAAAAAGATGAGAAAAATTAAAAAAAAAAAAAACTGAAAATAAATTCAATGATATCTACCAATTATTGGAAAAAATTTACAAGTAACCAATCCTCTAATGGTGTTATGAATAACCAATCATCTAGTCAGTTTGGTATTAATCAAGAATTGGTTAATAATAATCAAACGGCCAGAACTGAAAGGTTATACAGACTGGGAAAGATTGAATTCCCAAAGTTTGATGGGAATGATGTGGAAGATTGGATTTGTAGGTATGATCATTTCTTTGATGTTGATGATACACCAGGATCCTTTAAGGTGAGACATGCTGTAATTAACCTTGAAGGCAAGGCTATGAAATGGCATGCAAAATTTGTCAAGAATCTAACTAAACCAATTGCTAAAGTATCTTGGACTGACTACACTAACCATATCATTGACAGATTCTCTACTCAGCAATATAATGATGCCATGGATGACTTAGCCTTTACTATTCAGACTGGAACATTAGAGAAGTTCTGTGAAAAATTTGATGAGAAATTATTAAGGGTCACAATTTGTGAGGAGTATGTTGTAAGCTTATTCCTAAACAACATGAAACCTGAACTTTCTGTTCCAGTAAGACTGTTTGAACCCAAAAACATGAAAGAAGCCTATAAATATTCCAAGAAGCAAGATATGGCCAACAAGACCCATTCTTCTAAACCAGAAGCTTATTCAAACCAATTTACCAAATATTATCCAAATCCTACTCCTGCTTCTTCTTATAAACCATCCAATTCAACCCTTAAACCACTTGTCAACACTGGTCATTTACCTTTACTACCCACACCACCTTCAAACCTAAGATTCAACAATAACAAAAATAAACTCTATTTACCTACCAAAAAGATGAATGAGAAAAGATTGAAATGAAAGGGGAATGTTTCTGGTGTCCTGAGAAGTTCACTTCTACTCACAAATGCCCTAACAAGCAATTGTATGTTCTTGAAATAGAAGATGGGGATGAGGAAGAATACTTGACTAACCACAATGAAGACACCTTAATTGATACCACTGAAAATGGCCCACTGATCTCAATACATGCTCTCACATGAGTTCCCTCATTCTCCACTATGCAGGTAGTTGGTAATATTGGCACAAAAACCTTGCATATCCTTACAGATTTTGGTTCTACACATAATTTTCTTGATGAAAAGTTGGCTGTTAAGTTGAATTGTAAATTGGAGGATATTAATCCTATGAAGGTAGGTGTAGCCAATAGGGTACCTTTGATATGTAAGAAGAATTGTAGAAATTTTGAATGGCAGATGCAAGGGTTATGGTTTAAAGCTAATGTGTTATTGATTTCATTAGCAACCTACGATATGGTGCTAGGGGTTCAGTGGTTGTTACCATTGGGAGACATAGTGTGGAACTTAAAAGACCTAACCATGCAGTTCAAAATGAAAAAAAAAAAAACCTACTTATTAGAGGGAAGCAGAAACAAAAAGTTGTCTCTTTGCACTATGGTGGTCATGAACCAATTGTTTTTCTAAGAAAGATCAAGTGGTACAAGGGCACTTATGCAGTTTTAAGACGGAAACTGATCCTTATTTTCAACACTCATCCACCATTTCCAATCCTATAAGTCACTTTTCATTAGATTCTTTGTTGAAAGAATATGATATGGTCTTTCAAACCCCTATTACCCTGCCTCCGTATAGAGTTTATGATCACAAGATTTTGCTTAAAGATGAGTCTAAAACAATCTCTCGGAAACCCTATAAATACCAAATAGCTCAAAAATATATTATAGAACAAATGACTAAGGAATTACTTGATTCAGGGGTCATAAGGGGTAGTTCTAGCCCATTTGCAGCCCCTGTGGTTCTAGTGAAAAAGAAGGATGGTACTTGGAGGATGTGTATGGATTATAGAAAGCTGAATGATGCTACTATCAAAAATAGCTTTCATATTCCATTAATAGAGGATTTATTAGATGAATTGGGGGGGGGGGTTCAACTATATTTTCAAAGTTTGATTTAAGATTTGGGTATCACTAGATCAGGATGGAGCCCAAAGATGTTCAAAAGACAGCTTTTAGAACCCATGAAGGTCATTTTGAATTCTTAGTAATGCCCTTTGGGCTAACTAATGCTCCTGCAACTTTTCAATCCCTCATGAATCATACCTTTAAACCCTTTTTGAGAAAATCAGTCCTTGTTTTCTTTGATGATATCCTTGTTTATAGTAAAACCTTTGATCAACATTTGGTTCATTTGAAAGAAGTTTTGGAGGTTCTAAAAAGTCATCAGTTGTATGCTAAGATGTCCAAGTGTTCATTTGGAAAGAAGACTAATTGGCTCAAGTGGCTCTCACTAACTGAGTGGTGGTACAATACTAATTTTGACACCTCCCTAAACATGACACCATTTCAAGCCCTTTAAGGATATCCACCTACCCTATTTGTACCTTACATCCCTAAGGATTGTTCTATTGATGCAGTAGACATTTATGTTGTGATAGGGAAAAGTTATCACTGAGCTTTGACAGTCACTACTTAGAGCACAGAACAGAATGAAGCAAATGGCAGACTTGAAAAGAACAGAGAGGGTGTTTAGAGTTGGTGACTTTGTTTATCTTAAGCTACATCTATTCAGTCAGAACAGTTTAAGAAATGCAAGACATAACAAGTTGAGCCCTAAGTATTTTGGGCCCTTTTTGATTGTGGAAAAGGTGGGAACAGTTGCTTACAGGTTGGATTTGCCTTATGACTGCTTAGTTCATCCTATTTCCCATGTTTCACTATTGAAATTAGCTAAGGAAGCACCTCCACTGTTATTCCAATACCTACACAACCACGTTTTGTTTACAGCCCTGAATCAGTATTACGAAGTCGGATTATCAAGAAAAGAAATCACTTAGGTGTTGAAGTGTTAATAAAGTGGAAAGATTTACCTGAGGAGGAAGCTTCTTGGAAGACAAGGAAGAGATGCATTTAAGGTTTCCCGGGTTCCTATTTTGAATTTTGGGGCAAAATTCTTTGAAGGGGAAAGTAATGATACATGCTCAGAAGTTAAGGGACTTAATAGTAATAATAGTATAGTTGCAATGTGTAATAAGTGTAATAGTTCAGTAGTTGAGGGACTATTCTTGTAATTGAGTAGTTAGTCGGTTAGTGATTAGCTATTAAATAACTATCATAATGAATGAGAATGTATCGTTGAGTTTGTCTGAATTCTTGTGTTCTCTCTCATCTTCTCTTCCTCTTCGATCACCACCACCAATCACCAACACAAACCACCATTAACCACCGACAATCACCAATTCACCACGTATCGTTCCCGGTTGAAGAATGGTGTGTGTAAATGTATATATAAAAATAATACAAGTTTTACTTAAAACGACTCACCTAAAAACTACACACGCACGGCAAGTGTACCGGTCGCAAAGCAGTAAACAGATAAGACCGAGTATCGAACCCAAAGACGCGAATGCAACTCTAGATCACAACCTCTACCGAATACTAGCCTAAATAAATATATACTTAATTGGGGGTATTTTAAACTATTAATTAAAACTTAATTAATCTAAATAGATTAAACTTAACTTAACTCGACAACTAATACGAACTTAAGGAACTGGAGGAATCAGATAGGAAGAAGGCTGGTTACTTAGGTAAAATCCCTAGACACTAGCAATAAATCTTGAATCTGGTAATTAACTTGAGACCCTATTCTTATCTAATAAACCTCCTGTCAAAGAATGGCTCACTAGACTTAAGGCGGGACAAGTGTAGAAATGCTAAGATGGATCCGGATCGCCCTAGCGTACCGAAATCCCACAGAAATCAGATTAAAACCTCTCCTGGATTAAAACCCTCAAACTATGAAGCAGACTTAAACTCTTCTGAAGAAAACCTAGGAAAACTCTAAACACGGACAAGTAGCGACTCCCGCCCTAGCGCTTGCCAACTACCGAACAATGCCTAGTTAGTTACCTAGCAAACTCGAGTTAGATTTCTCACCCTCAAGAATGGACTGCACGTCTTAGTTAATCTATTATATTAGTTTGTTATACTTGTGTCGTACTCCAACTCCAAATACTAGCACGCTAACCTAAGTTGACGAACTAGATTGATTTCAAGACCTAGGGGGTATCTCTACATGCCTAGCTCCACAAACCAATAAACAAACTTCAAATAAAATTAACACCAACACACATATATCAAATCCAACAATAAACTTAAAATCATGTAATTCTACACATCAAGATTAAAAACCAAAAATCATTGAATACTGCAAATTACGTGTCTAGTTCATAAACCTAAGCAACCATGGAAGGTTTAGTTCATAATTAAAATCAGAAACATAGTCATAAAGTTTCGAAAAACAATGATAAACATGTCTCTAAATAAATAAAAACGATAAAACAAACCACCGGGTCTTCAAATAATATATTTTTAGTGCACCCGAGACCTTCTCCTCTCCAAAAATCCTTCAAGACTCCTACTGTTCGCTCAGAAGCTTTTCGTCGATTGAAAAATAATTATCCTCTTCTCATTCATAATATTGCTGCCCCCCTCGTATTATTCCTCCAAACAAAACAATATCCTATATTAATGCTGCTGCTTCTAGCTTTCGAAAAAGTGCCCTAGTGGGCCTTGGGCTCATGACAATAATTGTCATGTTTTCCTTTTATTTTATTATTATTATTATTATTATTATTATTATTATTATTATTATTATTATTCCATGCTCTCGTATTAGGCGTTCTTGGCTCGAACAAAGTTGCTCGTTTACGCTCCAATGTCCATGAACACAAGCTCTCAAGTGTTCGTGTCTCAATTAAAATTCTTTCTTTTTAAGCTTATTTTCCACGAACACCTATAAAATAATAAAAACGAGTACTAAGACTAAAAAAACTAATAAAACTGTACAATGATAAAAATAGACAAACAAACTAATACATGCCTAAAATTACTAAAAACTATATACAAAAGACTCAATTTATAACTCAAAATACATAGGAGAATAGATGTGTTTTACGACACATCAAAGAATCATAAGATGAAAACCAACTATAGGTGGTCAATTGGTCATTCATTAAAACTAGACAACCTTAATTGAAGTGATATTTGTTTGATTTTCAAGTTGGGCTATACAAATTCAAGTTATAACATCTTCTCCCCACCATGAATGACAACAGGTATTGTAGGCTGTAGTCAATTCCGAAAAAATGGTTCTTCATAGATAAGTTATGCGATGGACCCTTCAAATTCATCCCCATATGCAGAATCTACGAACATTTGACCGGGAAAGTGGGTGGAGTGTTTGCCAGAAGATGTGGCCTTAATCCTAACACAAGCTATTTTGTAGTTTCTAAAAGTAATATCTTTTTTTGAGTAAATTGAGGATAAATTGGACATTTCGTTTTCAGATTAATGGTAGTTTAATGTTCATTTGCCCCAAAGACTCAGGTAATAAACCATAAAAATCAAGGACTTAGGGAGCAATCTTTCAGGAGGAGGGACTCAGGAATCGGACCAAGACCGTAGGGACTCAAATTGAAGTTTAATCTTTTAAATCTTTCCAAACTATTATTTTTTTTTTGTAAGATTTATTTGCAGAGTATATATCCTTCATAAGCGTCTAGGAGAAAACTAGAATCCAAACACGACCATTTTTTTACCACGACCATTTTTTACTAAACCAGACTCCTGATTCCCTTTTCATATGGATTACAAACCTGCAACTAACACAATGAAACCTCACTGGACTGTTGGGTGTTACCTGTTGGTATCTTGTTGATCCACCTTAACCTCATCAAATTCTCTCTTATGTTGTAACCCTATTTTACCCACTGCCACCCATAACATCTCTCACCAACTACCTCATATAATCCTTCGTTGTTTAATTTGGCAATGATCACCTACAACAGACCATGACCGACAACCTATTACCTCTGGAAAGTTGTGTGGCGTGCGCATCTTAGACCACCGAAGATATGTACGACGTCTCACCTCAACGTTGCCTGCGGTGTATGACACCTTATGGGTTCCCCATAACTAACAAGATCCACCACATGAATTAGCTCATGTGAGATACCAAAGTTTCATCATATTTGCATTTTTATTCTTTTCATTCTACGAAAACAATTAAGTTTTTCTAAGACAGCACACGTTTGGTTCAGAATTAAACATGAATGATCCATCAAGAATTGTTTGATACCAACAAATAGCTACGAACTCATATCTACGATGCTGCAATTACCAGCACTAGAGGTGTTGGTTTTATTCTGTATTCCTTACTTTCCCCTTTTTGGTATAATATTGATTTCCCATGTAACAGATATCCCACATCACTTATGACCCAAAAACTTGTTCCAATTTAGTTATTGTGTGAATAAGTGACCCTTTTAAGCCCCAAATCTCTAATGTTAGGTACATGCATTATAGTGAAACGCCAGATTATGGAGACGAAGAAAATTGTGAATTTTTATCAAGACTTTACAACCTTATACAAATGAAGACTCTCTTATTTATAATAGCAACTTAGGAATCTAGAACCACAATAGACCTATAGAATTATAAGAGAAAACAAGGTATTTATAAATCTCTTTAGAAATATCCTTACTTTTCTAAGACATTCTAGTTTTTCACATATCATATTTTGACCAAATTTTATTTGAAATTCCTTTACCTTTCATTAGAGTCTTAATCCTTCATAAGAAGCCTAGAAAAATTCTGAAATCCAAACACGACATTTGTGACACCCTTTTCTTCACGAGTAGCCTTGTAACCCCGAACTCAAACACAAGTAATATAGTATTTGGACAGGTCATGACAACATGATGCATATTAGTAACATCCAATAACCAAATCATCACTAATTACATGTTAAACTTTCAAGATAAGGGTGTTGATCACGGGAACACCGCCGCCTCCCTCGCGGGTAGGCCTAATGGATTCTGGCCACGGTTTGTAGTCAACGAAGAAAGAAATCAAACTGTGACTGTTGCTTGTGTGCGTAGCCCAAACACAATTCTAGGCTTCAAGTAGCTCGGGAACACCGTTGCCCGTGAATACGGGTTTCGACAAGCAAGAAATCAAACTGTGATTGTTTCTTGTGGGCGTAGTCCAAACACAATCCTAGGCTTCAAAGTAGCTCGGGAACACCGCCGTCAGTGAACGCGGGTTTCGACTTTCAAATATGCCCGTCCACCCCAAAACATATAACCCCAAATAAATAAAAAGGGGTAGGTTCACGTACGAACAACTTTTTCGGTACGAACTGTACGAATTGAAGGAAAAAACACGCGGGCCGTTTATAACTAGAGTAATTTGTTCTTGCGTCCCCTAGTGTTTCGAAAGGGTCCACTGTTCTCCACTGGCTTCGACATTCTAAGGACGAGAATTTTAATTCAGTTAACGAATTTTTTTGATTACTCTAGTTATAAACGACCCGCATGTTTTTTCCTTCAATTTGTACAGTTCATATCAAAAAAGGTGTTTGTATTTGATTTCTTGTCTAAATAAAAATCAAAACAATATTATTCCAAACAAGTTAAAAGTAATGAATCCTTCCGATCATGATACCAACGCTGCAACGCACCACTCTGTCTAAAACACACACACACACACACACTGTTCCGATCTACATCCATCACACCTTCATTTCATCTCTCTAGGGTTTCAATCACCAATCCAGCTTCATTCAACTCAATCCACTCCATTCATCTTCTGATTATAAACACCTGTTAATAATCCATCACAATCGATTAATGCTGTCCAAATCGTGAACAAAAATGGATCCAAAACCTTCCCTACGATCTTCATCATCATCATCATCATCATCGTCGTCGTCGTTGTTATCGAAAACACTCTCTAATGCAAACACACAAAACCTATCCTCTATCCTTAACAATCCACACGTCTCCGACAACTCCTGGTCCAGCTGGTGGTCATCTTCTTCAACGTCCGTACAGATTCCTGAATTCGCCACACCTGTTTTGAATCCCAAAACCTCTGCTGGTTTAGAAGTTTCTAGATCTGATTTTGTTTCTTATTTGTCGTCAGTTTCCAATCATTATTCTCGATTTGAACATATTATTAACCATTCCAACAAAGAGTCCAGTAATAATGATAATGATAAGAATATTAATAATAATAATGTTGATGATGATGGTGAGAATGTTGAGAGGGCGGGGCAGGCGTTGGCCGCGTGTTTAAAAGAGGTGCCAGCGTTGTATTTTAAGGAGGATTTTGAACTGGAGGACGGGGCGATGTTTCGGGCGGTGGTATCGGGGAATGCTAGCGTTGGTGGTGGAGAGGAGGAGGAGAAGTTGAGTCAGTATTTGGATGTGGTGGAGGTGCATTTGGTGAAGGAGATATCGCTGCGGTCGAGTTCGTTTTATGAGGCGCAGGGGCGGTTGGAGGGTTTGAATTTGGAGATTGTGGAAGGGTGTGGGAGGATTAGGGAGTTGAAGGAGAGGATTAGGGTTTTGGATGGGGATTTGGTGGATACGGCGAGGCAGGTTCAGGAGTTGAATGTTACGAGGAGTGATTTGTTGGCGTTGCGGGAGAAGCTTAGGGTTATGTTATATGTTAATCAGTCTCTTGCTGCTCTTAAATTGGTATTGCTTTTGTTTTTGGAAATTGTTTTGATTTGTTATGTTTTGAGCCATTAGATTGAATCATATTGTTATCAACTAGCATTCGAGGATTGTTCTTGTTAAGTTAATTTATGATCTATTGGTATTGCGTAGTAGAATTTAAGCAAAAGGATTAGTTCTTATGCATTTGCGCGTGTCAAGACTATGTAGAAATAGAATATAATAAGAACTAGGAAACACTAGAGAACACGGATATCGCTGGTTTGGTGTTGCCAATTTGCTGCCATGATCCTCTGATTATCTAATTAAAAATGAAAACGAAGACGAAAAAGAGCGAGTACAAGGTTGGTAATATCTCTTACTTACAGGCGGGACCAGATGTAAGTGTGATTATGAGTGTTATGGTAAAAGTGATTAGGAAAGGATGACACACGTCCGACAAGGAATCTGCTGATTCTCTTCCATTTTACGGAATGGTTGAAACTTTCAGATTATTTAAAGTTGGGGTGATATGATTTTAAGAAGTTACCATAAGAAAATCGGTTATTGAGATTATTGAGAAGTGAGATGACCGAACTACTAGTATTACCCACCATTCGTAATCCCTAGCTTTACGCAACTGATCACCGGATTGTTGGTTTGAAATAATGATATAATAATGTATTAGTTAAGAATATGGAGAAGTTGGAAGATAGACTATATTGTTGGTTTTCGTGATCATCATTGTAACTTGTCAATTTTATCCGTAGCAGTTTCCATAAAGTTGTTGAAGTTTGATATAAGATAACAGCTTCCACAAAATTCATGCTTTATTTTCCATTTTGATATTCTGCCTCTTGTTTTTTACTGTACAAAAGAAATGATTACTTGAAAGGTTTTTACTGGGTAATTTAAATGTGCATCACAACTAATTTTACTTGCTTCGAGTTGCCACCAACCCAAACTTTTTATACATTTTGATATTCTGCCTCCTTTTTTTTACTGTACAAGACTACAAGGTCTTTGTTGACAGCTGAATGGCTGATTATTTGTAGAGGCTTTATTTGGGTAATTAGTTATGTACATAAAGAATATTTGGTTAAGGGCTAGTGGCAACTCGAAGCAAGTGGAATTACTAGTGATACACAGTTAACTTAATTCCTTTCTTTCCTGTTTATTTATTATTCATCAGAAATTTTATGTTTGAGCCTATTAGATGACTTCCTGTTTCTTGTTGCTTTGTTTTATAGCTCGTCGAATCTGGTGATTGTGCTGGAGCTTTAGACGTCACTGATGATTTGAAGCATTTTCTGGTACTGTCTTGCACATAATTACTTCCTTTTATAAGCTTAGGAAATTGCTCTGTTGAGTACAATGTTTATGTTAATGCTTGAAACATCAAAGTTTCAAGTTTACTTTTAGATAATCTTGTCCATTTGTAGTGTTATTTACTTACTAAAGATAAACTATTCTAATTGTCTATTGAGATTACGCAAAGGAAAAAGGGTAGAAATTTCATAGCTTACAGCCCTGGCAAAAAAACACACACACATACGGCTAGTGTGGAAACTTGGAATTATGTTTAAGCTAGTCAGCAAGCAAGTATGTTTGATTAAGAATAAGCCAATAAGGCATTAAGTAGTGAGGCAGTAACAGAGATAGGGTAGCCCATAAGTTAGTATTTAGGTCAAACAAGAATGGCATCATATGTTTTTGTTCTTAGTATCTTACAGAATTTTTCATCTGCTTCTTTTCTTATAGAGAGGTGTTCTAGTATACAAGGTTGTAAAAGGCGCTAGGTGCTAGGCAGACAGTGGTGTCTAGCCTAGGGACTAGGCGGGATTAGGCGGATTAATTGTTTTGGAATTTTTATACGTACAGATTCATATGAAAATATACTTAGAAATTCACGTGTTTTTTTTTTTTAACCAGGAGGCTTATTTGATGGAATTAGGGCTGGTAAATAATTTTTTTTGGAACTAAAAAAAAACCACCACCTAGCTCCGCATAATCCCCCGCCTAGCTCGAAATTACACTATTTTGGTCCGCCTACCGCCTAGGCGACCGCCTAGCCCGACTTTTACAACACTGCTAATATAGCCTAAATGTAATTATATGTTGCTCTATAAGATTTGCTCAAGTGTTAAGCATGGCATGTTGCTTAAATCCTACATTTATCAACCCATCTATTTTCACTATATAACGTCAACATTGCCTTAAGACGGCCGCTTATACAGTTATACCAGCACATTGCAAACTTACTTGGTGTAAATTTAAGGCAAAAATCATTTATTAATCAGTGTGATTTTTGAATTCTAACACTTGGCTCACCATGTTTAACTATATTAATCTACTATGGTTTGCATCTATTAACCTTTGTCCCATCCATTAAAATACTATCAAGACTAAACTTAGTTTCTTCCATGTTGGTCCATCAGGTTCTCTAGTCCATGAGGCAACAGTAGTTCAATCATTAAAGTAAAATCCTAGTCTTGGTCCTTAAATCTTTATCAAATATTTAAACCTGTAACGACTGTTCTATGTTGCATTGGTTGTCAACTTCAAAGATTCTATGGCTGGCTGACAAATTTTGGCCTTCACTATATTATGTTTCTAATTTCTTATTTTTTTTACAAATCTAATCCTCTTTGATTACAGAATGGTGATCAACTGACTGGCCTGCATTGCTTTCGTCACCTCGAGGATCATGTAGTCGCTGCAATTAATTCTGTAAATAGGTTAGTGTATCTATCAGTTTATTGTCAATGTGACTAATCCTTCTAGCTCAAGAATTTGATGATATCGTACAATTTTGAAGCCATTTGTTGATTTTTACCACTAAAAGATATTTATTTAACCAGTGGAAGCTGTATATGAGTATTTAAATGTACACATAGATGGTTCATTAGGCTGCATGAATTCACAAGTAACATTTTCTGTACGGCTCGGGCTCTGAGTTGTCCTTATGAACTACTATACTCAACAGATCTTTTATTACAATTATTGTATTATATATGAAATCAGGCAGACATATATAGTTTTCTGTGTAGTGACTTTTGGTGTTTATACCTGTAGCATTCTTTCAGCAGAGTTTATGCGTGTATCTGTTAGTGATGCTGGTGATAAAGATAAGGTAATATTGTCTAAAGCAAAAGCAAGGATAGCCTCACCGGGAAATGAAGAATATAATGAAGTATGAATAAATTGTAGGCTAGTTATTCTTATTACTGATTATGTGGTGCAAATGTGAGACTAATGGTGTTAATTATGTGATACAGGAAAACTGGGATCAAGAAGATACTTCTAGTTTCCATGAACGACTTCTACCTCTAATTATAGGCTTACTTAGAACTGTGAGTACCTTTGGATATTTAGTATATTCAAGATATGTGGAATGAAGTTATGGCGATTACATTTTATATGAAATAATGTTTTACCTTTTGCCATTATACTAAAAAAAACCTAACTCCAGATAATATCTGAGAAAATGAAGGCTTAAGGTACTTCGTTACCTAAATTAATTCCGTTCACATTGCATTGATACTCTCTTTGGGCCCGGGTGGTTCAATTTGCTTGAGATATCATCATACTACCGTGGTTTCAAAAATTGTGATGGTGCATTTTTTATCTTCATGAGAGTTATGCTGTTCTCATTTGGATGATCTATTATCTAGTCAGATCTTTGGATACCATAACTGGCATTAATCTTGGTGATTTTCAGGCAAAACTTCCAACCGTGTTGAGAATATATCGTGATACAGTAATATCTGACATGAAGACTGCTATTAAGTCAATCGTGGCAGAGTTGCTTCCGGTTCTTCTTTCCAGACCTTTGGACTCTGATTTTAAATCAGGCGATCGAATTGTTGATGCAGATGGTACGCAAAACTTCTTAGTGTTCAAAATTTGATCCTTTTATATGCTCAAAGCTTGATCCTTTTATGTGTTCAAGCCATTTACAATTTTGAAAAGAAGTTGATGAAACAATATTTTATTATATATTTATACGTGTACAACTAAAGGAATTATCTTAAGTATTAATTATGATGTGTTGGTGCAGGTGGAGGCTCATCACTTGCAAATAAGTTAAGAAGTCTTTCTGCTGAAAGCTTTGTTCAACTTCTTGAAACTATTTTCAAGATTGTACAGGTAATGTATACCTTATTGATTTCTTGCGTGTGCCCTAACTTTGCTTTAACAATAGTTTGATTTCATAAACTCTGCAACTAGTAAGAAATAAGAATCAAGTTCTTGTATCAATTATGATAACAAGAAATGATAAAATGTTAAAAGCACATAGTAGCAACGTGTTAAGACTTAAGAGAACAAACAATATGTGCAATTCCAGACACTTATTTAAAGGAATCATCACGTTTGTTGAGTTTCCTCAAGTGGCTCCTTTAATTTTTTTTTGGGGGTATAGATCTTGTGCAATTGTGCTTAATAGAACGGTTCTTGTTCAGTTGTTTGCTTATTGATTATCTCTCTTCAACTGTTGCGTATAATTTCAAGCACCTTTCAAGTGAAGCCTCATGTAGAACTGTGTATACAAATTGTTTTTAAAGAATAACATATATAATTGTAGTATACAAAGATCATGGTATGAAATAAAGTGTATTTTTGTTTCCATACAAAATCAACTTTTACTTCTGTACCCATGTTAAGAACTAATGTGGAGTATTTGCATGTTAAGAACTTTGTGACCCTAGATTATTTTTTAATTTGATATATTAAGTCCTAAATTAGTGCATCAGTAAATGTAACTTGATTTATATTCTACTAGTGAATGCAGGCACACTTACTTCGAGCTGCCGAAGTTAAAAAAGCCATTGAATGGATGATGTCAAATCTTGATGGCCACTATGCTGCCGAGTCAGTTGCTGCTGCAATCGCCAATGGTGCTTTGGCTGCAGAAATATCTTCAGCAGCTGATGGTCAATCTGGATCCGCTTCTCTTTTAACTCAAAAAAACCTTATAAAGGCTTCTCCTGCCACAAGTTCATCAACTTTGTCAAAAAATTTCAGGTTCTGTTTTCATTTAGCTCAACCCAAAGTCCCGAACCCATTATGACCTGTTACCCACCCCTCCAGATCTAACACTGCAAATGTGTTTTCCTTAGCAGAGCTGATGTATTGAGAGAAAACACAGAAGCCGTGTTTGCTGCTTGTGATGCAGCTCATGGAAGATGGGCAAAGCTGCTTGGTGTTCGTGCTCTTCTCCATCCAAGGCTGAGGTTACAAGATTTTTTAAATATATATAACATATCCCAAGAATTTGTAACTGCAACAGAGAAGGTACAGTTATTATTTATAGTTCCAAGTTTGAACATTGAAATAAATATTCATTCTCAACTATCTGTGTTTATAATATGAATTTATGCTAACGTACGCAGATTGGTGGAAGGTTGGGATATAGCATTCGTGGAACATTACAGTCTCAAGCCAAAGCTTTCGTTGATTTCCAACATGAATCTCGGGTAGTTTTTTGTTTTTGTGATTGGGTTTACTCGCTGATATGCTGAGTTCATTGGTTATGATTAATGAACAATTTGTTTTATTATATATTAGATGACAAAACTGAAAGCAGTACTTGATCAAGAAACGTGGGTTGAAGTAGATGTTCCTAATGAGTTCCAGGCGATTGTGGATTCACTTTTTAGATTAGAGTCTGACTCTGAAGATGATGACCATTCTAAAAGCACTGCTAATAGGTACAATGAAGTGCTTAGCAGTGCAGAACAGCCATCTCAGTCTGTTGATGGAAGTGTAGATCTCAATGGACAGGTGAAGTCTTTATTCTCTCTTGATGACGATTAGAATGAAGTTGATGTCATAACCTTTTAAAGATGATTATTCTAATTTCCGTGTTTTAGGTTAACAACATTAAAACAAAGAATGGACATGCAAAATCTTCTGCTCATTTAATTTCCTTCAGAGGTGTTGGGTATCACATGGTAAACTGGTTAGTAAATCTTATACAAAGCTACCATGTATCTACTAAAGTGTGTGTTTGACTTCTCATTATGCGGTGGTTTAGTCACTTTTGTGAACTTGGCCAAAAATCTATTACGATAATTCAACTCTTGTTTTTCAGTGGCTTAATCTTGCTGAAGATGTTATCAGAGTACATTGATATGAATAATGTTCTGCCAGCACTTTCTTCTGAGGTTATTCACCGTGTACTTGAAATGTTGAAATTTTTCAACACAAGGACTTGTCAGCTTGTTCTTGGTGCCGGTGCCATGCAGGTAAGTGGCAACAACTTTATTGTTACAGTAGTAAATTATAAGATTCTTTAATGCACTGCTTAAATGCAACTAAAAGTTTACCCACTTAAACTCCTACTTTTGAAATCACTTCATTTGTTGTAGCTCATTAAGTTTCATCACTTTCATCCGTTTAATTGGAAATGTAGGTCTCTGGTTTGAAGTCTATTACATCCAAACATTTGGCACTAGCAAGTCAGGTTATCAGTTTTGTGCATGCTATTATGCCTGGTAGGTGCTGTCTCCTTCAATTGAAATATAATTTAAAGCGGGAATATACTCTCATAAGTTTTTTAATACCTTTTCATATGGATGTATGAAGAAATTAGGAAGGTTCTTTTCCTGAAAGTACCTGAGACGCGAAAAGGATTGCTGTTATCTGAAATCGAACGAGTGTCACAGGTATTGTTTGTGATCCTATGTACATAACATGAACATTGATTATTTATATTACCTTTTACTTTATCGTGACTTTGTCTTTGGAAATGAATTTAGGATTATAAAGTGCATCGTGATGAAATACATACAAAGCTGGTGCAAATAATGAGGGAAAGGTTGTTGGTTCATCTCCGTGGATTGCCACAAATAATTGAAACATGGAACCGAGTAGATGAAACTGATATACAGCCCAGCCAGTTTGCTAAATCACTCACAAAGGTAACTAATTACCTGTAACTATACTTGATTTATATCTTATAAAATGTTGGCTATGCAAGTATGCTTTCATTACACATTTTTCAGCTGCTACATCTAGTTGGCCCTGCTATGCAGGAATTTATAATCTTTTATTAAATGGATTTATGTTGTACATTTATTTTCAGGAAGTTGGGTATCTTCAACGTGTGCTCTCACGGACCTTGCATGAGGCAGATGTTCAAGAAATATTCAAGTGAGCCTTTTTGACAAAATGACAAGAGAATCTTTATTTCAGATAAGATGTCTGGTGCTAAGTTCTATCTAGCTAAAGGACAAGTTTGATCTAATATTTGTAATTACTTCATATGTACCCATCTTGCAGGGAAGTGACCATCATCTTTGACATACAAATCTCTGATGCATTTGCACAAGCGGATATTAACACTCCACAAGCAAAAGCCAGGTTCTTAAATTTTATTCATATTTATTACTATGCATCATCGTACATCACTATCTAAAAAATTACATGTGTGAGGTTACATGCATACTAATTATTGAAGGTTCTTAGTATTTTTTTGGAGATTAGTTAGTGCTTTCTTTGGATGCGCCAACACTTGACATAGTTCTATAATGTAAAAATGTATATATATTCAACTTAATGAGGAATTCATTTCTCAGACCTAGTTTTGCAGTGTTAAAATAATGTATTTTAATTTTAGACTGGACCCGGACGTCTTCAATCCATGTACCTAATTTTCGGTTTTTTCTGGCAATTTATTAACCCAACCTGACAAGTTAAACCGGAAAACTTATAAAGCTTAGCTAAAACTGAAACAGGTTAATGCGGCAAAACACACCCAAAGTTTATTCAAATGCAACCTTTTAACTCATTTACCGAAAAAAGATTTAGATTATTATTTTGATAATATACTTGATTTCCCATCTTGACCTGTTTTTCAGCATGTTTGACCAACCCATTTGAGTACCTTATCTTTGGCTGAACAGTATTAGCTATATTGTTTATGTTTTTATGCATCTTATGTAATTACTTTTTGTCGATTATTGTGGCAGGCTTAATTGTGAAATCCAGCACATTCTTGGATGTATTAAATCACTGCCTTCTGCCAAGTTGTATAATGAGTCCGGGACTCCCATTGCGGGACAACTTGAGTCCTTAATTGAAAGAATATCTACTGAATCGGATCAATAGTATATTTGGTAGCTACTCATCAAGAATTCACAAAGACCGGGCATATATCTCTATTCAAAAGAACTGTCACTATGCAAGTGAATTGAGGTAAAAATGTTCTTACACTATTATTTTAGTTCTACCATAGATAAGGCGAGGTGCGTGCTTTAGATGACGCTGGTGTACCGGACCACATATATTCACGTAGCATGGACTATGTTGTCCCTGTGGACATCCACCTTACCTGACACATGTGCATGTACACGTAGGCTTGGCTTACTCCCCTCATTGCTTCTATAAAACCATCTCAGGCAAACCAATAACATCCAGTTACGTTTCATTTGTACAAGATGCATCAACAGTTGTTAAGTTTTACAATATCCGTAATTTGGACCAAACCACATGGATGATTCGTGCAATTTACTTAAAAATATGTTTTGGACTGTTTGTAACCCGTTTCCTCTTAAGCCATTTTAAGATGGATCATAATCCTGATTCATGCGGGCATCAGTATATTGACACTTGTTTTATATAATTGTGATTCTGATATTTCTTTTGTTTTGTTGGCATTCCAGGTTACGATTTTTCCATACGAGTTTTGTGAAGAGAATGAGGCTACATTTGGTAGGGAATGTATAATTTAATGGTATAAAATATAGATGTAACAGGTTGCTTGATTTTGTTGGTGTTTTTGTTTTTGTTCTCAAGAGGCAGGCCGGCCTGGCCTGGCCGGTAGTGAATTTGCATTGGACCATCGGTTACAATCTTGTGTATGTAGTTTGAACACTACCCCCATCGAAGAGAATTTGACACATATATATCGATTCAAATTGAAACAATGTTACTCTCATTCCTATAATTTTTTCATGGCATTTTTTTAAATCTTAAGGAAATGTTAATTTGATTTATGCTCATGTTGAATATACTATTATGTTTCAAGTTCAATTGACGTGGAATGTTGTAAAAATTTGAGGTGATGAAGGTTTAGAAAAAGTAAATAAACTATGCAGGTGAAAGATGGACATTATTAAGATCATGTTCATGTTGAAATGAAGTCACCATTGCCATCCTAGCAAGCCAGATGTGAATCTTTTTCGTGATTTTGCTACGGGTCAATGACGTCTATCAGTGTGTCATTTCCTTTGCGATAATGAAGACTAGGACGACGTTGATGGTGATTTCGGTCTATTGAATGTAGTTTATAGTCTATAAAAGACGAAGCTACTAGATTACTACGGAGTATTTTAGTAATGATGGGGTAAATTCGATGATGCGAGTGACAATTTTAATCAAACCAGGAGAAAAATCTGTTTGGATGATGTTGCAAACGAATGTTTTTAAACTGAAGTCTTAGGACGCCATAAAACTTTGGTTACTCAAAATAGAACGGTCATAACTTTATAAGGATTTTTTTGCCAAACTAGTGCTACAGTGTAATTTTTTTGTGCATTTGAAGGGTGTCAGCTATGAATTTTTAAAAATGGTGAATCCGCAACATGATCTTGCGGATTTGATGATGTGGAGGGGAGAGGAGAGAGACTTTTGCTGACTAGGAAAGATGGGGAAGAATCCGCAACATGATCTTGCGGATTTATAGGCTTTTTTTGTAGGCTTCAAAATAATGCAAGGGGGTGTTTTGGAACTTAGAAGGGTGTTGTAATACCATCTTGCGGATTCAAGCTTAAATCCGCAACATCATGTTGCTTCTTCATTAAAAATGGCCGAGATCTTAATTCTTGAAGGGGGTCTTTTGTAACTTATGTTTTGTCTCTTTATGTTTTATGTCGTGTGTGTAAGAAGTGTGTGTAAGAAAGAGGTTCACATGCATTACACCCCAACCACACAAAGGGGTGCATGCTTTTCTTCAGTAAGACTAGACTAGACAAAGACATAAATGCATGCATGCAAGTACATGCAACAATGTAGTAGTAGTCTTATAAATTTTATGCATGTGAACGAGTAATTTGCACTCTCAAAATCCAAGCAAAAGACCACATATCTTTCAGATATCTATCTTTCACTCTCAATCTGTATACACATATCTTGCACTCTTATAATTTGCACTATGGCATTTGTAAACCCTGGTCCTCGCAGCAATGAACTTCTATGGATCAATCACGACATCGTTCGGCGATGTTGTTTGAAGGAAATGCGGTAGCCGATGTAGATGTTGATGTTAGACGCAACGACCAATCCTTTTGGTCGACAATTAACAACTATCCATTGGATGGTCGTATTAAAGATATGCTGCGCACTGCAGGTTTTCTTGGAGTTATTGAGTGTGGTTACCGGAAGATTGACCGAGGGTTGATAACTGCCCTCGTTGAAAGATGGCGTCCCGAGACCAACACGTTTCACCTACGATTCGGTGAGGTGACAGTAACGTTAGAGGACGTTGCATGCATAATGGGTCTTCCTATTAATGGTCCCCCGTGATAGGAGAAGTACTTGACGTGACGAATAATGAGGAACGGGCACTACTTGTCTACAATTTGTTGGGTATAACAACCAACAAATTTACTGGAAACAAGATGCTTGTACGGGATGTTACAGAAAGAATTTCGGGTCCGTTGCCCGATGACCCGACTGACATCGAGATCATACAACGCGCCCGTTGTGTGATATTACTCTTGTTGTCATGTTCTTTGTTTAATGACTCAAGCAACGGGACGGTGAAGCTGTCCTTTTTACCATACCTAGAGGACCTCAATGAATGTCGGACCTTTAGTTGGGGTAGTGCTGTGTTGGCATGGTTGTATCGCAACCTGTGCAAAGCAGCAGTAATGGACGGCGAAGCAATGTGTGGGTGTGTGTCTTTGTTACAGTTGTGGGCGTATACCAGAATCCGGGTATTAGCTCCCAGAATTGTTCCGGAAGAACAAGAAGAAGGCGCCGATAGACTCCCATTTGGTGCCAAGTAAGTAGTATTTTATGCGTGCATATTATTGATTATATTAAAACATGTTATTTTTGCTAACTATTGCGTTTGATAATTTTTTTTAAAAGGTGGCGTGTACCACACCGGTTTAAGCAGACGACCAGACACTCGTTACGCACAATCCGTTCTCAACTATCCAATCTTCACGAGGATTCGGTAAGAGTTAAGTTACACTAAATTACTGTTGAATTCCGTACAATGCGTTAATAATTAATTATTTTTTTGCACCAGTTTGTCTGGCGTCCATATGAAGAAGAAATGGGTTCCTTGGCGGATTATTGTCTAGAAGGGCAGGATTCCTGGTGTTGTGAGTGTTATATCTTGTGGAATCAAGTGGTGGAATACCACTCACCATCTCGGGTCCTTAGACAGTACGGGGTCTGCCAATGGAAACCTCAAAATCCCCCCCTTAGCCATGAAGAGCACCTTTCCCTGCGTAAATTGAAGCGTTCCGGGCATACGGATACAGACTGGAGAAACAGACATGAAACCTATGTATCCTCCTGGGATAATCGCAGATTTAATAGAGTGGTGGGGCAACCGATGTTGGCAGGGTTTCCTTCCGTGTTTCCAGATTACATGAGTTGGTATCTGGAACACACGGTTGGATTTGTGACCAACCCGGCGAATGACCTGGTACCACAAACCGGGTTCCGAGATGATGGGTCAATCACCTAACTAATGGTTTGTATATCACTTTAATAAATTTACACAATAGTATATAATGCAAAAATATTATTTTAATGTTCTTTATTTTAATATTAATGCAGATGGAAGGCTATGCAGAGATGTATAGTCAAGCGGCTCGGTTTATGCCACACGCTCCTGAACAATTCGCAGCGATACAAAACACTGCCACCGTAGTGTTGACTTCAATTCGCGAAGGAGATCGTTTGAATCATCCTTCGCGTCTACAAGATCACCCGGTCGGTAGCCAGGCTGACAGAAGCCGACCTAATAGGGTGTTAGGGCGTATAAACCGTAGACGTGGTCGGGTGGACCAGGCAGGGCCTTCTTCAGCAACTCAAGACCCTCCCAGGAATGATGACCAGTCTATGGACTGGTCGAATTTTGATTTCACAAGTTTGCTGAATGATGATGATAGTGGGAGAGGTAATTTTGAAGGGGCTAGTTCCTCACAAAACCCCGTTCATCCACAACAGTTAGGGGGGTTTGATCCACAACAGTTAGGGGGGGTTCAATCCACAAGACTCTAGGGGGTTCATACCTACTCCTCAACAGTCTAGTATGTATAATACCCCCTACCCCTAAGTAACACCCAGGCGTCTACATTTTGGACACTAGATAACCCGTTTAACACCCAGCAATCCTTGTTCACTTACTGGGCACAAAATCAAAGTGAACAACCAACGGGTTTTAATAATTCTTGGACGCCTGTACCCTTTCAATTTGATGGGTGGTGGATTTGGTTGGTGACCGTTGTCACCGGTAGAGGAATGTGGTTGTGGAGATGTCAGTTGGTTATGGTTTGGTGTTTGAAAAATTACTGGGCGGTTATGGTTTGGTGTTGGTGGAGTAGACGGATGATATGGGTAGGGTTGTTGCAAATGGGAGTGTTGCAGGACGGGGTTTCTTCGTTGTTGGTCAGTGATGTTTACAGAACGATGAAACTGATCGGTGATTTCATTAATCATACCCGAAGTGGAGGTGTTGCTAGGTAGGGTCTCTACTACAGGTGGGTCTGCCCAACATACGAATCCACAGCCACGGGGTTTCCTGTTACAGCAGTAGAATCGACGACCTGGGTTTCTTGAAGTTGATGATACACGGACTACTGCGGGAGAACCACAATTGCAATAAACCATATTGTGGTTTCGTTTGGTGATATCTGCAACGTAGTATGTAATGAGTATTTATGGGCAAAAAACCGCAACTTCAAGTTGCACTTATGGTAAAAAGTATTTTAGAAAAAACCGCAAGACCATGTTGCTGTTTATCGAAAATAGTATTTTATTATTGCACGACCTTTTTGGGGTGAATAAAACCGCAAGACCATGTTACTGTTTATCGAAAATAGTATTTTATTATTGCACGACCTTTTTGGGGTGAATAAAACCGCAAGACCATCCTGCTAGTTATCTAAAATAGTACGACCTTTTTGGGGTGAATAAAACCGCAAGACCATCCTCCGGTTTCATCTAATATATATATATATATATATGTATGTGCAATATGAACTACGGACCATCACAATCCCTGTTACCAAACAAATCATGGCAAACTTTCACCCTTTCATTGTAAAACTCTACTGGGGTGGTGACGTTACCTACGTAAACGGTAGTGGACGACAACACCATCTCAACCACTTTTATTATGACCCACATAATGTCATATACTGAGTTTGTAGACGCAGTTTTTAGTAACACTCATATTAACAGGGAGTGTTATACTTTGAGTTTAGTATTGTACTACACTTTTCAGGGTTGCTCAGAGGGGGCGTACATCGTCGGGGACGATGGTATGAACACGATGTTCTATCTAGCCGAGAATACACATATGTACGTCGCAATCGTACATGTGAAGCCCATGCCTATAGTTTCTTTTCAGGAAACTAGTGCTATGGATCTGCTAAGACGCTTTTCCTCGCTGCCTCTAGAAGACGACACTTTGCAAACTCCGCCATCTCAGTATATGCAGTCAACCAATCTCGGTCTCGGGTCATCGTTCAACAACACAGGAACCTCACATCAAGGAGCTACTTCTGATTACCATTATAATGATTTTCACTGTAACGAAGAGTATGTTGCTGATCTATCTCTTGATGACAACGAACAACATCATGCTAACGATGACAATGAAGGTACGAGACCTATATAGTCAATTGATTTTTATTAATATCCATATTTTTCTTCATACGTACTTATAATATGTGTGGTGTTATAACGATGACAAAAATGAAGAGGATGACAACAATAACGACATCGATGACAACGTGCCTGTAAGTTATAACTACGAACCGTCAGATGCTTCTCAAGGTATTTTTTTTTCTTGTTAATATTAAACTAATTTCATTGATACGGTATCCTAATGTGGTCTCATACTGGTGAGAAGGATATACGTCTGAAGAGAGCAGAGAAAGTGAGCATGAACCCACGGACGTTGACTCGGAAAAAAGCAGGGATGAAGAAGATGAAGCTGGACAGTCACTTATCCCAACAGATCCTCAATTCCATGAAGGGCTTAATCCTGCTTTCCCTACGGACGTACCTATTGACGACGAAGATGAAGGGTTAGAAGCATATCGGCTTCCCGATTACGACGATGAAGATAGCATGGCGATGTGGAGTGGAAACATAGATGATATCCGTGTGGGCATCTACTTTGAAAGTAAAGAAAAAGTGATTAAAACGACCCGGTATTGGAACGTGCAATGTAATAGAGAGTTGTGTGTCGTCGAAAGCAGGCCATACACGTTTAGAGTAAGATGTAAAAATAAAAACTCAACTTGCATGTGGGCTGCTACGGCATCACGTGCCCGGGAGGGGGCCTTCTGGCGGTTGTCAAAGTGGTCAACAAAACACACATGCTACTCAACGGTTGAACGCAACAACAACAGGGCACTATGGTCAAGAGATGTTGCCACGCATATCTTTGCACAGGTGAAGGCTGACTTAACGTTTCCGGTGAAACAGATCATCACTTACATGAAGCAGACGCTGAATGTCGATATCTCATACTCTAAGGCATGGAAAGCCCGAAGAAAAGCAATTGAGAATGTGTACGGCACCTGGGAGAGCAATTTTGAGCAGTTGCCAGCGTATGTGGCTCGGTTACAGGCTACAAATCCAGGTACCGTTGTCGAGTGGTATCATCATCCCAGGAGCCCCCCGGAATGTAAGGTGTTCAAATATGTTTTCTGGGCCTTTGCACCCGTAATTGAGGTGTTCCAATATTCGGCACCGGTAATCTCCGTCGACGGGACTCATCTAAAGGGGACTTACAAGGGTAAGATGTTGATTGCGGTCGCCAAGAATGCAAACAACTACATACTTCCTGTGGCGTATGCAATTGTAGATGAGGAGACAATTGAGAGCTGGGGTTGGTTCCTGGAGCAGTTTAGGCTGCATATTTCAAGACACAACGCCAGCAACCCCCTTTGTGTTATCTCGGACAGACATGTCGGAATAATTAGGGCGATGGAGGAATTGCCAGGATGGAGGGAGCCGAACGCTTACCATCGGTATTGTGTTCGTCATGTACGAAGCAATCTTGGCGCAAAATTCAAAAGTGCAACTCTGAAAAAGCTTTGTTGGACTATCGGTAGCACATCACAGCGTTACAAGTATCTGTATGCCATCAGACAAACGAAGAGCATTAACAAAAAGGCATGGAGATACTTGAGAGACATTGATCTCTCTAAGTGGACGTTGGTGCACGATAAAGAAAATCGTCGATGGGGTCACCTCACAACCAACATGTCTGAGTGCTTCAACCATGTGTTGTTAAAGGCAAGGATGATGCCTATTATGGCAGCCATACACCACACGTTGGAAAGGGATGTTGATCAGTTTAACATTCACTACAGAATTGGAAAGCGTTGCCAAACAATGTTGCCCCCCCCCCCCCCGCATCTGGACTGTGATATGCAAACGTGATGCTAAATCACGAGAACATACTGTACGTTTGTATGATGGTTCACAGGGACGGTACCACGTCAGGTCTCGCATTCGGGCAATGGAAGACGGGGGGAACGATTACACGGTTGAATACCGTAACAGAACTTGCTCCTGTGCAAAGTGGCAAATCGAACGTCAGCCTTGTTCGCATGCTATTGCGGTTTGCCACATGAAACGTAAGGACCTTCATCAAATTGTTGATCCACGATATCAAACTTCCGTATATCGTCTTCAGTACAGCGCCCACTTTTATACCCTAGGTCATACAGCTTTGTGGGCACAGGCCAATTGGAGACTCCGTGGTAACCCGTCACATTTTACCATAAAACGTGGGAGGTTGAAACAGAAGAGGATCCATAACGAGATGGATGAAAGGCATAAGGACGAACCTCGTGCTCCCCGCAGATGCAGTATTTGTAAGCAAACAGGGCACAACAAAAAAAGTTGTACCTCCCGTGGCTAGTGATGTTCATTGTCGTGTGTTGGTTGTCGTAAGTTAATGTTTGTAGTACTGTTTCTTGTTATTTCTTATCAACTTGTCGTATTTCTCTCGTGATGCTAGTTCAAAGTATCATGAAATAAATAAACGATGACGCCTTTATTACATGAAAAAGTTTATTACATGAAAAAGGAAATATTACAAAACAGCTGACGCAACTCACCAGAACTTATCACAACGGCACTTATACAGCTCATCAGCCATGTGGCGTCGGTAGTTCACACAAGCCTCTTCTACGGTGTTTTCATGGTGTATCTTCAACGGTTTGTTTTTAACTAGTTTCTCCATCATCATACAAACAAGAACCCCAGCGTTAGCGATGTTACCCTCATCTTGGGGGACATCCGTCTAACCAAACCAAGGGACATCTCACGTTCCGTTATGTACCTCGTGTGCCTCCTAAAGTGAATACGTTCTAGAAACCATTTGAAAAATATCTGTAACAGCTCCATATAGTTCCTAACATCTCGATGTTTTCCATTTCTCCATCTTTTATCGGTCCAGTATTAAGTAATCACCATGCTCTGCATATCAATACGGACAAGTAGCCAGTCTGTTTGGCGAATCCACAAAGGAAGGTAGATGCAGTCAACCTCCCAGAATGGAGGATACGGGTCCTTTTGTCCGGCATAATAAAGGGGGGGGGGTAGTGGATTTATCATCCTGCATGTAATCATAAAAATCAGGAGGTAACACCGACCATCGTAATTCTTTGTTGGGGTTTTTTAAGAGCATCGCCTGCCGTACACGCATTAATCTTACAGTCCAAGCTTCAACATGCTGCAAAAGAAGAAAAAAACACTATAAATTAACTATGTAAGAATGTGAAAACTTATAAAAATTAATATGTCGTGTTAAGTGTATCGTAGAGGACAGATGACCGCCAGATTCATTCCCTAGTAGGGCACCCCAAAAAGATCTGTCGAGTTTTTTTGTAATGAAACGACTGTAGCAGTATGGAGAGTCCCCGTTGAGGTAAAACTCTAAAACATCTGGGGACCAGTTCTTTGAATCTTTGTTGGAAACTATAGCACTATCTTTTTCGGGCTCCTTTTCCGGTGGCTTTTCAGTCGGAATCTCCGTAGACGACCCAGCCTTCGTGGATGACGACGGCCTCTTCATACGCCTCCAAAGATCATCCGTCCACTTTGATTTCTTAGCAACTGGTTGAGAACAGAAATATGACCCGACCTCTTCGTCCTTCTCCATACTATCGAACGTTTCTTTTGGAATGAATGATAATGAAACTTCACATATATGTATTTATAGGTGAAATTGACAATATTAAGAAAGGTAAAAGTGCAACATCATCTTGCGGTTTTGATAATGATAGTAAATGTCCATACCGTACTTAAAGTAAAACTGCAACATCATCTTGCGGTTTTGATAATGATAGTAAATGTCCATACCGTACTTAAAGTAAAACTGCAACATCATCTTGCGGTTTTGATAATCATAGTAAATGTCCATACCGTACTTAAAAAATAAAAAAAATTCAACACACTTTTTTTAATAAAGTCATAGAAAAAATTATATTTAAACAATCTATATAGAATATTGTTTAATATTGTTAATTTTTTTAAATATTTAGTTTTTTTAGTTAATATGTCGTTTTTTAAACAATCTATTTCCGAAGCAGAATATAGGGTATTTTTTTAGTTAATATGGCGTTTTTTAAACAATCTATTTCCGAAGCAGAATATATCGTATTTTTTTAGTTAATATGGCGTCTTTTTTAGAATATTGTTTAGTAATTTTCTTAAATTATAATATGTTGTTTTTAACAAAGTTATTTAATAATAATAAATTGGAAATGACTGAAACACACGTAAATTTATTTATGCACTAAAACGTTAAATATACAATCTACCGAGTTACAAAACAATCTATTTCCGAGACCACCAATTCCAATATTCTCCCAGACGTCGCTAATTACGGACCTTGATTCTTCAACACCGGGGTGCATTCTGCTATAGGTGTAGAAGCCGCAGAGCCGATTAAATTTGCTGCCAAAATTAGTGTACAACGGTGATGGAAGGCGCAAAACAAAAATTTATTGCAGAGTTCATTGAGTTTCTGTTTCGCGCCTTCCATCTCCATTGCTTTATTGAAGTCAAACAGGGGGCTCGGGCTCAAGCTGGGATTCCAACCGTGCTCCTTCAAACAGGTACCCAATGGTCAACCCAGGATTCATTTCCTAAGTAGCACGTTGAAGAATCGCATAATCCGATGTCGCCGACTTCGCTAATCACATGATGTGATTCATCAACACCGGATGGCCTTGCCCTACAGGCTTTGTCTGGAAAGTTGACCCCCCTAAAGAGACCGTTGGAATGTCGGGGTTTGGTAGACTGGAGATTGAGACTAGCAACGACAACCAACGGCAAAATATTATAAACTACAGTGACAATGTTGCATTCTACATGTGTTATACCACGTGTGGATGTAACACCGATCTAAGTAGTTTCATGTGGATGTAACACCGATCCAAAGACACCGCTTTTTTGGACCCCAGAAAAGCGATGCAAGGCGGGGGATGAAACGGGCATCAATGCCTTTAAGCATGGCTCATCCCTGCCCAATACTGTTATAACTCCAAGTGGATGTAACATCGATCCAATGTTCCAAACGAAACTTCTCCTGTCACCACCAATGATGGAATGTGGATGTAACAAAATGAAATGAGAAAATGAAAACATCATATTTTTTTTGTACATCTACTGGATGAAAACATCATATTTTTTTTGAACATCATGTAAATGAGATATGAGATGAGAACACCGTCTTAATATGTCTCAATATTATATAACATACATAATACATGGAAACCGCAACATGGTCATGCGCAAGTGTACTTTAATGCTGCCCCCTGCAACCCCCTGCAAACATATGTGTGGTTGGGTTTAATCCCATGTGATATGTAGTTACAAAAGACCCCCTTCAAGAATTAAGATCTCGGCCATTTTTAATGAAGAAGCAACATGATGTTGCGGATTTAAGCTTGAATCCGCAAGATGGTATTACAACACCATTCTAAGTTACAAAACACCCCCTTGCATTATTTTGAATCCTACAAAAAAGCCTATAAATCCGCAAGATCATGTTGCGGATTCTTCCCCATCTTTCCTAGTCAGCAAAAACCTCTCTCCTCTCCCCTCCACATCATCAAATCCGCAGGATCATGTTGCGGATTCACCATTTTTGAAAATTCATGGCTGACACCCTCCAAATGCACAAAAAAATTACACTGTAGCACTAGTTTGGCAAAAAAATCCTTTATAAGATTGTGTTGTGGTTTTAACATAAAGCCCCGTCAGGTCTGTGCCGCGCAGAGCGGCATACAATGAGTTTTAACTAACTCACCCTTTAACTATCACGTTGTGAATTACTACAAAAAAATGTTTGATTGGTGCATTTGGGGGCCTTATTTAGCCCTCAAAGGCGTTACCAAACTAATGAAGAAGGGGATGCGGCTTTGGTGTTCCACGCATGCAAGAAGAATACATTACAAGAGTCGAGATGGATATTGCCTTAGTAATGAACCCCAAGACTTACTACATGTCACCAACACGGTCATATAGGGCATAATTGTGTCATTACACTAAGTTAAAGTAAAATGATTCCATAAGAGGTTTCTTTTCTTAATCCATCCAAAGACCATATAAGACTAAATATCAACTAATTAAACAAACTTTTTAGTTTGATTATTCGCTGTTAATTTTGGTGGGTAAAACGGTGTTGGTAAATTCAAAGAAGAGATGTCCATACTTCATAGGAAAAGATAGTAGTATCGCTGTCTGTATCTCTCTAGATCAAGTATATGTTGCCATGAATTTAACCCATCAATGACACTATGAAATCATTGTCCTTGATTATGCCTTTGTTAACATATTGTTGTTTCAATACTTTTATTTAACACAACTCGTTCTAACATATTTCAACAAATAACAAGATTTATATGCGTTTGTGGATTCGCTTTAATCAAAGGCTTATGTTTTATAAATTTGGAGCAATGGTTATTTATACAAAGTAAAAAATCGATATTGCTGTTGTTCTCCATAAAATATGTCACATGTAAACAATTGAAAATTCAACTAAAATGTATCTTTATATGCAAACGTATAGTTATAAAACCTAACAAATGGTTATAAGCAACCAAAAACCTAACAAATGGTTTAACAACTGTTCCGGGGCTCACACGCCACGTTGGATGCACTGGTACAAAAGAGACAAAAAGGACGATGAGAAAGCGACACATACCCAATCAAACGTCCAACCCTCCCCCCCCCCCCCCTTTTCCGATCTCCACTAGTGGCTATCACAAAGGAGAAAAAAAGGATGAGTGACAACGACGTGTAGCCAATCACACGTTGCGGACATGCACCCTCCTCTTAAACCATTAACGATCGGTATAAGGGGGATCAAAGGGATATTCCGATAACAACGTCCCAACCCATTACCTTTCACCACCTCGGCTATAAATACTACACTCCATCAAGGTGAAAAGGAGTATTCTCTCACTTATAATTTACTCAACTCTCACTTACAGTTTACTCTAAAAACAATACTTATTCTCACGCCGAAAGGTGGTTACAAGGAGAACCTCCATCTCTCCTCCTCATAGAGAGACTCGCAGTGTTGTTAATTTTACAGATCATTTAAAGAGTTAACTCAAGAAGATTGGATCATTCCTTCAGTTAACCATGTCTAATCTCTGGGTTGGATTGGTGTTTCTTCACATGGATTAGTGTTTAACCAAGTTTTATTTTAATTGGTCACCATGAATTTGTAGATCTATAATTATAGTATTATATTATATAGCATATAAGACAAGGGTCAAGTTATCCTACACGGTATGATAAAAATGAGAATTGTGAGAAAGATACAAAAAACACAATGGTTCACAACATATAGCACAATGTCTAGGAAAAAAGACACAATGAATGACATAAATGACACAATGATGAAAATAAAGAAAAGACATAACACAACATAAAAGACACAATGATATAACATAAAATATATAAACTACAAGCTAAAAATCCAAAGAATCGAAAATCTAAAAACTAATATCCTGAGGTTCGATGAGACGGTTCCAATGCCGCTTGAATGAGTTCAATCGGACTCCATTTGATATGCTTCCTGTGACTTTCTATTTTTTTACTGTGTATTTGATCTAAACCCTACAAGACAAACGTAAGATGATAAGATGTAAGTTTAGGTGTGGCATTGGATTGGATTCGATTGGATAGGATGCAATAATTTGTTTAAGTTTCGGGTCCTGAGGAACTTCAATATTCCACATAGTTGGTTTGAGAATTCAAGTGTGAGGTACGAGTTGAAAAAAAGTCCAAACGAATTATATAAACAAATTTATTTGAAACGAAAATTAACGTTAATAGCAATAAACATAGAAAACTCATAGTATTATATGAACATGCCGTAATAGCTAACCGATGATTTGTGAAGCTCTCATAACATTCTTCATAGAAAGTTGTTTTATCATTATTTGCAATCTATACTCTCTAAGTTTTCATTCTCGATAACTATCATTGACAATCCACTAAATCTTTCTTGGGACATTATGGATCGTAAGTAAGGTTTCAATAATTTCAATTTCGAAAATTCTTTTCTCCAGATGTCACTGTGACTGGAATAGTCACCGATATTTTATATGAAATCTTTCCATTTGGGAAATAATCAAGGTCTTTCAAATGGTTCAAAACATCTATATGGTTGCTAAATTTACTGTTTTTTTAATGTGTCAAATAATTTCAACTCCATTTAAGTTATCAGCATCAATATCTGATCTTCTTCGAACTTGGGTACATTTCAAGATGACAAGACAACTTAAGATCTTTATTTTCAATTTCACTCTATGTGGAAATAGAAAACCAAATAATTTCTCATAGGTTTTGGATTGATCAAATCTTGTCTCAAAAGAAGCAATAGTTCCACATCTACATGATGTCTCTCCAATATGCTCTTCAACAAGGGCTTTATGTATAAACTTATATATAGCACCGGCATGAGACTTTCTGATTTCTTCATCTCGTTTTATCTTTCTCTGTTTTTTAGCACTAAATGGTTATTTAGGAGGCATAATTTTTGAAAATCAAATCGAAATTCAAAATTCAAAACAATTAACAATTAGTCAATTAAGGGTCAACATTCAACAAAACATTCAATTTTGGGCTTAACAAAACATGCAATTCTAGCAATTAACAAATAACAATGATCAATTAGGGTTCGACATTCAACAAAACACCCAATTTAGGGCTCAACGTTCAACAAAACATCCAATTCTAACAATTAACAAATAACAATTAATCAGTAAGGGCTCAACATTCAACAAGACGCCCAATTCAGGTGTAACACCCCACCTGTAACCCGGGTGATCGTACACAATTGATACAACTTGTAGCGAAAGCAAACTAAACTTTCATTAAACTTAGAACATCTTAGTACAAGACATTATTTATTTACAAACACTTAACTTAAAAACTTCTTGGTCTTCTATGTAACACCCCAACCGATGGCGGAAACATCGGGATGTCACGTAGTGATGATTGTTCAATAGCTCATGGTACTAAATGAAAGTTGAATAATATTTAACAATTTACAATTCATCTTACAAGAAAAGATTACAAAAATTGATTAATATAAACTAGGTCCAAAGCTCCTATGTGTTCCAAGACTTGTACAACTTCCAATAGCATATAAACCTAAAACATGTTAAGTTGGAAAGATGGGGGGGTCAACTATAAATAGTTGGTGAGAATACATAGGTTTTTGAATATGATAGATAATAGTAGTTTGTACAACAATCATAGTTGTATAATATAATAGTATGAGTCCGACATGTAACAATGCGTCTTTTGTACAATCAAACCTTGTGTCGACTGAGACCTAACTCGCAAGTTAGTAAAAGTGTAACTGTTATCGATCATCCCTGAATTTATGCGGGGGGATGGGTTTGTCAGACCTATAGCGCTATAATCTAAACAGGTGGCCTGATCAATGTTAATGATTGTACTGTGTCTTTTTGTTACAGTCAAATGATAGTATGAGTAAATGATAGTGTATAAAATGTTTATAGTTGAATCATAAGTTTCAACAATGATAGTGTATAAAATGTTAAACATGTTTCACCCCAAAATGTAAAACAGAAAAAGGGGCTATGTAAACTCACCTTAGGTGCATAATGAGTTCGTGCGTTTTATTGAGCGTGCAAACACTTAGTAATAATGCCTTGGAAAACTCGAAACTAGCTAGAGGAGATAATGACGGATGAAAACTTTAGTATATGGGAGATGGGATAATAATGTTTTGTTTTGTTTTTTTTTAATGGTATAAAGAGTTGAATGGTAGGCTAGTGTATTTATAGTGTAAAATTTGGAGTTGTAATTTGGGACTACTTTGACTAGGCTAGAATTTAGGAACAACTTTGACTTGACTAGAAGACCATATTTACTAACACTTTGACTTGACTTGACTAGGAGACTACGTTTGACTTTTCAGGTTTGACTAAGGGACCTTGAAAGGGTTTAAGTTTAATTGGTTTTAATTAACATCACAAAACACCAAATGGTGTAGTGGTTTGTGTGGTGTGGTTAAGGTTTAGCCCGTCAGGGACTCGGGTTCGAATCCTGGCACAGGCAAATATTTTTTTTAACATTTGTAAATCAGAATTTTTAATACAATCCAATTTAATATTGATTATAAGTCATTATTTCCCCAAAAAAAAAATTAACAAAATGGATGGTAAAGATACTGTAAACATGAATCGGATGAATAAACGATGGAGTTCTATATATATATATATATAAAGAAAATTTGTGTGATGTTACAGTCTCCCCTACTTTTAGGAACTTCGTCCCGAAGTTTATTTTAAGAAGAAACATTTGAATAGTGTTGAGGATAGTTAGGGTGACTATGGTTCAGAGTAGGGTAAGAGTTTAAGGAATGTAAAAGATAACCATAAATGCTAGATGGACTACCAAATAACTAGGGTTTGCAATTGGTCTGACCCTACAGTATCCCTTTCCATGTATCATTAGTGTTTATATATAGGGTGTACCGCAGCTAACCCATCACACCTCTGATACTTCGAAAACATACGGGGTATCTCCCAAAACCTTAATAGAATTTCACACTACCTTAATGTACCTGTAAATTCATGATTACGTTCCGGACCGCAATCACCAATTTAACTTACATTAGGGTTTTGTGTCCTTCTATGACTCTAAACACACATGTAAGTAAAGCAAAATAGCCTTGTGATTGAATCGTATACAATGTATCCAAAAATAAGTCCAACTGTTGAGCAGGAAAAAGACCTCTACCAGTCAGTGAGTAAGAACCTCTACCGATTGTTGAGCAGGTGCGATAGCCTCTACCAGTCGTTGAGCAGGTTGTAGGGCCTCTACCGACTGTTGAGCAGGCATGATGACCTCTACCAATCGTTGAGTAGGTTATTTGGTACTCTACTAACTGTTGAGCAAGTACTTCATCCTCTATCAGTTGTTTGATTAAGTGTACCAATTATTACACACATGAATTGCAAATTGATAATATGTACATGTAAGCAATCAAGTATCAAGTATAGCATGCGAGTTGTAATAGAGTTGCCCTAGACAAGGTTAATGACTCTAGGTGTGTCTATAGCAAATAGTTTATATTCCATGAATTCTAGTTTCAAATGTTCAAATATGGTAGATAATCGAATCCTCATGTATAACTAATGATTAAGTTTGATGCAACACACAATCAAGTTTCAATAGTTTGGTTATCATAGGGATCAAGTTCATGTTCAAGAAGGTAAAGAATATGAATTTAGTTCTTGAGAGGATGATGAATAATCTCGAAGCAGAATCAAGGTTGTGAGAGATAGTGAATGTGAAGATAGTTGATAAAGAGTTTATTTTATAGTAAGGAGATTATGTAGCAGTGTAAATTTTGAGGTTTGGATCAAAGGTTATAATCAAGTGTATAAGAAAACATGATTGTGGTATATGCCAAATATTGTAAAAATTTGAACAAGTTGAAACTGAGTGAGTGTCGATGGAGAATTTAGAGACTAGATATTATTCCTATGGATAAAAAAAAATCTTATTTTCAAAATTGGTTTTATACATAAAGCAAAAGTTGTTAAATAGTACAAGCTAAGTGGGCTTTGATTAAAATATTCTCGTTAGTTGGAGATTTCAAACATGACATTAGGTTTTGAAGATCAAGGTTCTATTAAGTGATTTTTAATAGTTTAAAGCATTATATAGAAAATTGTTTGTTACGTCAATAAATAAACAATTGAATTTAAGTTCGAGGACATCTTTTGACAAAAAAAATATGTACTTTGTAAAGTTACTAGGTAATGAAAATACAACAGGATTTAGAAATCTTTAGTTTGTGCTAAGGTATGAGATTATAGTTTTTAAAAATAAGTAACATGTGGAGAAATGAAATAATATGATTTGGGTAGGGTGTTGAATATTTGATGTGTTGCAAAACACATCTAATTTCCTTTGTAATTTGTAGTCATTTTCGAGTCCTTTTATTAGTGTTTTATTAGTTTTAGGCTTGTACCTATCTATTTTATTTATTTTAGCGTTTAATTAGATTTTTATTAGTCTTGAGTCGTTTTTATTATTTATCTATTTATTTTATTATTCTATAGGTGTTTGGAGAAAATGAGCTCAAAATGAAAGAACTTTAATCGAGACACCGACACTTGGGAGCAGTGTTCATGGACATTGGAGCGTAGACAAAAAAACTTTGGTCAAGACAATAACACCCGAGTCTATAGCACCGAGTATAATACTATACTATTTATAATAATAATAATAATAATAATAATAATAATAATAATAATAATAATAATAATAATAATATATTATGGACTTAAAGTCCAATGGATTTGGATCGGTTGTTTGCTAACACAAAAAAGACAAGTAAAGTGAAACCCAATTGGGATTAAAAGAAAAAAAAACCCTACGCCAATCATTATAAAAGGGCTACGAAAAAAAATCGAACAAGAGGAATATACTGCCATAAGCTCAGCCGCTAAAAGACGAACAAGGGTGCTGGAGTGGAGCAAGCAACTTGGAGAAGGAAAAAGTGCACGTGAATTTTTGAAAGTCAAACAATTATTCACTCTTTGCATACGAGAGCCACAAGCAGACAAAGATATTATTCTTTTGGAGACATCAACAACAGCCGTCAAATAGAATAGAAGGGAAGGCACGGGTTCAAGATTAAAGGCTCGGGTTTGATCACTAAACGTTATAGTTTTTATATTTATTTACTCCGTGTTCATAAATATTTAGACCATGAGTTTGTTTTATTTTGAACCTTTGTTTTTATATTTTTCCATGACCATGAGTGGCTAAACTTTTAGTGCTACCTAGGTATTGATGACGGGTGACAATTGACTAATAATTTTCGGGTTGGATTTATATAATGTTTTGGATAATGTTTTGGTAAAGGTTTTCTAATAAGGTTTCTTTTGTGTACGCGTGCTTAATATCTAAATATTAATTTTTGTTTCGCTTAATTCTAGTTTAATTGATTTTGTATCTTTTGATCTAGGATTTTGTTAGTATCTTAGACTTAGTGTTTTTGATATAATTTGAGGTTGCTAGACGTAGTAAACCCTAGAAACAATTTAATTAATTATTTGGTAATTTAGCATTCTACCACCTTTGAGACCGAGAGGAGATTAGGTGTCAGTGTGTCTAGCTTGGTAGGTATTCGGGACCGTGGTCTGCACGAGAGTGAGTCACCCCTAGCGTGCCTATTTCGTTAGCACCCTGTGTTAGAAACCTGTTAGATTAACTATCCCTTGCATCCCTTACACTTACCGGATGTATTGTTTCTGAGGGGGCCGAGAGGACATTCAGATTTAGGATACCTTAGCATAGTTTGGAGAGACCGAGAGGTGATCCGAACCCGAGACCGGTGAGTTTACACACTTCCCTAGATTCAGTATTGCGACATGTTGGAGAATGATTCGCGTTCCAGTGTTGGTCTAGTTTAGTGTATCTTAAGATCCCGGTAGCCAAAACCCATTTATCCAATCCCGAGAGCTATACGTCAGTCACCTTGATTCTTACCTAGGTAGCCATTTTCTCATTATTTGATCTCTTCCAGTTCTACTTGTCGTTTGCTTTGTTTGCATTTTATTTAATTTAATTTTATATTTTTTTTAGTGGTTAATTAAATCAACGTCACTTTAATTTATTAGACTAGGACTCGACGAAAGCTTAGTACCGAGAGCCGCTATTACAGTGTCCACGGTTCGATACTCGGACTTATTTACTTTACTACTACGACCGGTACACTTGCCGGTAGTGTGTGGTTTAGTGGGTATTTCCCATTTAAAACTTGTTTTGAAATTAATTGGACTTAAATTATATATTTATCACACATTTAACGCATCAAGTTTTTGGCGCCGTTGCCGGGGACACTATTGCGCTTTCGAGGACAGCCCGAGTCGGGGATTTAGTCACTTTTACTGCTTTTATTTTTATTATTATTTTTTATTTTTAGTTTTTTTTTACTTAAATTTATAAAAAAAAAAAAAAAAAATCAATATTTATATATATATATTTTGTTTTGCCTTGTTAGTTTGTGTGCTTAGGATTAATTGTTTTTCTTGTTTGCTAGTTTAATTTGCCTACTGTGTTACCTGTTTTTGGTAGTTTGTCTGTTTAGTCTTTCTTTCGGCGTGTGTGTGATTAGTGCTATTTCCACTCCCTTTTTCAGTGTATGCACACACGTTCCTCGGGCCCTCCTGATATTACACCATTCTCTGAGCCCGAACGAGAGTTCCACCGTCGCTTACGCCAGCCACAGGTACCTCTTTCTGATCTTGATTCTGTTTTAGTTATGGCTGACACTAGGACTGTTCATGAGCACATTAGTGATTCACCCACCACCGTTCGCTCTAGCATCACTCTTCCCACTGTCGAGGCGAACAACTGGACCATCCCACCTACTCTGATTAACACCATTTCCCACTCGGTTCAGTTTCATGGATTGCGTGATGAGGATCCGCATGCTCATCTGACTAGGTTTGGTAGGGTTTGTAGCACCTTCCAGCTGAATGGCGTTACTGAGGACGCCATTAATCTTCGGTTGTTCCCATTTTCTCTCGCTGATCAGGCCGCTGTTTGGTTAGACTCCCTCCCACAGGGAGCCATTACCACCTGGACTGATCTTCAGACCAAATTCCTTCAGAAGTACTTCTCCCCAGCTAAGACTGCTCGTCTTAGGAACCTCATTTATGCTTTCACTGAGCAGCCGGGGGAGTCTTTCTACGAGACCTGGGACCGCTTCAAGGGACTTCTGAATAAGTGCCCTAGTCATGGTCTTGAGGAATGGAGGGTCATTGAGAAGTTCTATAACGGAGTTTCTAATGCGACTAAGAGACTCCTTGACTCCACAGCAGGCGGTAACATGATGAAAACTAAAACCGCTGCTGCTTGTCTCGAGATGATAGAGGATCTTGCCTCTAGCACTTATATTGAGCCTGGCTCTGGGGGCGTTACTGCTGCCCCCGCTGGTATTCATTCCGTAGATTCTAGCATAGCCTTGTCTGCCCAGGTAGAGTCCTTAGCGAAAATGATGAAAGACATTCAAGTTAAGATTTCTGCTAAGTGTGAGGTGTGTAGAGGTGGGCATGATACGATTGATTGCCCCGTAGGATCTGAGGAGGAGTTGAGTTTTATGCAGAACCAGGGACGAGGTTGGCAGCCACGCCAGTCCTCAAACTGGAGGAGCGGGGGTCCTCCTGGATTCCAGCCCCGCCAGAGTCTGTTTCAGGCCCCTGCTAATGGGCAGAGTAGTGGTGAGTCTAAGTCTGAGATGAGTGAGTTTCTTAAGAAAAGTGAGGAGAGTCAGAGTAGAACCAATAAGCTCTTAGAAACTCTAGTTATGCAGGGTGAAGCTAGGCATCAGGAGCAGCAGAAAAAGAACCAGGAGTTTGAGTTGATGTTTAGGAATCAGGGTTCCACCATTCAGAGTCTAGAGAGGACAGTAGGAGAGATGGCTAGTAGGATGACTGAGAGGCCTGCAGGATCATTCCCTAGTAGTACCCAGGTTAATCCAAATGCCACTGCTAAGGCAGTAACTACTAGGAGTGGTAGAGGGAAGGAAGTAGAGAAACCAGTTGAGGTAGAGGAACTGGTTGATGAGGAGATTGAGATGGAGACTCCTGCTGGCGATGTGCACCATAGGCTGCGCCCAGCAAGTACAGCACAGACAGAGGAGCCCCCTAAGGAGAAGGTAGTTGAGAGGAAGTTTGGTAGAATTCCTTATCCCACTAGGTTGATTGAGCAGAAGTATGAGAAGGAGTATGGTCACTTCCTTGATTTGTTTAAGCAACTCAAGGTGAATCTTCCATTTGTTGAGGCATTACAGCATATGCCTAAGTATGCTAAATTCTTGAAGGACCTCCTGTCCAACAAGAAGAAGCTTGAGGAGATTTCTACAGTGACTTTGAGTGAGAAGTGTTCTGCGGTGGTTCAGAACAAACTGCCCCAGAAGATGACAGATCCGGGTAGTTTTACTATTCCTTGCTTGTTTGGTAGTTCGTCTGTGAGTCATGCATTGGCTGACCTTGGTGCTAGCATTAATTTGATGCCTTATTCGATTTACTGTAGACTAGGCCTTGGTGATCCGGTCCCTACCCGCATGAGCATCCAGTTAGCTGATAGGTCAGTTAAGTTTCCTAGGGGGATCGTAGAGAATGTCTTGGTGAAGGTGGATAAGTTCGTATTTCCAGTTGATTTTGTGATCCTTGACATGAAGGAGGATGAGAGAGTTCCATTGATTCTAGGACGCCCATTTCTTGCTACCGCTAAGGCATTGATCGATGTCTGTGACGGTAAGCTTACGCTTCGTGTAGGGACTGACACCGTGACTTTCGGTGTGAAGGAGTCTATGCAGCACACCGGTGCTCAGGATGATACTTTGTACTTCCTAGACTCTTTTATGTCTCATGTTGGTCAGAGTTTGAGTGATTTTTGTAGGGGTAGTTCTGAGATAGATTCTGTTGATGAGAGTTGGGAGGACCACGGGATAGAGATGATGACTTATCCGTTAGGACAGAGCCCTAGGTCTAGTGATAGCCCCATTGAGTCTGTGGAGAGTGTAGCTATTGAGAGAGATGAGCCCGTTGAGAGGCCATCAGTAGAGACCCCACCGTCCTTAGAGCTTAAGGAGTTGCCCGATCATATTGAGTATGCGTTTCTGGATGAGGAGTCACGTTTGCCCGTCATCATTTCATCAGATTTGACGTCGGAGGAGAAGAAGAAGTTTTTAGATGTGCTTAAGGAACACAAGCATGCCATCGCTTGGAAGCTTGTGGACATTGAGGGTATCCACCCTTCCTTTTGCACACATAGGATTCTTTTAGAGGATGGCTCTAAGCCCGTGGTGCAGCCTCAGCGGAGGTTGAACCCGAACATGCAGGAGGTGGTGAAGAAGGAGGTGCTGAAGCTACTTGACGCCGGCCTTATTTACCCCATTTCTGATTCACCATGGGTTAGTCCAGTCCATGTTGTCCCTAAGAAGGGAGGGATGACAGTTGTGACTAATGAGAGATGTGAGTTGATTCCTATGCGTACTGTCACAGGTTGGAGGGTGTGTATAGATTATAGGAGGCTGAATGAGTCCACCAGGAAGGACCACTTTCCCCTTCCATTCATTGATCAGATGCTCGAGCGTTTGTCAGGACAGCAATTTTATTGCTTCCTTGATGGTTTCTCAGGTTATTTCCAGATCCCCATTGCACCAGAGGATCAGGAGAAAACCACGTTCACATGCCCCTATGGGACTTTTGCGTATCGCCGCATGCCCTTTGGACTGTGCAACGCTCCTGCTACTTTTCAGAGATGTATGGTGGCTATTTTCCATGATATGATAGAGAGCTCCATGGAGGTGTTCATGGATGACTTTTCAGTTTTCGGGAGCTCTTTTGATCACTGTTTAGGGAATCTTGAGAGGATGTTAGCTAGATGTGAGGAGACGAAGTTGAAGTTGAACTGGGAGAAATGCCACTTCATGGTGAAGGAGGGCATAGTGTTAGGCCATAAGATTTCACGAGCGGGGATAGAGGTTGATAGAGCTAAGGTAGAGACCATTACGCGTTTACCCCCGCCGACTTCTGTGAAGTCTGTTAGGAGTTTTCTAGGTCATGCAGGTTTTTATCGTAGGTTCATTAAGGATTTTTCTAAGATTGCTAGACCGATGACTCAACTCCTAGAAAAGGATAGGCCTTTTGAGTTTAGTGAGGAGTGTGTGAGAGCATTTGAGACTCTGAAGGAGAGGTTAGTTAGCGCCCCGATTCTGGTGGCCCCCGATTGGAGCTTGCCGTTCGAGCTCATGTGTGACGCGAGCGATTTCGCGGTTGGGGCCGTTTTAGGACAGAGACACAATAAGCATTTCCACCCGATTTATTATGCTAGTAAGACACTTAATGATGCACAGGAGCACTACACTACCACTGAGAAAGAGCTCCTGGCGGTGGTTTATGCTTTTGATAAGTTTAGGTCCTATCTTGTTTTGTCTAAGACCATCGTTTACTCTGATCACGCGGCTTTGAAGTTTTTATTTAGTAAGAAAGATGCTAAACCGCGTTTGATTCGGTGGGTCTTGTTGCTTTCTGAGTTTGACATAGAGTTGAGGCAGAAGAGTGGCGCCGAGAACGTGGCGGCCGATCATTTGTCTCGTTTAGAGCACCCGGAGAGTAGGTCGAGTGAGGATAGAGATATTGGGGATGCCTTTCCCCATGAGTTCTTGTGTGTGTTGACAGCTAAGGAGGATGAGTTGCCTTGGTTCGCCGATTTTGCGAACTATCTCGCTGATGGATTCCTGATGAGGGACCTAACGTACCAGCAAAAGAAGAAATTCTTTGCGGACGTTAAACATTACCTTTGGGATGATCCTTATCTTTTTAGGATAGGCTCGGACCAAGTGGTCCGTAGGTGTGTTGATGGTAGGGAGTTGAGAGATGTGTTGAGGCATTGTCACGAGGGCCCTACGGGAGGCCATCATGGAGTTTTGTTGACCGCGAGGAAGGTGTTTGACGCGGGTTTCTATTGGCCGACCATCTTTAAGGATGCGGCCACATTTGTGAGGAGTTGTGATAGGTGCCAAAGGGTTGGCAACATCTCGTCCCGGGATGAGATGCCCCAGAATATTATGCATCCATGTGAGGTTTTCGATCTTTGGGGTATTGATTTCATGGGACCATTCCCTATGTCTCGTGGGAATAGGTACATTCTGGTCGCTGTAGACTACGTTTCTAAGTGGGTGGAGGCACTTCCTACCCCCACTAATAGCGCGAGAGTTGTAGTGGGATTCCTACGAAAGTTGTTTGCTCGTTTCGGTACTCCAAAAGCCTTAGTTAGTGATAGAGGCACCCACTTTTGTAATTCATTGATGGAGAAGGCTTTGCAACGCTATGGGGTCACCCATCGGCTTGCTACAGCCTATCACCCGCAAACAAGTGGGCAAGTGGAGGTGAGTAATAGAGGGATCAAGAGGATCTTAGAGAAAACCGTAGGGGCAAGTAGGATTGATTGGGCTGAGAAGCTAGATGATGCACTCTGGGCCTTCCGCACGGCTTATAAGACACCGACTGGTTCTACACCATTTCGGATGATCTATGGGAAGGCGTGTCATCTACCGGTAGAGTTAGAGCACCGTGCATATTGGGCATTACGATCCGTTAATCTTGACATGTCTTTGGCCAAGAGAAAACGGTTTCTTGAGTTGCACGAGTTAGAGGAGTTGAGAGATCATGCATACGAGCACACTCATGACTATAAGGCTCGTACGAAGGCATTGCATGATAGGAAGTTGAAGGGGAACAAGGATTTTAAGTGTGGGGATCAAGTACTCCTGTACAATTCCCGTTTGAGATTGTTCCCGGGTAAGTTGAAGTCCTGGTGGTCAGGACCGTTTGTGGTGAAGGAAGTTTTCCCCTATGGCACAGTTACTATTGAGGGGAAGGATGGAGAGATGTTCAAAGTGAATGGACATAGGTTGAAGCTCTACATAGGAAGAGCTAATGAGGAGGAGGATGAGGTCGAGGTTATCCGCCTCGAACCTCATCTCGAGTGATTGTAGAGGTTAGGTTCTCCGAGTAAGAACCCAAGTGTAGAGTTTTGTATCATGATTCGCCAGGTATGTTCTTTTTCTTTTATTTTATTTTCATTCTTCTATATTTTAATTTTTTTTTTATTTTTATTTATTTATTTATTTTTTGTTTATCGAGTCTTGTGAGATTGCCTTGGCCTTTTTCACTAATGGATCTCCCCCGCCCGTACTCAATCTCCATTCGGGTAGGGGTCGATCTTAAAATTATTTTCTGTAAACAGGCATCTCACTTGTTATTGAGTCATTTTACTTTCACTTTCTTTTTAGTTTATTTTTGCAGGATTCCGACTATGGCCGCGAAGGAAATGCTATACGGCTGTAGATGATGGACGGACATAACACTTTCTGCGAGCTATCGCCACATATTTCAGGGGAGTTCGTTCCATTTATTTTGTTATATATTTTATTTTTGCATTTTTATTTTTAGTTCACGTTGTATCCTGGAGCACATTGAGGACATTGTGCCTTTCTAAGTGTGGGGATGGGAGACTTCGTCTTTATTTTGCTTAGTTGTAGGTTGAGTCGAAAAAAAAAATAAAAAAAAAAAATCGAAAAATTGAAAAAAAAAAATAAAAAAAAAAAAAAAAAAAAAGTCCCTGATTTTTTGTGCAATTTTATATGGAAAATGATAGTAAAATTGGGATTTTTGGTTTTCAAAATATTATATATATGAGAATATAAACAGATTGAAAGCGGGTCTGCTTAAGATGTGTCGGTAGGCCCAGCTGGCTTTGAAAGGTTCCCATGATTGTCTTAATATACCTTAATAAATCATGATATCTTGTGGGGTCTCATCTTAGGAGAAACGGTAGAACTGAAACTGTGATACCTCGAAAATTCAGGTTCTCACTTTAACTAAACTCTAGTTACATTTCCTTGCATTATACTTAACTAGGGTTAGTTAGATAAGACATACGTGCATGGTTGTGAGTCAATGTGTGATTGCATGATTAGTGAATCTCGGACGTTGGTGAAAAACAAACTTATGTGAAAACCATACGTGATTATGTGAACCTAAACCGAACACGTTAATAGAAATCATTAAAAGTGGAGCATGAGGTTGATTAGGGTCTTAATGCATGGGGTTACACTTGTTACGGTCCGAAATAACGAAAACGTCGAAGGATAACGCGTCGGGAGACGAAACGAAGCAAGAGCGCGCCACCCGGACCTGTGAGCGGCCGCTCACAGGCACCGAGCGGCCGCTCGAAGTGATCTGACGGGTCTAAACCGCCTCAAACTTATATTTAAGCATCCTAAACTCCCATGCAACCCCCATACTCAACCCTAATCGCCCCCTTACTGCCCCACACGAATATTTCACTCAAACAACCTCTGCTAAGGCTCAAGATCATCAATTGGGAGGCTCCAAGGCGCGCGATTGATCGATTGAGAGAGCTAAGGGTATATCTTACGATTTCTTATGCTTCTATCTTGTGTTTTCATTAATAAAAATCATATAATAAGTTTGTCCAGGTCTGAATGAGTTTATAAAACATTAAAGCATGAATCTTTTTGAAGATTAAATGGATTAAACATACTCATAAACGCTTAGTAACATCGTAGGATACTTGTTGCGCAAGTAATTGGTGTTTTGATTCTTAAAGCTTTGATCTTGACATGTTTAATCATAGAATCTGATGAAATAGGTATTAGGAATGTTTTGTGTTGATGATTGATGAATGTTAATAGTTTTTGGGCACACGGTAGGTGATTAAAGTATGATTTAGGCGAAACTAAAATCTGGACAGAATGGTTAGTCAAATTTGTAGGAGCTGTAACACGGCTCTAACATAATAATTTTAGTGTCTTCTTGGCATGGTTAGGTCACACCTGGTCTTAGCTTTTCATAATGGGTAAAATCATGTGTTTTGGACGTCGGATGAGTCGTTTTTGGAATTTTAATTGATTAGGGGTCATATCAGATTTTCGGATTTGTAAATTGGGCTAACCTTAAATGGCCATAACTTGAGATTTACAAGGAGTTAGGTTATGAAATTTTTACAGTAGGTCAATACTGGAAAAATAGAGCTTTTCCAAGTGGATTCATCTCGTTTGGATGAATACACAATTTTTAAGAATTTTCCTACTAAACTGACCTGTTGTGGAAATTTTCTGAACACTGCTGTGTTGTACGAATTTTTATAATTTTTGTGTTTGGAATTAAGACAAAACAAAAATAGGTATTGCCAAGTGAATCCCAAAGATAATTCAGTAAAAATTTGGGAGGATAACTCACTGGTTTACTATTTTAAATAAATTCATTTTGATGGCGCACAATCTGTCCTGAAAACACAGATTGTGTATTATGTGCTTATGTGATTACTTGAGGTCTTTGGTGATCTAAAATTGACATATAACGGAAGTACACATGTTTACGACACATACGGGCTGTAGAAACTAATTATAACCAACTCATTCACCAACGAGTCCGTAGGGTTTACTATTGCATGTAGAATCACTAGGCGTCGCATACACACTTTTGAATATTAAAACGCCTTGGACAAACGAGTTATATGGTGTAATGATGTTACGCCTATACTCACGTAGTGACACTGTTATTAGGGTGTCGGTAGCATATAATACTTGCTGTTCGGATTCTTTGCTTACGCGATAAGGTGAGTTTCACTACTCTTTTCTCAAAAGCATGCGTCTCGGGTTGAGACAACTTACGTAACGTTTCTAGTCCGGGTTGGGACTACTTTTACACATCCCGGGTTTGGGGTGCATGATTTACGAGGTAAATCTACTTTTACTAATTCATATATATGTCCTTGATGAACTAAACCAAACACATCTTTTAAGTCCTTCAAAATACCGAATCAATTGCCGGTTGGGCAAGCGGGTTAATTAGTTGATAGCGCTATTAGGTCTAACAAACCTCACATCGTGCTGGGAGCACGGATGTGAACTATTAGCTTCAAACATAGTCATTGTTGATGGGCAATGACGCAAGGCACTTTTCTCCCGGTTATGGGAACTTGTTCATTAGTAGTTCGGTATTCGCCGGTTTTAGTTATCATGAGTGGGCTAGCTACCCCTGGCATATGAATTAGCTATTTACTTGTGGCCAAGGAGGCCGACGTTCTTACGTACTGTTATGTGGTCTGGGAGACCGACGTTTTCATTTGGTTACATGGTTTGGGAAACCTTCGCTTTTACTTACTCACCTACTTTACTTAGTGAACTCACCAACATTGTTTGTTGACCCACGAATTACATGCTTTTGCAGGTAGTTAGCTTCCGGTGCCAGGATTAGAAAGCACTGTACACTTCACTGCATCTGGGTTCTCGGGCATACACATAAATTATATATTATGCTTTCGTATGGTTTTAATTTGGGTGCGTTGTTTTACGCAAGTTTTAAAAGGTTTTAAATTTGGTTTACGCTTCCGCAGCTTAACTAAACTTGGTTTTTGAAAACGAACTAAATGGTTTGGGCATTTAGAGTTCGTTCCTGTGACTTATGGCTATGGGATCCTGGTATGTCACGCGCCTCGCGGTATAAACCCCGCAGTGGAAATTTGAGGGTGTGACAGATTGGTATCAGAGCCATTGGTTATAGTGAACTAGGACTGCATGTTGAGTCTAGTCTATAATCATTATAGCATAAGTACACTCACAACTTAAGTGCACAACTAGCTATTAGCTACATATATCTACAACATATGATTTCGGGAGATATGTTATCTCCTAGTTCTAGACTAAATTCTTAACACGTCAATGGTGGGAACCTAGGGTTACACCAGGTGGCGCATTACTGGGAGTAATATCCTAACTAACCTCATGGACGAGGAGACAACAATAGTACAAGGGAGGGAGCCTTGCGAGCGTTATGGCGCACGTACACAGGAAGCTGCACGATGCGCATGACATGGTACCATTAAATCAACTATGAAGGAATTCGAATGCTGAGACTTATCTTTTGTCACTTAGCAAGGAGACAATTAGTTTATGTTCCTTGCTACTTGATCTTTCTTACCCCCATTCGAAACTCAGACGGGACTGGGTTACACATATAGAACTTATTTCTTACTTTAGTACCTTATGCCTAGTATGAGCGGGCGGACGTATGACTGCATATCCCTGTTACTCATAAGTATATGGTAGATTCATGGGAACACATTAGATCGGGACTTGTTACACACACTCTTGGGGAGTTACGTAAAGCCTGCGATGTAATGCAACATCACAAGGGAGGATGAAACCTACTAATGGCTGATAGCCACGATTGGAGGAACGAGTGGTACAGCTTACCACTAAACTGGTTCACATAGGACTAGAGAAGGAGATTGTACGTGATGAGAACCATATAACACTGACATCGCAAAAGAGGAAGGATAAGAGATGGAAGGGGAACCTGAGCAGGACGAGCACATGGAAAGTGACGATGAAGGCTCTACTATCTAGACAGAGCATGGCGACGATTGGCTCTTACCTTTTCTTACCTATCTTTTCTTTCATTTTCCTTTGCTAACTTAGATAAGACTGAGTTCTTATGATCAACGATAGGGTGGTTGAGGCCCTCGCATCTTTCCAAGCTAGTAAAGATCTATTTTGCTAAATCATTCTTTTCCCCTGACTTCCACATTTGAACTTTCTTATACCTTGAACGCACATTGTATTTCCAAGCCTTTTATTGGTTGTAAACCTCGATAACTCCAACGGAACTGAAGGAGACCGTCTGATTGCTTCGGTAGTATAAGTCTTTGCTCTGTGCATTTGCCCCCAGGCAGGATGAGGTAATGTATGCCACATGCACACTCGATGAGTTACAGATACTTGGGTGGAGAATGTAACCCCCATGACGAAATTTAGAAACTTGTTACCTAAAGACGGATGGGTCTGAAATCGACGCCTACACTACCAAGCTACAGGAGTTAGCTACTACATGCTCATACATATTTAACCTACATTACAAACGGATCGAGCTTCACACCAAAGGGGTTATCCCACAGGTTCGTAGCATGGCTACTACGGCTCACCTACCCAGAATATAACAAACCTTTCACCTGGCTCACAAACTCACCGACGAGGCTGTTGAGCATGGTACTTTTCCAAAGCAGGGTGCTTCATCTTCTACTTTTGGTGATAACAAGAGAACGTGGGATAGTATGCGGTATAAGTCCTTCAACAATAACCACAACAGTAACAACAACAATGGGGCTCGTGGAGGAGCATTTGTGATGGGCTCTGGGGAGGCCAGGACTGATAACAATGGCGTGACGGATACGTGTTCCTTAAACACCACTCTCGCTTCTGTTTTATATGATGCTGGTGCAGACTATAGTTTTGTGTCATCAAAACTTAGCAAACAACTAGGGATAGTTCCTACACTTCTTGATACCCCGTACTTTATAGAGTTAGCTGATGGGAAGCCTGTTAAGGTAACCCACATCCATCGTGACTGTAAGCTCGAACCAGATGGACAGTTGTTTGCCACCGACCTCTTACCTATCACCCTAGGAAGCTTAGATCTCGTGGTTGGCATGGATTGGTTGTCCAAGTAACACGCTGAAAATTCTCTGTCAAGAGAAGATTGTTCGTATCCCTCTCCCTAGTGGAGAATTCTTATCTGTCCAGGGTGATCCTGGTGGTGCCATGATGGGCATCATCTCTTTCCTGAAAGCCTAGAAGTGTATTCGGAAGGGCTACCCAGCCATATTGGCTAACATTTCTGATACTCGAGCTGAAGTTGAAACAAAAATTGAGGATATCCATGTAGTTCAGGATTTTCCAGATGTCTTCCCAGAGGAATTACCCGGACTTCCACCTGTCCGACAAGTGGAATTTCAAATTGACCGTGCACCAGGAGCCGCCCCAGTTGCGCGTGCACCATACCGTCTTGCACCAGGCGAACTTCAAGAACTATCTACCCAACTCCAAGAGCTATTGGATAGGGGTTTCATCAGACCTAGCTCTTCACCGTGGGGAGCCCCAGTCTTATTCGTGAAGAAGAAGGATGGGAGTTTCCGTATGTGCATCGATTACCGGGAATTAAATAAGGTGACAATTAAAAATCGCTACCCTTTACCTCGCATAGATGATTTATTCGACCAACTTCAGGGGTCGAGTTTCTATTCCAAGATTGACTTAAGGTCGGGGTATCACCAACTGAGAGTCCGAGAGGAGGATGTGCCAAAGACAGCTTTTCGAACTCGTTATGGGCACTATGAATTTTTGGTAATGCCCTTCGGGCTGACCAATGCACCAGCTGTGTTCATGGACCTCATGAACCATGTGTGCAAACCCTATCTAGACAAATTTGTCATAGTGTTCATAGACGACATTCTGATCTATTCCAAGAGTAGGGGAGAGCACGAGCAACACCTACGACTGATCTTGGAACTTCCGAAAAGTGAGCAGTTATATGCAAAATTCTCCAAGTGCGACTTCTGGATTCGTGAGGTCCAATTCTGGGGTCATGTGGTGAACGAGGTAGGAATACAGGTCGATCCCGCTAAGATTGATGCGATTAAAAGATGGGAGGCCCCTAAGACTCCCACGGAGGTCCGACAATTCCTTGGCCTTGCAGGTTATTATCGCAGATTCATTCAGGGATTCTCAAAAATCGCTCAACCCCTCACTGCTTTGACACAGAAGGGGATTACCTACAAGTGGGGAGATGCCCAAGAACCTGCTTTTCTGATACTAAAGACTAAACCTTGCGGTGCTCCAATATTATCACTACCTGAGGGTACGAAGGACTTTGTGGTGTACTATGATGCATCTATCCAAGGTCTAGGGTGTGTTTTGATGCAACGCGAAAAGGTGATCACATATGCTTCACGACAACTAAAAGTTCATGAGAAAATTTCCCCACTCACGACTTGGAACTGGGAGCGGAGGTCTTCGCTCTCAAAATTTGGAGGCACTACCTCTACGGGACAGAGTGCACGATTTTCACAGATCATAAAAGTCTCCAGCATATATTCGACCAGAGGGTGCTAAGCATACGACAACGCCGATGGGTCAGACTCCTGAATGGTTATGACAGTGCCATCAAGTAACATTCAGGGAAGGCTAATGTAGTAGCAGATGCCCTGAGTCGTAAGGAAACAAAACCCAAACGAGTGCGAGCCTTGCAACTTACCCTACAATCTAATCTTCATGTTAAGATACGTAAAGCCCAGGGCGTGGCTTTGAAAGGGAAAACATCGGGCTTGAAACCTTGCACTGTGCTGATAAGCACCTGGAGTGGAGGACATAGGGTCTTCAGCACTTCATGAATCAAGTCTGGATTCCACGTGTTGGAGATCTCAGACAACTAGTGCTCGATGGGGCACACACCCCTCGTTATTCGGTACATCCTAGTTCGGATAAAATGTACCGAGATCTCAAACTCTTTACTGGTGACCAAACATGAAAGCTGAGAAAAGTCACTTATGTTAGTAAGTGCTTGACTTGCGCGAAGGTTAAGATTGAATATCAGAAACCTTCAGGCCTACTTCAACAACCAGAGATTCCGATGTGGAAATGGGATGGGATTTCCATGGACTTCATTACGAAGCTTCCTAAATTCCCAGCGGGCACGATATGATTTGGGTCATTATTGACCGTTTGACCAAATCAGCGCATTTCACGGCAATTAGAGAGGCGGACATGTTGGAACGTCTAGCCGCTTTTGTATTACGAAAATTGTCTCTAGGCATGGGATGCCAACATCTATCATATCGGATCACGACGCGCGATCTACTTCCCATTTTTGGGAAACTCTCCAAATTGCTTTGGGAACTCATTTGGACATGAGCGCAGCCTATCACTCCCAGACGGATGGATAGAGTGAACGTACCATCCAAACACTAGAAGATCTACTGCGAGCGTGCGTGGTGGACTTTAGAAACAGTTGGGACAAGCACTTGCCTTTGATTGAATTCTCTTATAACGATAGTTATGACACTTCGATCCAGTGTGCACTTTTTGAGGCACTTTATGAACGGGAGTGCAAATTCCGCATATGTTGGACTGAAGTTGGGGATAGCCAACTGACAGGTTCCGAACTTGTGCACCAAACTTCTGAGAAGATAGTGCAATCAGAAAACGGATGGCTGCTACTCTTGAGCGACAGAAAAGCTACGCTGATAAGCGTAGGAAACTTTTAGAGCTCCGGAATGGGAACAAGGTACTATTAAAGGTGTCACCTTGAAAAGGTGCGACACGCTTTGGAAAACGGGGGAAGATGAACCCGTAAAACGTTGGACCATTCGAGATGGTTGATGGGATTGGTCTGGTAGCTTACAGGTTAAACCTGCTTAACAAACTTGGTAGGATACACGATGTATCCCACATATCGTATCGAATCTATAGAAATGCCTGTTGGATACAACACTGATGGTGCCACTGGAGGAGATCCAGGTGGACGATCGGCTACGGTTCATGGAAGAACCAGTGGAGATTCTTGAGCGGGGCGTCAAGAAACTCAAACAGAACACTATACCTATTATTAACGTACAATGAAATTCCCGTCTAGGACCGGAATACACGTGGGAGCGCAGAGATCAGATGCGGCTCAAATATCCACACCTCTTTTCTGAACCTGAACCTGTGCATAGATCAAATGCCGAACATAAAGCAGCTCGCTCAAAGTGAATTTCGGGGCGAAATTCCTTTCAACTTGGGGATGATGTGACATCCGGAAACCAAGCATACATTTTTTTTTAGCTGGCTTTACTGTTTACTTGCTGAATTTCGGGACGAAATTCTTTTCAACTTGGGGATGATGTGATACCCCGAAAATTCAGGTTCTCACTTTAACTAAACTCTAGTTACATTTCCTTGCATTATACTTAACTAGGTTAGTTAGATAAGACATACGTGCATGGTTGTGAGTCAATGTGTGATTGCATGATTAGTGAATCTCGGACGTTGGTGAAAAACAAACTTATGTGAAAACCATACGTGATTATGTGAACCTAAACCGAACACGTTAATAGAAATCATTAAAAGTGGAGCATGAGGTTGATTAGGGTCTTAATGCATGGGGTTACACTTGTTACGGTCCGAAATAACGAAAACGTCGAAGGATAACGCGTCGGGAGACGAAACGAAGCAAGAGCGCGCCACCCGGACCTGTGAGCGGCCGCTCACAGGCACCGAGCGGCCGCTCGAAGTGATCTGACGGGTCTAAACCACCTCAAACTTATATTTAAGCATCCTAAACTCCCATGCAACCCCCATACTCAACCCTAATCGCCCCCTTACTGCCCCACACGAATATTTCACTCAAACAACCTCTGCTAAGGCTCAAGATCATCAATTGGGAGGCTCCAAGGCGCGCGATTGATCGATTGAGAGAGCTAAGGGTATATCTTACGATTTCTTATGCTTCTATCTTGTGTTTTCATTAATAAAAATCATATAATAAGTTTGTCCAGGTCTGAATGAGTTTATAAAACATTAAAGCATGAATCTTTTTGAAGATTAAATGGATTAAACATACTCATAAACGCTTAGTAACATCGTAGGATACTTGTTGCGCAAGTAATTGGTGTTTTGATTCTTAAAGCTTTGATCTTGACATGTTTAATCATAGAATCTGATGAAATAGGTATTAGGAATGTTTTGTGTTGATGATTGATGAATGTTAATAGTTTTTGGGCACACGGTAGGCGATTAAAGTATGATTTAGGCGAAACTAAAATCTGGACAGAATGGTTAGTCAAATTTGTAGGAGCTGTAACACGGCTCTAACATAATAATTTTAGTGTCTTCTTGGCATGGTTAGGTCACACCTGGTCTTAGCTTTTCATAATGGGTAAAATCATGTGTTTTGGACGTCGGATGAGTCGTTTTTGGAATTTTAATTGATTAGGGGTCATATCAGATTTTCGGATTTGTAAATTGGGCTAACCTTAAATGGCCATAACTTGAGATTTACAAGGAGTTAGGTTATGAAATTTTTACAGTAGGTCAATACTGGAAAAATAGAGCTTTTCCAAGTGGATTCATCTCGTTTGGATGAATACACAATTTTTAAGAATTTTCCTACTAAACTGACCTGTTGTGGAAATTTTCTGAACACTGCTGTGTTGTACGAATTTTTATAATTTTTGTGTTTGGAATTAAGACAAAACAAAAATAGGTATTGCCAAGTGAATCCCAAAGATAATTCAGTAAAAATTTGGGAGGATAACTCACTGGTTTACTATTTTAAATAAATTCATTTTGATGGCGCACAATCTGTCCTGAAAACACAGATTGTGTATTATGTGCTTATGTGATTACTTGAGGTCTTTGGTGATCTAAAATTGACATATAACGGAAGTACACATGTTTACGACACATACGGGCTGTAGAAACTAATTATAACCAACTCATTCACCAACGAGTCCGTAGGGTTTACTATTGCATGTAGAATCACTAGGCGTCGCATACACACTTTTGAATATTAAAACGCCTTGGACAAACGAGTTATATGGTGTAATGATGTTACGCCTATACTCACGTAGTGACACTGTTATTAGGGTGTCGGTAGCATATAATACTTGCTGTTCGGATTCTTTGCTTACGCGATAAGGTGAGTTTCACTACTCTTTTCTCAAAAGCATGCGTCTCGGGTTGAGACAACTTACGTAACGTTTCTAGTCCGGGTTGGGACTACTTTTACACATCCCGGGTTTGGGGTGCATGATTTACGAGGTAAATCTACTTTTACTAATTCATATATATGTCCTTGATGAACTAAACCAAACACATCTTTTAAGTCCTTCAAAATACCGAATCAATTGCCGGTTGGGCAAGCGGGTTAATTAGTTGATAGCGCTATTAGGTCTAACAAACCTCACATCGTGCTGGGAGCACGGATGTGAACTATTAGCTTCAAACATAGTCATTGTTGATGGGCAATGACGCAAGGCACTTTTCTCCCGGTTATGGGAACTTGTTCATTAGTAGTTCGGTATTCGCCGGTTTTAGTTATCATGAGTGGGCTAGCTACCCCTGGCATATGAATTAGCTATTTACTTGTGGCCAAGGAGGCCGACGTTCTTACGTACTGTTATGTGGTCTGGGAGACCGACGTTTTCATTTGGTTACATGGTTTGGGAAACCTACGCTTTTACTTACTCACCTACTTTACTTAGTGAACTCACCAACATTGTTTGTTGACCCACGAATTACATGCTTTTGCAGGTAGTTAGCTTCCGGTGCCAGGATTAGAAAGCACTGTACACTTCACTGCATCTGGGTTCTCGGGCATACACATAAATTATATATTATGCTTTCGTATGGTTTTAATTTGGGTGCGTTGTTTTACGCAAGTTTTAAAAGGTTTTAAATTTGGTTTACGCTTCCGCAGCTTAACTAAACTTGGTTTTTGAAAACGAACTAAATGGTTTGGGCATTTAGAGTTCGTTCCTGTGACTTATGGCTATGGGATCCTGGTATGTCACGCGCCTCGCGGTATAAACCCCGCAGTGGAAATTTGAGGGTGTGACAGAAACCGCTGATGGTAATTAGGGGTACCACTGTAGGTTGAAAGCCCATATGTATTATTAATTAAATGGCACACTTGATCCTTTTTATGAGAATAAATCCGTGAAAAGTGGCGCCCAAAAAAATATATATATATCCACATTTCCATCAATTGAGCTAGACCAAAAAAAAAAAAAAAAAAAAAAAAAAAAAAAAAAAAAAACTGAAGCCTCTGATCGAAACTCCCTCGAGGTCAAGTTGAAAAAAAAAAAAAAATACCGAAGCTCATGCTGTCGCTCTTGGGGATAGTGACTCTGATTGAGACAACCTCTGGGTTAGGTATGGAAAAAATGTGTCTAAGCTCATACACTTCATCCATCATCCATCATAAATTTAATTTCTAATACATTAGGGAGTTTAGTTTGCAGTGGTTGGTAAATCTATATGGTTTAACCTTTGCCTCGAAAGCTTGAGGTGGGATTAGGTGAAGCTGGATATCTTGAGTGTGAGACCCACAGATTGATTGAAATAACATGAACTTAATTGCTTTACATGATTGAGGCCAGATTAGCTGGTGGTTGGGTTTAGGTGGACAACAATACCGGCAGTTTTGGTTGATGCGTAATTAAATCTTAATTAATAAACCTAAAAGTTTTTGAAACCAAGAGTCCTGGTTATGATTCCATTGCAGTCTTTTTCAGGGACGAAAAAGGTTTAAGTGTGGGGATGTTTGATGTGTTGCAAAACACATCTAATTTCCTTTGTAATTTGTAGTCATTTTCGAGTCCTTTTATTAGTGTTTTATTAGTTTTAGGCTTGTACCTATCTATTTTATTTATTTTAGCGTTTAATTAGATTTTTATTAGTCTTGAGTCGTTTTTATTATTTATCTATTTATTTTATTATTCTATAGGTGTTTGGAGAAAATGAGCTCAAAATGAAAGAACTTTAATCGAGACACCGACACTTGGGAGCAGTGTTCATGGACATTGGAGCGTAGACAAAAAAACTTTGGTCAAGACAAGAACACCCGAGTCTATAGCACCGAGTATAATACTATACTATTTATAATAATAATAATAATAATAATAATAATAATAATAATAATAATAATAATAATAATAATATTATTATGGACTTAAAGTCCAATGGATTTGGATCGGTTGTTTGCTAACACAAAAAAGACAAGTAAAGTGAAACCCAATTGGGATTAAAAGAAAAAAAACCCTACGCCAATCATTATAAAAGGGCTACGAAAAAAAATCGAACAAGAGGAATATACTGCCATAAGCTCAGCCGCTAAAAGACGAACAAGGGTGCTGGAGTGGAGCAAGCAACTTGGAGAAGGAAAAAGTGCACGTGAATTTTTGAAAGTCAAACAATTATTCACTCTTTGCATACGAGAGCCACAAGCAGACAAAGATATTATTCTTTTGGAGACATCAACAACAGCCGTCAAATAGAATAGAAGGGAAGGCATGGGTTCAAGATTAAAGGCTCGGGTTTGATCACTAAACGTTATAGTTTTTATATTTATTTACTCCGTGTTCATAAATATTTAGACCATGAGTTTGTTTTATTTTGAACCTTTGTTTTTATATTTTTCCATGACCATGAGTGGCTAAACTTTTAGTGCTACCTAGGTATTGATGACGGGTGACAATTGACTAATAATTTTCGGGTTGGATTTATATAATGTTTTGGATAATGTTTTGGTAAAGGTTTTCTAATAAGGTTCTCTTTTGTGTACGCGTGCTTAATATCTAAATATTAATTTTTGTTTCGCTTAATTCTAGTTTAATTGATTTTGTATCTTTTGATCTAGGATTTTGTTAGTATCTTAGACTTAGTGTTTTTGATATAATTTGAGGTTGCTAGACGTAGTAAACCCTAGAAACAATTTAATTAATTATTTGGTAATTTAGCATTCTACCACCTTTGAGACCGAGAGGAGATTAGGTGTCAGTGTGTCTAGCTTGGTAGGTATTCGGGACCGTGGTCTGCACGAGAGTGAGTCACCCCTAGCGTGCCTATTTCGTTAGCACCCTGTGTTAGAAACCTGTTAGATTAACTATCCCTTGCATCCCTTACACTTACCGGATGTATTGTTTCTGAGGGGGCCGAGAGGACATTCAGATTTAGGATACCTTAGCATAGTTTGGAGAGACCGAGAGGTGATCCGAACCCGAGACCGGTGAGTTTACACACTTCCCTAGATTCAGTATTGCGACATGTTGGAGAATGATTCGCGTTCCAGTGTTGGTCTAGTTTAGTGTATCTTAAGATCCCGGTAGCCAAAACCCATTTATCCAATCCCGAGAGCTATACGTCAGTCACCTTGATTCTTACCTAGGTAGCCATTTTCTCATTATTTGATCTCTTCCAGTTCTACTTGTCGTTTGCTTTGTTTGCATTTTATTTAATTTAATTTTATATTTTTTTTAGTGGTTAATTAAATCAACGTCACTTTAATTTATTAGACTAGGACTCGACGAAAGCTTAGTACCGAGAGCCGCTATTACAGTGTCCACGGTTCGATACTCGGACTTATTTACTTTACTACTACGACCGGTACACTTGCCGGTAGTGTGTGGTTTAGTGGGTATTTCCCATTTAAAACTTGTTTTGAAATTAATTGGACTTAAATTATATATTTATCACACATTTAACGCATCAATATTTAAAAAGTGGCTAAGATGGTAAGGTGAAGTGTGATTGTGAAATCCATAGATGGTTATGAAATGAGATTGATTTAAGCTGTAAAATTTTGAGATTTTAGAGCTTAGTTTAAGGAAAGTGAGTGTAATCATTTATTCATTAATTAAAACGAATAAACGAAAACGTTGACTTATCAAAACTTCTAGATTCTAATAACATAGTGAAGACATGCTTTAGCCTATAAGTGAACACTCATCCGAGAATTCCCAGGTAGGCATCCAGGTCCCTCGTCTGATTGGGATTTATGCGCAATGCCAGTCCTAGACAGAAAACTCAGAATACAGGCGTTCACCCTTCCAGATTGCACGTGTTCGTTATTAAAATTTAGAACTTCGACGAGATCTTCAAGGTGGTTCAGGGTAAACCTGAGGATTTGTCCTATTAGTCTAAGAGTAGATCTTGTGATGGAGAACAATCTTCTTGTAGGGACTAAAGTAGGGATAAGAAGTAGGATAGAGAATATAAACAAGTAAGGTTGCAAGTAAAAAGGAGCAAGTACTGGTTAAAATCCTATGGTTATAGACTAGATTATTTTTTTTCTTTCTAATAACCTAATTCCCTATAACCATGGCTCTGATACCAATCTGTAACACCCCAACCGATGGCGGAAACATCGGGATGTCACGTAGTGATGATTATTCAATAGCTCATGGTACTAAATGAAAGTTGAATAATATTTAACAATTTACAATTCATCTTACAAGAAGAGATTACAAAAATTGATTAATATAAACTAGGTCCAAAGCTCCTATGTGTTCCAAGACTTGTACAACTTCCAATAGCATATAAACCTGAAACATGTTAAGTTGGAAAGATGGGGGGTCAACTATCATAGTTGTATAATATAATAGTATGAGTCCGACATGTAACAATGCGTCTTTTGTACAATCAAACATTGTGTTGACTGAGACCTAACCCGCAAGTTAGTAAAAGTGTAACTGTTATCGATCATCCCTGAATTTATGCGGGGGGATGGGTTTGTCAGACCTATAGCGCTATAATCTAAACAGGCGGCTTGATCAATGTTAATGATTGTACTGTGTCTTTTTGTTACAGTCAAATGATAGTATGAGTAAATGATAGTGTATAAAATGTTTATAGTTGAATCATAAGTTTCAACAATGATAGTGTATAAAATGTTAAACATGTTTCACCCCAAAATGTAAAACAGAAAAAAGGGGCTATGTAAACTCACCTTAGGTGCATAATGAGTTCGTGCGTTTTATTGAGCGTGCAAACACTTAGTAATAATGCCTTGGAAAACTCGAAACTAGCTAGAGGAGATAATGACGGATGAAAACTTTAGTATATGGGAGATGGGATAATAATGTTTTGTTTTTTTTTTTTTTTTTTTTTGAATGGTATAAAGAGTTGAATGGTAGGCTAGTGTATTTATAGTGTAAAATTTGGAGTTGTAATTAGGGACTACTTTGACTAGGCTAGAATTTAGGAACAACTTTGACTTGACTAGAAGACCATATTTACTAACACTTTGACTTGACTTGACTAGGAGACTACGTTTGACTTTTCAGGTTTGACTAAGGGACCTTGAAAGGGTTTAAGTTTAATTGGTTTTAATTAACATCACAAAACACCAAATGGTGTAGTGGTTTGTGTGGTGTGTTTAAGGTTTAGCCCGCCAGGGACTCGGGTTCGAATCCTGGCACAGGCAAACATTTTTTTTAACATTTGTAAATCAGAATTTTTAATACAATCCAATTTAATATTGATTATAAGTCATTATTTCCCCAAAAAATTTTTTTAACAAAATGGATGGTAAAGATACTGTAAACATGAATCGGATGAATAAACGATGGAGTTCTATATATATATATATATATATATATATATATATATAAAGAAAATTTGTGTGATGTTACATTCTAGACTTCACTACATCCAAGTTGTTCCTATAGCTATCCTCACGGTTAATCTGAGATAAGTATACTCAAAACGACGTCAACTATATACTGGTGAGCTCCCAGGGGCGAAGGATATGTTAGGCCAAGGGTCCCCCGCCGATTTTTTGCCTAGTGGTATAATTTGCGATTTTCGTAAGTAAATTAAGTCCGGGTTGAGTCCGGCCCCTGCCGATTTGCCACTACCGATCGAAAAAAATTGAGTCCGGCCCTTCCCGATTCAAAAACCAAGCTTCGCCCCTGTGAACTCTTGTATACATTTTACAAATCCACATGGACAGTTATGCATACACAATATGGGTTATGACTACCATACTAGTTATCCCATAACCACTGTACAACTCACACACTGACCCCCCAGTAGTGTCATCACAACCATCATACAGGTATGTAATTCGTTACTGCGCGCATGGTTACTCCATACTGGACACCCCTGTCCCTATTTCAGCTTTTCATAATGTATCCATTAATCATACAAGAATCCTTTATACCCCACAGATATACACATATTGCAACATTATAATTTATTACTAGTTTAGACAGGATGAGTATACTTTCATAGTTTTATAAACAAACATGATAGCTCACCTGTTTAACAATGCGTAACAGTTGCTCAACAATTGCTAGTAGGATCATGTAATATCTCAGGGTCCTGATACAATTATATAATCCTGGTATAGGTAATGGTACACCTAACTAATCATTATCATGGTTGGATATTTGTTTAGCATTGCCTTGTTTAAGCATGGGTGACCAGTCCATGCCTAACTAAGGCTAGGCTACCCAATATCCACCCCTAATAATAATATTAATACCCTAAAAATAATAAGACTAAACTACCACTAATACTAATAAAAATAATAGTTAGCTAAAAATATTAATACTAAACTACAACGAATGCAACCTATATGCTAGTTCAAGTTTGGCAACTTGAATGGTGTTTTTAGAGTATCTGTTGTTTTCATTCTTCGCCCGTGGTTATCCTTTCGTTTGCATTCTGGGAAATGTTACTTGGGTTAGGTCGACACTCATTACTGTCGAAGAGTGAATCTCGGGGCGAGATTCCTTTCAACAGGGGGATGATGTGACGACCGGGAAAATTTTCTCTTTTTATCGCTTCGTTCTCTTTTACTTTAGGAAATTTTTGGGACGAAAATTCTTTCAACTGGGGGATGATGTGACACCCGGCATATTCAGGTTAATACTTTTCATACCTTACATACATACGTTTCATACTTTGCATACATACGAGTCTACCTCAACGAAAACATTGAAAACAACTACTTAATATCATACTTGACCGGGTCGGTTGAGTCGTGTCGATAATTCGGGAATCATCGGGAGTCGTTACAATGGTCCGAGGGACCATTGGGTGTCGGTCCATAACCATGTGTACAAGGATTGGCGATTCATAGAATCGTCGGGTTATCGCACACACGTAAATCTCGAGTCCCGGAATTGGTGAACGGATGGGAACGTGTTAGTTATCATGTATTATGTGCTTACAAACATTATATGACTTGTCGGTATGTGAATACGTGTTTATATGTGTTAAAATAGTGATTACACGTAATTGCATGACATTATAGGTGATTACGCGTAATTGCATGACATTATAGGTGATTACGCGTAATTGCATGTAAATAGGGGTGATTGGCGTAATTGCATGTAAATAGGGGGTGATTGGCGTAATTGCATGTAAATAGGGGGTGATTGGCCTAATTGCATGCTGATAGGGGGTGATTGGCCCAATTGCATGCTGATAGGGGGTGATTGGCCTAATCGCCAGTAAGATAGGCGATTGGGGAAGGATTTATAGGCGATTGGGCTAATCGCCAGTAGTTACACGCGATTAGACACCCTAATCGCCTGTAACTGCTGCGCAATCGCCTGACTAGAAACGCCTATAAATACCACCCTTATGTTATAAAACATCATTTGTGAAACCCTAATACACCCCAAAGCCACCCCACACCTTATTCAACCTCTGCAACACGTTTTTGATCAAGAAATCACATTTCCAAGCTTTACACCTCATAATCTTACAATTTCAAGGTGTGCTCTTCATCCCAAACCTTTGTAATGATATTGTTTTGATCCCTAAAGGTCCAGACCTGGTTTCTAAACATTTGTGTCTTTGAAAACTCATAAAAATCAGTTTCTAAACAAACCCAAACCTCTATACTTGTTATATGTGATGTATTCATGCAAGATAGGATTTTTATCATTTAAACATGGTTGTTCTTGTATTTGATATGTTTCTGATCTAAATGAGTTGATATGATGTTAACCTAGGAGTTTGAAGGTTCATAGATGTGTATTATTGATATTAGGCGTTTTGAACCGTTTGAATGATTATGAAAGATTGATGATGTTATGTTGTGTTTTGTTGATTGTTTGAGGTTAGGGTTTACTCTAGGATGATGCTAGAACAGTAGGATATTGTCAGACAACGTCATTATGTGATGAAATCTGGATATTTGCTATTTAGGGTAAGTTTTGCATGTTGATGTGATGTTTACATGCTAGATATGTTATTTTGGGAAAACGCTTGCATTCGGGACGGCTAGGATGATGATAAATTAGGGGTTTTTGCTTGAAATAGTTGGGTAAATGTTTTGGGTTTGATATTGGGTGTTTCCACATGTTTCGGATCTGATTTGGAAGGTTAAACGCGCAAAAAGACGACACAGTGCAGCAGGGGCGATTAGGGAACCCTATTCGCCAATAGTAAGGGCGATTGGCCCCAATCGCGTGTAACAGGAGGCGATTGGGAGCCCAATCGCTAGTATGTCAGGCGATTACACTCCTAATCACCAGTTGACTTTTCATAATTGCATGTTTAATTCCTAATCGCGTGTACTGCTGTCATATGTGTATTTTAACATCCCGGAACACGGTTTGACACCTAGGAACATGTTAGGAACCCCGTGACATGTCCAATAACTTAGTTATACGTGTTCGGACCTGTTTATGCGTTAATTAGGCTTCATGCTAGATATAGTAAACTGTGATGTATACTAAGTGTTTGATTGCATATGATTGCATAATATCTTACATTCGGCTAACACGTGGATGCCGGGTCACCAATGGGATGTCGGGTCTTGCCTGGTGTGGTCGGTTAAACGTTTTAAACATCATTTCAAATGTACACGGTTATGGTCTGGGCTGTTGGGGACTAACCAACCTACGGGTTGTTAGTCTAACATCTTATCCGCTCGTCATGATAGGTCACCGGTAGTGGGTGTCATCTATTGAGCGGGTTTACTTATCTTGGAGGGGAAGCAGTATCAGGTGAGTTTCACGGCCCCACTTTAAGTCTTTACATTTCGGGGGAGACACATGCTTTATACTTATTTCATAAATTATCATGTTATACTAGTGTTAATTCATTGACATACTATACGATACGTAAAGTCCCAAGGGAAACCATGAATGTGCGAGACACAACGGGGAAATGTGGATAGATCTATTGGGACTGACAGACCCCACTCGTCGACTGGGAGCCGGGCGGGTGCATATTATCTCGGTCATAACGCTACCGTGGGACGGTAGTGTATATCGTTTCGGGCAAAATCATATATCGTTGTCTGAAATGGTTTCCAGGTTGTAGTAGTATTATTCATGCGTCTAGCTAACGCTATCATTTCTAACATAGTGATAACATGATGGCTTTCATTAGTTAAACGTTTAACATAAAACCTGTGAACTCACCGGCATTATTTGCTGACGTTTTTAGCATGTTTGTCTCAGGTCGTTGAGGTAGCAGCATTCATAGGCGCACAGAGTCTCACGGCGTCTAGGATTCATATGCATCTTATTTAGAATTTTCAGACTTTTATGCTTTTACTTTCGTGTTGTAATAAAGTTTTACGCTTCCGCAACGATGGATTGTTTATGAAAACTTAATGGTTTGCTTTTGTCGTTTTTACGTATCATATAGTGTCGTTTATTGTGACCGTTGACTTAGATCCTAGTTTGTCACGCGCTTCGCGGTAAAACCCCGCACGTGAAAATTGAGGGTGTGTCAGAGATGGACCAAACTTGTCTCTATTCTAAATCTTGTCAATCAACTATGAAATTGTCACCTTCTTTATTGACCAAACTTATATAGAATAATGCCTTTACATTATGGCTCAAGACAATAATGCCTTGCTTTATGACTCAACATATTGGCACTCCTCTTTCTACAATCATCATAATCTATTATCAAACCTAGTCATTTCCGCAATCTCGTTACTTATAAAAAAATATGCATTCAACCCCATTGAGATGATAATTTAACATCACCAAATATTAAAAGAAAAAAAAAATGCCAACTCTAAATTGTGTGTCGATGATTGGTTTCGCGAGTTTCAATACCTTATCTCGTTGCATAAGGACACATCGCAAATGGTACCATATCATTTCCAAAACATTGCACTTCTCGCAACCAGAAAGAACCACAAATCAATGGAGATAGATACTCCAAAGGAGTTCGGTTCCCACCGGTTAACATAAAACATTTAAATACACAATAAGCAACTTTTAAACTGTCGTTCAAAATACTTGACCTGGGTAAATTAAAGCTAATGTTTCTATTTTACCCATTTGACTTGTTATAGATAAAACATAACCTAAGTTGACATGTTTCCAAAGAAAGCTAAAATCACAGTTTTATGACATTTAAACAAATTATCAAACAATATATTTTCTATCAAAACCAAGTCCATACAAAGCCTTTAAATAATACTAACGCGAGTCCAGCGAAAGAGAAATGATTCATTGAATCAAACTTAAAACATGGCTGCTTACGCGTAAATGGCGTGCTACAAAAATGAAGGTATTTGCAGGTTACATATATATGGCATTGTTGATTTTTGCTTAAACTAATACACACACTGTGATGCATAAAGATACCAATAACTAGCCATAGATTTGAAGCTAACTGGTTTACCTCTAATTGAACTGGCTTAACTCCGGTTTACGTTGATTTGAGTTCCTTGGCATCTAGCACCTGTTGTAGAACTGTAGAAACAAGAAAATCTTGATTAAGATTATTTGTCAGAAAAATAAATATGAAGACGAGTCAGATCAAGAAAACCATCGGTTTGCGATCATAGGTTTCCAAAATTAAGAACAACACTCCACAGAAAGTGGATGACACTAACATAGATGACAAAGGTCAAGCGTCGCAAAAAGCAAGAAAATGCAAACCAAGTACAAGTATTAGTTTTCCCGGATCCTAGGTACAGTGTTAAATGGGTCGTGTTTGTGGGCTGGTGGGTCGAACCTGAAAATCATGCGTGACACATGGAGCCAGACAAGAAAATAGTTTTCGCTAGTTGACACAAACATGGCCCTTTTAACCAAAATTTTATTTATTTCCATATTAATATTCTAAAGTTACAAATTTACAACCAAAATACAAATACATATATAAAATAATTGCATTTAAAAGATAAAACTTAATCATCATTTATCTTTTATATTTTTTATATAGACTACCTAATCAGTTTAAATTGTGACCTAAAACATGTTAAAAAATCGGGTCAACCACTCAACCTGCTAGGTCAACCCAAACAAGACCCGTTCAACTAAGCTTGCAGGTTCAACCGGAACCCATTTAGATCCTAATCCTAGCTTCTAATTTCCATCTTACAACCTTTGAATCCTTGACATATTGCCAGATTTCAATCATAAGTTTACCAACGACGAAATTTCAAACTCACGTAACCATCGAAACTTAACCATAATATGCAATATGCATAATATAAACAGCATTCAGTTTCATAATTGTTACCTTAAGAATGAAAAATAAATCATCATCATCTTATTCGTTGTCATCTTCATCTCGAAACAGGCTTTTGCAGAAGCGCAGTCAGATAAACCTCTCCATTCTTGACACCACTCGTGTCCGTCTTCTTCCCAACAGCCCATTTCACCTTCTTATACCCCAATTTCCCAATCAACGGCCCATAAACGTTATCAAGATCCACCTCTTTACTAAAAAATCGATCCACCCACAAGAATCCACCACCCCTTAACACTCTATCCACATCGTAAAGCAAAAATTCCATTGCTTGCACTGGTATCCATCTGAAAGAATTCAAAAGAAAACTGAAAAACTGTATTTGTGAATAATATTTTTTGTGCATTGAATAACTGTAAAACAACGGGGAATACTTTTTATTGTGAGTGCCCTTCCTCCCTCCCTCCTCGCTCGCTCGCTCGCTCGCTCACTCACTCACTCACTCAGCCACATCTCACTCAACTCGCTCACCATTTCATTTAATTTTTAATACATCGCCTTACTCAAGTCACTCATGAAGCACAAGCTCACCCAATCAGTGGTGGATCTAGAAATGAATTTCAGCAGTAACGTTTTTCATTTTTTTTTCATTTTAGTAGCAACGTTTTCCAAATTTCGTAAAAAAAAAAAACAACAAATTTTCCACTACGCGCGTGAAGTTGAGCAGCAACGGACGCGGCACCTAGTTATACACTAGGTCCGCCCCTGCACCCAATGCCGGCTTAATTTGCTAGCGTGAGTTACACGACACGTTACCCCTCACTCAACGCTTTCACACATTATTCCAGATACTCTAACCAACCTATGGTAAAACTAACCACCTACCTTAATGATAATGATAAAACGTCAATAACTATCCTAACATTCTAAAAACACACTTAAAACATAACTAACAATCAAACAACAATAACCACAACAGATATTCAGATAACAAACTCGCCTATTAACCGCGCGCCCACATCTAACAAGATCCAAAACCCCATCAAACACAGGCAGCCGCTGCTGCAACGGCATATGCAAGGGCACCAATCCCCTAAGTGCAGCCACTTCACTAAACGGCGCACCCAAGCTCATCGTAGTAGTCACCACAGTGACATTCTCCTTCTTCATCTGCGCCGCAAAAGTGCCCGTCCCACCCCCAACATCGACCGCCAACCGAATCACACTTTTCGCCTTTTTCGCCACATCGATCAACTCGGACACGGACAAATCAAGATCAGATTTTGAGCCCAAGAACCTAACTTTCTCAACCTTTAGATCAAAACCCAGATCAGGATTGAAGCAATCAAGAGTCTTGCAATGGTAATTAGCCCAAAAGATTGAATTTTGAGGGATGGAGCAAAAGGGTTGGTAGGGAGGGAAGAAGGGGGTTTAGGGGTGGTAGTGGAGAAGCATCTCCGGCGAGGTAAAGGGTGGCAGCCACGTAGGATAAGTGGTTCAGCAGCAGCAGAGGAGAGAGAAGGACATATAGTGAAGGGAGTGTAGTTCATGTATTGATGGAGAAGGTCAGGGTGGTGGCGACAGGATGAGGCAATAGGGGAGAGTTGGGTGAAGAGGAGGAGGTCTGGTGGTGGGGTGGTGGTGGGGGAGGGGGTGGTGGAGGTGGTGGGGTGGTGGCGCGTGAGGTGGTTGATGGTGGCGCGTATGGTGTGGAGTTGGTGGAGGAGGTGGTCAGGGACAGGGGGGGTAGGGGTGGTGGTGGTGGTTGAAGGGGTGGTGATGGTGGTGGTGGAGAGGTGGTAGAGAGAGAGGATATTGGTGGCAACCATGGCTAGTAGTAAAAGAAGGTTTAGACCCATTGTGAAACCCATGTTTATGTTTTTTTGAATATTATTATTATTATGTTTAAGATGAAGAAAATGTTGAAGAACAAGTTTGGATCTTTGTTTGGATAGTAAGAGGTTTTTGAGTGTGGAAGTTTATGTGTTCATGGGAAAGGAAGAGAGTGACATGATTAAGTGATGATTTGGTGTGGTGTTGTAGTTTGAGATCCAAGATGGTGAGATGGTTACCGTTGGATGCATAGGGAGGTGTGATCGGATGGTGGGAAATATGGGTGACCCGGGAGGCTTGTGTGTGTGTCGTCGGCAAATTGGATTATTTTGGTTTTTTTTGGAGGTCACGTGACAAGTTGACCAAGGTGAGGTATATATAAGAGTATAAGACTGTAAGAGTGGTGTTAGTAGCAAATGTTTGGTACTCGATGACCCGACCAAATGTTTGGTTTTGGTCGGGTCAACGATGGTCTCAAAGGGACTAACCAAGTCATATCCGTGCTAGATAATATGATATATAGCTAGTGTATAATATATTAGCGATCTCAAGAGCAACGTTAATAATGGTTTAACTTGAGATTAGAAGTGATAAACTGAGTAAGTCAATGCAACAGGTTAAACCAATAATGTTGTTAGATGTGGGGTTAGGTAATTTTAACTTGTATTATGATTAGCATCTCATGATAACAAATAACACATGTTCAAGTTTCTTAATAAGAACAAATTTTTAATTATAAATAATATTAGGTTTTGTTATAAAAAGTTTTTTTTACAAAAAGAGAACACAAGCCAATTTCTACAATGAAGAAACTCTTCAATAATGTGGGTTAGCATCAGATACACGGTGACAGAAAAAATGAAGTCTCATTCAAGCGGCATTGGAACCGTCTCATCAAACCCTGCGATCTTAGTTTTTAGGTTTTCGGTTTTTTGGATTTTTAGATTGTAGTTTTTAGAATTTACGTTATATCATTGTGTCTTTTATGTAGCAATATGTTTTTTTTCTTATTTTCATCATTATGACATTTTTACGATTCATTGTGTCCTTTTTCTTCAACATTGTGTTATATTTTACGACTCATTGTGTCATATTTCATGATCTATTGTGTTTTTTGTATCCTTCTCACCCTTCTCATTTTTATTACACTATGTAGAATAACTTGACCCATTATATATATTTTTGCGAGTCAATCATGTTCACTATGTTGGTACAAAGAACTTTGAATAGCGTTGTTGCATATGAAGACATTTTGGAACGTGAGAGCCTCTTTCAGATGCGGTGTACTAGTCGCGCATAAGGTATGTACTTTGATTATTGATGGTGGTTGAACAATGTCGTTTCGCAAACTATGGTGTCAAAGTTCAATCTAGACATTAGTTCCTCATCCAACCTTGTATATTATGAAATGGCTAAATCAAGGAGAAGGTATCTATGTTTCTCAACAAGTTTTATTATCATTTAGTATCGATAAGTGTTATGTTGATCACCTACGGTGCGATATTATACCTATGGATGCATGTCACATTCTATTAGGCCAACCATTGTTAGGAAAGTTATACATGATGGGTTCAAGAATACATACTCGCTAGTTCATAACAATCGAAAAATAACCCTCACACTATTACCTCCCACCCAATCAGCCTTACATGAGTTTAATCCAATCCAAGGATCTTATTTCTATAATGCAAATCCTATTATAGTATAACACAAAGAAAACAGATGGTTAAGCCATAACCGGAACCTAAAAACTTTTTTGTATGGCTTAACCTAACCATCATATACCCGATAACGATAAGTAGGACACAGTTTTATAAACATGTATGAGACTGATTACCAAAATATGTTCCTATTTTTTATGCTTACTCAACACAATGAGTTGGCATATTGAAAGGCAAGACATTTAAGTTGTAAAAATGCATATAACGGTATAATACCATCCCTGTGAGTAAAACCTACATATAAATCTCCTCATGTAAAAGGGTAATCATCAGAATAAACCTCAAAACTTTCAGGATAACATCATTGACATAAAAACACAAGTTGGTAACACACCCTCCTAAATATCTGACTTCTATACCTGCTATTTCAAGATCCAAAAAGTCTGAATGCACTTGTTGTGTACAAACAACAAAGATGCGGTGACCCTAATTTCATCTTGCTGCCTGTCTAATCTTGATCATCCGTTTCAGTGTTGCTAACCAGAAGCTGCATTCGTCCCAGTCACTTGTTGTCAGATCAACCTGCATTAATTCATACAACATTCTTCATATTATTATTTTCCCTTTATGGTAGTGACAAAACGGGCGGGGCAAGCAGGCCGCAAATGTTTTAGCAAGCCTTTTGTCCAATTTCTCTTTAAATTATCAATAAATCATAACCAAGATATGCTTTAGGAAAGCTTTAAGCCTTTAATTAGGCTTTAGACAACTATCAACCTGAATTGACCCGTTGTTTATATAAACGACAGTTACCTGGATTTTAAGAGCAGTAGGGAAATCTCCACGATCCAATGCCTGACAGAGTAGGACAAGCTTTTCAGACGCATTTTTGGATATATCACCACTGTTTAGTTTCACAAACAATGCTCCTAATTTCTTTGAGTTGTCATCAATTTCCCGCTTTTTAGCTGGAACTGCGTGTGAACCCCCCATGGCTTCTGATGTCTCGGTAAAAAGCCTCGTTAAACTGTTAACAACCGCCCGTTGATGTGCTGTAACACAAAATAAACTTAATGTAACTATTAACTTCACCCAAAGATCAAATCATTTCATATCCAAATCTTTGATACAAACACAATATCCAGATTGTTATAGAGAAATATAAATAAGGATATGTGTAACAACTAACACGGAGAGGGTTGATATTTACCAGGTACGTTGGATACATCAGCTGTGTGTACAGTTGGTGGTGGAGCAGGAGCTGCAGCTGGCTGTGGAGGACTGGGTGGTTGCATTTGACCTGAACTAGTTCTTTGAGGTCCTGTATTACTTATAGGCATAGGCATGAATCCCCTTACCTGTGGTGTAGGTCCCACACCCTGTGACATCTTCTGCACGGGAGCAGGAACCATTGGAGTTGGAACAGGGCCGAGTGAACCAGCCATTGGTGGTCCAACTTGGTAATTAGGACTAGCATTCACCTGAGACTAGTACACAATCTGATTTTAGCAACAGCAGAAATCTTATGGCCTACGGGTTACTGTTAAAAAATAGGTAATTTGGTATGATTTGTGTTGCCCTGAAAAACCTTTTATTGAAATGTGTACGAGTAATATATTCTTTCAATGGTAACCTAATTTTTTATAATGTTTACTGATGTTTTATACATTAACAATACAGGTGAGGGACTTTCGACCCATTTGACATGAGCTAGTATTCTTGATTTTACCTCTTTGACCAGGTAATACAACATAGCCGGAGTCGACCCACTCAAAAGTAAATGGGTAGAAACTGTCACATGTATAAATACAAAACTATTCAAATATATACTTACTGAATATATCTGAGAACCCAAGCTAGGGGCCTGCTGGTATTGGTCAGCATTTTTCAAAACTGGCATGGCACTAGGAACAAATACTCTCGGAGCAGGTTGAATAGGTGGTTGTGGAGTGAAGCCAACCTAAAGGAATGCAAGTGAAAACCTTATTATTAAAGGAAGTTATAGGCATGGTACTTAACAAGGAGAAAGAAAAAAAGTCCAAGTCAAAGGACCACAAAAAATGTAATAAGTAGGCAACCCAATGCTCAAACATATATTAGAAAGTTGTAATGAACTATGATTGTTTACATACCGGTGGAGTGTGAGGCGAAGGAGCTGGAGCCGGGGCTGGAACAAAAGTTGTAGGCTGTTGCTGTTGATATTGAGGGGCATATGAAGGAGCAGGTGTTTGTTGATAGTTTTGACGGTTATACGTAACATCATCCTGAAGAATAGCAATACCACCAATAGAAAAAATTTATACGAGGTAGGGTGTTACAAGTTAACTATAGTTAGAGGTGACCATTTCGACCCATTTACTTTTAAATGGGCCGGTTTTGTCTATGTATAGTATTGTGTCTATGGGTCAAACAAGTAATAAATAGTTTATTGAAATGGGAACGGATCAAAACTTGCCCAATGAGCACATTTAATGCATCATGAAATTCTCCATAATCAATTCTTACAAAAAAAAAAAATAATAATAAGATCAATATTGAAATAATATAAGTTATGCAATCACATTTTTCACACCTACTATATATAAAAAACAATGATAGTATTAGACAGTGTTTTGAGGTAAATCCATACGCCCAGCCCTACCCGACACGACTGGTCCATTTTGAACTATTTCACAACCAACCCACCCACCTGTTTTGCCACCTGTAACTACCAAATATTTTTCCACTAGCAGTACGTCTGGTTAATCTATATCTTTGTTTACAGAAGGAAATGGAGTACACAAACACCTGGTAATAGTTTCGAGAAGAATCAATGACAGAATTCTGTTGGTTGAAACCATACGCAGCTGCAGTTGGTAACTGAGAGCTACCAGAATCCACAGACCTAGTTGCTTCTTTCTTCTCTGCACAAAATCAGCAAAAAATGACTGTACATAAAATCATAAAAGAATATGTTTAACTCAAAGGTACAAACAGAGGCATAACCAAAATCAAGAAAATTTATGATTTCTTCAGCACCTCTGGTTTGCATAATTCTTATAATCGTATCTGATAATAAAGAATTTTAAACAAAATTAAAACTAAAGCGATGGTTGATAATGTGTGTACCTGGTTCAGATGAAAGGGTAATCCGATCTCGCAAAATCACTAGTTCAGGAGACAAGTCTTCAGTGCCCATTAGCTTTAGGTATTCCATAGCTGTTGTTAGAAGTCCTTGACTAGCTAATATTTCAGCATACTTTTCAACTAGTTTACATAAAGAAGCACTAAATTTCTTCTGCCCGGTTGCTAAAGCAAGGACCACAGTTTTCTCCATTAAATCCTGACACATATATATAACAGAGTTAATAATATATGGACCCAAAAATTAGTAAGAAACTAAACTTTCAACATGATGCTTTACCTGAAGAAGGTCAACATAGGATTTCCCCTCATGCTCACTTGTAACATTCTTTGACCAAATTTCAACTGTTTTATCAATATTCCCAGCACATATATAACAAAGGGTTGCAGCTAGTGTATTACCAGCAGCCATGAGTCTAGAAGCAAGGGTATCACATAGTAAAGTCCAATCCTCCCTCTGTGCAAACTGTGTCATACAGGCATGGATAATTATCATCATAAATAAAAAAAATAATCAGAAGCCCAGCTAGCAATATGACATAAAGAACTTACAGTGCAAAGGAGGGCAAGTGTCTCCTTCCAGGATTTTAGCGGTCTCGTATTCACAAGACTAACAAGATCATTATTCACCATTGCAGCAACAACCTGTTGATCAAAATTGCTATATTGGACCACTGAATTGCTTAAATAACAATAAGTGAGAAGAAAAATGTACCTTGAGGTATGGTGAATGATTTTTTCTAAGGTATTGATCGCGTGTGGTCTCCCACAAAGACGCACCACCAACTTGTGCAATAACTAAAGCATCTGCCATTTTGTTTGCAGCTATGCACTGTGCGACAGCTCCCTTGTAGTCACCAACAACCAATGCGCGTTGAACAGCATCATCAAATGAGAAGTCAGTAACGCTCTCTAGTGACTCACTTTCCTTTGCTGGTTCTTCCACATCAGCAGCAGATACTTCAGTTTCAAATTTGTTGACTGATGTTGACACAGGTGTGTCAACTTTAGGGCTTGGAAGATTGTTAAAGAAATCTTCCCCATTGTCACCCAGTAATCCTTCTGTAACCACTTCATGTTCTTTAAGATTGAGAGTACTCATATCATGAGAAAGATCCTCTGTTGTTTCATTTACTTCTTCTGGTAAAGTGAAGCCGAGATGGTTCAAAAGCTTTGTTCTTGCTGTTCCATCGTCTTCAAACATGACTTTCAAGAATCCCAAGTTTCTTTGTCATCTTCAGATCTGCTTACACAAACCATCAAAACCTACATTCAGAATAGTGTGGTAATGAGCAGATAAAAAGAATTATTTCTCATAAATTGTACTCAGATTCTTGATATTTTTTATCACATAGAAGCCTCAGTGACGATTTATCTCCACTCTTCATTGCAGCTTCAAATTCAGATGAGGTACTCACTAAGTTGAGTTCAGTAGCCAAGTCCCGCACATTAATCTGAAACAACACACAGATAAAGAATAGAGGTAGTACTGGGTCAAAAAGGGTAAAACGGGTCATTTTAGTACGTACAGAAACAGATAGGATTGGGTTGACCCGTTAACACTTCGTTTTTCCTTTCTTATTTTTATATACGTGTAATAAATGTGTTAATTTGATTACAGTAATAACCTAAATCCAAAAACAACATGATTTAAGAAGTTGTATGCATAAAAACAGACTTTCGGTGGCTTTCACTTGACGTGTTCTCCTTTTAGCTTTTTTTTTTTTTTTGCTCATTTGACCCGTTCATAAGTACAAGGGTTAAAGTTGCAACATTTAGATAACGAAAAATAGATTTAGTGGAAAATAATGGGAGTGTAAAGCTACTAGAAATACCTCGGAGCGGCCAGATGTGGAACCAGTTGAGTGAAATGAAACAAGCTTGCCACCAAACCCAAAAGTGACTCCAGCTTTGCGCTGGTACCATTTTGGGGCTTTCAGTGGTGCTGCAAACAAAATCACATATAAATAATAACTAAAACTACATATGTATACAACGAAATTTCAAACGAACACAAGAGTTCCAAAGTGGATTGCATGTAAATCCCCTCAACATGTGCATCTTTAAAATTCAAAAATATTAAAGAAAAAAAATAAAGTACACAAAGAATCACTAAATGACACTTGACTATTTAATTGAACATTTAATATATCTTTTTATCATTTACAATCAAATTATATTCATGATAAGAACTCAGATGGTGAACTATTAAGAAACTCAGAATAAAGAGCACAAACCTTACAAAAATACAAATTATGCAAACCTATTAGATAGGACAATGCAATATTTATAAAAATACTTGATGGTAAATGATCAGATAGCAAACAGACTTAAGACTAAAATATTAAATAGTAAGCAAATATATAACCACATTAAAAAACCTTCACTCAGCTTTACCTATAACTAAATGCTTTAAAGAAATTAAAAGAAAATTCAAATATGAAAAAAAAAAAAAAAGACCACGAAGAAAGACTTTACCCGAGACAATATAACTCTCACCAACACCATATCGAGCACAAGCCTGCAAAGGGGCATATATAAGCTTCCATAACAATCACGCAGATAATATAAATATACTTTTTTGACTATTACAGCAGATTGCTGTACTAAGCACATGAAGAAAGGTCAATAGCTCTGTGACCCAAAAAAAAAAACCATATGATGATTGCTTGAGTGACAATCATGTAGAGCTTATAAAATCAAAATACTAGTTCAAACGAAACGAGTTGATGTCAAAAAAAACATGTCAATTGATGCAAGTCAGCAAACCTCAATGTTATAAACACCAATTTTTCCATCAAAAGAGGACGCTGATATAATCCCTGGTATCTTTGGATACCAATGCACATCAAAGTTCCAGTTGGTTCCTGCTGGAAGTTCAGAGACAATCTGCAAATGATTTTCAATCAAGATAGCTGAGGTATTATTAAAACCAAGAAATATATTAAAGATGTTCAAAAAATAAAAGCATCAGTCTCAAACAGCTACCAAAGATGTTAACAGACCTCGGCTGAATTAGTGTCCCAGCAAATCGTGCGGTTATCTTTCGCACAGGTAAGCAAATAGGAGCTATCGATAGGACACCATGACATTGCAACAACACCTGGTATACTAATTTGTCAACAAAACACATATATAAAATAAAAAGCATATGATTCGCATTTTGATGATTCAGTATATATATGTTCTAAATTAATATTGCTAGGTCGAAAATAATTTTCAAGGAGTTGTTTGCAAGCGTATAATACAATTATGATGTATATAAATTATAAATTTATGTGTGTGTGTAACTCCCAAAAAAGGGGGAACAAGTACAATAACAGTAGAACTTCTTTGAACCATCATTGCTGATATTTGATAATTACTAAAAGACAATAGGATGAAGGGGTGAGAGGTACTGTATCATCACTCAACTTATACATGTTACACTTGCTATAAATAACAGAACAGTAAAATTTTAATAGACAAAACTGACAAATGATTATTATCATACCTTTAGTGTGACCTACAAACTCCCGCAGTGGGTCATTGTGTTCCGCATATCCCATAACTGCATGGAAAAACTTGATCAATTACATGAATGGCACATTTAGGTCTCCTGTGTCCATATGTTAAAAAAGAAAAAGAAAATGATACCTTTAAAGAAGGTGATGTATCATCATCTGAAGCAACGATAAGTTGTGTGGCAAAATCTGGATGCCACTGCAAAACCGAGCATCGTCTTCTAACTGAATCTGAAAAACTGTAAATTGAAAAATTATTATAGAATCAGCAAAATTTAAAAGTTCAGGTTTACATCACAAAATCATTATGTGAGATTCCTGAACATTTACCTTATAATCGGTTTTTGCTTCCTCAGGTCCCAGACCACTAAAAACAAACAAAATGTACAAATCAGTTTTCTAATTTACACTAGCTTAAAACTAATATTGATTTCAATCCATACCAGTTGTTCCATTAAGAGAAGTGGATGCCAAGATAGGTTGAACCTTCTTATTCCATGATACGTATGAAATTTCACCCTGTGTAGCAGATCCAGTGCCCTGCAGAGAGAGGTTTGTTACCCTAAACATAAAGCTAAATACAGAGGATGTGACTTTTATTATATTACATCAACTGGCATGTTTATGCACATCAATTATAGAATACTATAATTAAACAGAAACAGGAATAAACCAGTAAATACGTATAAAATATTTTGCATCTCAATTGTAAAGACTTCTGCCACTATTTTACAACTAATCATATCGTACTAGCCTCTCTTATACTTTTTTTTCCCTAACCACTATGCTGGCTTAATGAATTGTTTTACATAAAACACTAGTCTTTAAAGCACACCCAGTCACTCACATATGAAGATAATTTTCTTGGTCTCGCTATTGATGCAAAATACTATTTTTCATGCTTATAACAAAATTGCTCAATCTGTACAAAATTTACTGGAAAATTTTCCATAAATACAAAGTGCAAGTTTTGGGAATAAAAATTAATTTAAAAAACATCATATTTATGTCTATTTTAACTAAAGAGAAATCTAACGTTTTCTTCCGAAAGATGGCATTTTCTGTCACAGGACAGAGGGTGTACAACAACAAACCCTTGTCACAATGATAATAGCATTGATTTATACACTAAGCAGTTCACATGGCCGATATATCATCGATATATTGGTTATCAGTCATCAATCGAGATATCGGTACAAAATATCCGTCAAAATATTGTTATAGATAATATCGGTGGTATTGACCGATATTTTATTTGATATATATCACTGATATTCCCGATATTGGTACCTTTCTTCTTGGTTCTTCCATTCGTCTTTCTTCTTATTGCTACTATTAGTGTTTTGAGTCTTAATTGTTAGTGTTAAATATTAGCGTTTTAAGTCTTATTAAGTTCTCACTTGCTACAATTGTTGGTATGTTGCAAGTTGTAAAAGGTTTATTTGTTAATGATAGGAGAGGATATTGAGTTTTTGCATGATATAAAAATTACTGACATCCCACCGCCATAACCGATATCTCAAATATTGGTCCTTGACCGATATCCAATATTTTACCGCACTAACTTCTTAGAACATACACAAGCAAGTTCAATAAATAAATACTAAAAATGGATAGGTTCCCTCTTAAAATAACATTTAAAATTATGTCACTCACAGGTATTAAGAAAGCATTAAAATTTACTTAATGTAAAATGTACTCCATCAGTCCATCTCCATCCATTAAGAAAACTATAACAATTGACTCTTACAGGCTACGTGTTACCCTATAATGTGGACAAGTACCAACTTTACAAACTATTAGAGCAATTGGATGGGCTCTGTGAGTCTGTAAAGTGTTATGATTAAACATACGAAACTGAACACGCGCACACAAAAGCAATAAACAAACACGAAGATTAAAGTGGTTCGGTTGATGTGAGTGACATTGTGACCTACGTCCACTGTGCTGCAGCTAGGTATTTTATTAATCAGGTGCTCAAGGAATTACAAGTACAAGGTTCTCAATATATAGAGACCAATCTAAGGTTAGGAAACTTGAACACCAAGTTAGGCCCAAGCCCGCATAGAATCCATTAGGGGGCCGGCTGCCATTAACGAGCCTACTTCAATCAACATAAAGCCCATGTCACCCCTCCTTAATTGGGGCAGATACTAGGATAGTAAAATTTCTAGTGCGATAACAACCATTGCAATTATTATGAACACAAAAAATTGAAGTTGCAATATTCATGTGAAGTAGAGATCTGTTCATTTGATGACTCGATAATGTTACCTTAAGAGGCGGGAAATGTGTAGGTTCTGTTGGTTTTGCAATATCCCAAATACAAATGTCACCTTCCTCAGCACCGGAGGCAAGATGATTTGGGGACAGAGAACAAAAGTCCAAACCACGAACCTGAAAAATAATGATGTGGAATACATGCATGAAAACTTATCACCAAATTCCAAGTATAAAAGAGCCTACGATTAGATATTACACCCCACAAACACAAAACAAAAACTTACAGGCCCTTTGTGTCTTGATAGGTTTTGAACAAGGGAGCTCTCACTTTCCTCAGGGCTACAATAAATAAAAACGAAAACTAATGAGACTTCCAGTTATTACTTTTCTTTACATATGAATAGCTTGATAAAGTGAGATAAATTATTAACTCTATTGCAGCTTCGCAGAGCGAAAGCACAATGGTATAATCGATAAATTTCCCAATAAAAAATAAATCTCCCAACTTCACAATAAAAACATACAACAAATTAGGTTTCTTTTGACCGGGTTTCATCTCCTATATTAGTTTTCTGAAGCATGCATCTATGTTTCTGGTAACTTGAATGATCGATTAGTATATCAAAGCATCATTTATGAACCTATAATAGATGAGAGGGACAGAATGGTGAACTTGAAATGTTTGGTAGCTTCCTACAAGATGGAAAATACTATACAAACACAATCTCCATTTCCCAGGCAGGAGACTACAAAAAGAATGTAATACAAACTTGAGAAACATAACTTGCCCGGCCAAACATAACTTAAGGAGTCCAATCACTAAAATAAATGCTAATGCAGATCAAAAGCAACAACCAACTAGACTCAATACATAGCTAGAAAGATTTCCACCTAAAGTATATGAAAGGCCTCCAGGAGTTACCAGTTTTAGTCAATAGATAATTAGCACGGATGAATACAAATATCAAGCATAAAAAAGTTAGCAAATAGAAACAGCCATCACATTATACTTTACTTCTTCACATGACAATCACAACATACCATGGCACACACCAGATATCTCAATCCCTAATATGTTTGTAAACAGCATCCTAAAGCAAAAATCTAGCACTACTACCAAAATAACCTTTAACACAAGAAAGACACATGTTGCACTTCTTAATTAGGTTGTATGTTAAAGGCAAATAATGATGATGGCATTGCTCTACAATGTAACCAGATTATTCAACTATGCTAAATTCACTATGTTACTCTCCCACCACTTCTTTTGTTATTCAGTAACTGTAACTCTCTATTTCTATATTCTTATTTATATTTGTTTGTCTGCTGTCTGCTTTTGCTGCCAATGGTCTCTGAAAGCACTCTCTATCTTCAAGGCAAATCTAACCCAATCAACCTATCTACCACTCATAGTTGTCAAAAGCCATCGCCTCTTGCGCCTAGGCCCATTTTTTAGGCGAGGCGATGCATTTGCGCTTTTAGTCGAGGAAATTGCGCTCTAATTCTCGAGGAGATGGTTTAGGCGTAGATTTCAGCTAGATTCCCAAATTATGGAGAGTTTCCAGCCAAATTCGTTAACTTAATGCTAGATTCCAACCAGATTTCTACTTTTATCTAGAGAAAACTACTTCTATACACTAATACATCAGTATTTTAAAACTATTGATACTAAGTAGATAAAAATAGTATTATTTTAACACATTTTTACTTTATTTTCTGTCACTTTTTTTTCCCGCCTAGCGCCGTTGATAACTATGCTACCATTTATACCCAAACGCAAATTAATCACCTACTTGCTAACCATCCTGTTCTCTTATATGATCACACTATCAGACACTATAGTTAAAGTTCAAATTCTTACCTAATATTAACAATCACAAGAATTATAAAACTAACACTAAAATTACATTCAACACAAGAAAGATACATGTTGCACTTCTTAATGAGGGTGTATTTTATATCAAATAATGATGATGGCATTGCTCTACAATGTAACCAGATTATACAACTACGTTAAATTCACTATGTTACTCTTCCACCGCTTCTTTTGTTATTTGGTAGCTCTCTATTTCCATATTTTCAGTTATGTTGATCGTCTACTATTCATTTTTGGTGCCGAGGATCTCTCTAGAATCAGCCTCTCCATCCTCAACGTCAGAAGTTAACACTTCCCTACACCCTACCCTCCCCATACCCTACCAACACCTTTGCTATATCTGAAATTTACTAGTTGCAGTCCTTGCTTTTATTGTTGCTAAATCCTAAATTCACAACAAACTGACGTTAACAGAGCCGCTATCGTAAAACAGTCTAATCAAATCTCTCAGGTGTATAACCATCTAAAGAAACAAATCACAATGCTTCTGTAATTTGATCAGTCACTTAATCAGTTAATAAACAAATCTACTTACTCACTAACCAACAACCTATTCTCTTATCTGATCACACACTACAGTTAAAAGTCCAAATTCTTACCTAATAACTAACAAATAAAAAAACTATTAATCCACATCAAATATATTCCACAAAACCTATATTATTATTATTATTGTTATTGTTATTATTATTATTTATATAACTACCTGATAATTAGCCTAGGGTTCCAGATACCAATGTTACCATCAGCAAGACCACCAGCAATAACACCGAGTGAGAACTCTTCTGAACCGGACGAAGGCGATTTCCCCCACGACAACCGGTTAAACGGTTCGGAGCTAGGTGCAGAACCGGCTAACGGAAGGTTACGATCGTCCGATTGGAAATCGAGTTGGAAGATTTCGAGATTTGCGGAGGAGCTGAACGACATGTCGACGGCTCCAGCCATGGTTCCGGCGGCGAGGAGCGGCGCGTCGGGCGCAAACGCCACCAACGCCGATCTAACGGCCTCCTTTATGCAGGGAGAGGTGGTCATGGTGATGGATCAAGTGTTTGATGATCTGATTTTGTTAATTTAGGGTTAAGGGTTCGATGGTTTATTAAAGAGAGAGAGAGAGAATTGTACAAATCTATTTTATGTAGAAATGAGCATGAGTAGTGATCTCTATTTATACATGAGAATGTATTTTTTTTTTAGATTCTTAACAAGACTCTGAACCATTTAGCTCTGAATGGTTTAGCATTCAGACTGTTTGTTTCAAGTTAAAAAATAGATCTGAATGGAATGGTTAAAAGCTGAATCATGGTGCATAGCTGAACCATTCAGCACCTAATCATTCAGAGCTTCTTAACCATTCAAACCTCTTAATGATTCAGCACTTAATCAACTAAACAGCCCCTTAATCAACCAAATAGCCCATAAGTGCTAAATCATTAAGAGATATGAATGGTTAAGTGTTGAATCATTAAGTTTGACCTCTTAATGGTTTGTATTCTTATCCTACATTGGTAGGAGAGTCTCATTAAGGTTCAGCCTAGTTGAGTGTTTAATGGTTCAGCAACATCTCAAATCTTAGGGGCTGTTTGGTTGATTAAGTGCTGAATCATTAAGATGGTCTGAATGGTTAAGAGCTGAATCATGCAGCATCCCTTATTAGTTTAATGGTTCATCACTTAATCATTCCATTCAGATGCTGAAACAAACAGTCTGAATGCTGAATGATTCAGATCTGAATGGTTAAGAGGCTGATTAAGAGGCTACCAAACAGCCCCTTAATGATTCAGTCTTAGCCATTCAATTCAGAAGCTGAAACAAACTCGTTGAATGCCGAATCATTCAGCGTTGAATGGTTCAGAGCCTCATTAAGAGACTTACCAAACATCCCCTTAGACCATTCACATCATCTCCTACATAATGGAATAATGGAATGGAGATAGTGTGATCTCTATTTTACATAGAGTGACTATAAGTGGCTATGAGTAGAGGAGAGATAAAATATTTGAAGACAATGTTAATAAATTTGGAGGAGACACTGTTCATCCTCCATAATTTTTTTAATATTTTTAAAAGTGGTTGTGCGTAGATGAGAGAGAAAAGTTAATAATAAAAGTATAGAATAAGTATTATTAAATAGAAAAAGAAAGAGAAATGTAGTATTTTTAGTGTAATTATAGAGATGGAGATAGAGCAGCTACCGTGAATGCTCTTAAATATTATTTTTAGAGAAAAAAACGTAGGAAGTATAAGAAGTCAGATGATAATGACACATGTAAACTATAGTTAGGGCTAATAATCTCAATTCCGGTTGATTATAAGGGTAGTTTAGACATTTTGTTTTTTCTACCGCTGATTCAAATACAGAATCAGATATAGCAATTCTGATTTCAATTACGACGTAATCATATTTGACTGAAGAAATTAACGACATGATTTTATTCGATTTTTTTATTAAAACAAGTTTTGCAATTTAGTTTTCGTAATTAACAATACTTTCATAATGTTTTGATCATGTTTATGCATATTTAAACATATCTGATGATGATTCAAACATAGATCTCGTTAATTCTGTATTTTTATGGTATTAGTCATTGTGCTCTGTTTTTTCAATCATATTTTAAATGTTTTTCACAATTGATAATGGGAGATTTAGTTTTTTTTTGTTGATTATATCTAATTACTGAAAAACAACGATCAAGTTAGTAGTGAAGAAAATGAAGAAGGAGAAGATTTTTGATGATCAAGAAGATAATGAAGAAGGAGAAGATCTAATTACATAAGTGTGTTTTATGGGTGCGTTTTTTAGTTTTTTTTTTTTGTAGCATACATACGTGCGTTTTTTATGTATAGCATGTGTTATGTCTAAGTGAATCATGCTCTGTTTTTCGTTTAAAAACAGAGCATACCTGCGTTCGTTTTATGTAAAAGCTTTTCACAACGATAATGCACGTTTATACATTTCATCTTATTGATTTACGTTTAGTAACCATGCTATTTTTTCGTGTTTTTGTAATGATTATCTGTAATCGAATTTTTTTTTGTATAATTGATCGACAGAATTATAGATAACCGTAAAAAAAAAGGAAGTTTGAATTTAGGCGCTTTTACGAAAAAAAAATTGAAATTGTTTGTTGTTAGATTCCCTAATCTACCCCTGGTTTGTTTTACAGGACATTAATTAGGTTTCTAAATTACGATTTTGCCACCACCTATATCTAATGGATGATAAATTCTTCCTACACTTTGTATGTTAATGACGCTTTGTATATTATCTCTCCTCTTATTTTTAAAGGAAGTTACAAGAAATTATTTTTAATTTTAAAACAAATTTATTTACGATAACTTCAACGTGATTTTCTTAATGTTTTTTCCATTAAAGGGTAGGTCAGCACATGTCCGTAATATAGTATCGGGAAACTCTTAAATACCGGCTAATGATTCCATTGTTCCCGGTTGATGAACCTTGCCCTATTTACGTAAGGCTTGTTTGGATAATTTTGGGAGCATGAGGTCCATTGTAAGGAGTTTCCGAGGTTTAAATACATGCATAATTAGGTCATGGATGTTATTTGTGTCCTTAAACGGACAACTTCTCTGCCAAGAAAGAGGCTCTGGTAAATCTTTTGGCCGACCCGCGGGAAGCGAGGCTCACTCTACGTCCAGCGAATGTTCTAGTGTTTGGTTGGTTGGGCAGATGGGAAACACGCGCGGGAATGGACCTGTTTGGTTTGTCCCCCTTGTGGGTCTCAGGAACAATAGGTTTGTAACAGGTTAGACTGCATTGAAGGGTGAAGCGGGAAAAATTAACAAGCATGATAAAGTGTGTTATGAGAATCAATATGAATATATTCCCTTTATTTTGACATTTTTGGCTCTCTGGCTCCCGAAATCGTCAGGTTCTTTAACAAAGTGCAGAGGTCGTGTATAACAATATCTCGTCGCCAAATAACCAAATGTATGTTTTACTAGGATTGGTTTTACCATTCAAAAAGGGTTGCAGTAGAGCTTGTTGTTGTTTATCTGTCATTCTATTGTAACTTTTATTATCTTGATGTAAATAAAGTATTAAAGAACGGTTATTACTTGAACTTAAATTAAAATATCTTATCATACACATCACTATGCTAAATCTTCTTTCTATCATAAGGGGTACTAACGACATTTTTATGTTAAGCATAATGCTCAAACGTAATCTTCTTATTTTTATTATGTTGCAAGTTGCTCACCATAAGAAGTATTGTGAGTGGTTAACAAAATAATAGGACATTGGCAACACAATAAATGTGTAATGCTTGAATGTGTTGTATATTTTAACGAAATAATATAGGTGTTAGGGAGGTGGGTGTAGTTGGAGTATGTAAGCGAGGTGAGTGAGTTGGCGCGGAGTATCATTAGGGAACAATTTTCCGTACCTATGCAGTGCGGTGATGAGCGATACTTTCGAGCCAATAGGCGAACAACATTGCAACACCCTGACTCTAAGCCTTTTGTTCATGATTTGCTTTTATCTATGGCTCCTGCAGAGGTAAGAAAAAGAAAAAAGAGGTTTGACCTTGCCCTGTCTTTTTCCTTCAATATCTTTTTTTTTTTTCATTTTCTTATTACAATTGCCTTTTGAAGTGTGCTACAGCAAAAGTAAAATTTAAGAAGAACAAGATTTCCCAAGGATTTGAAGCTTTTGGTCGTACTATTTTTGTTAGAAAAGACTTTTCAAACCATCACTATTTTTGTTAACCGTTGAGATGTTTGGATTTCCGTTTTGGAACTGATTATCATATTATCGAGTCTTTGGAAAATGCAATAATCAGGTTTTTTAAACGTTTGCATAAACAAAGTCTGGTGCTCGTTCTACTTGGGGTTAACATTAGATTGATTATTTTAGTTCTTTTCATTATTAAATTTTTGTTTAGGATGAGGAAGATATTAAGGCAATTGCTCGATTGTATGCCAATATGGGTGATTCCTATGTTGAATTAATAGCAACCGGTATGTTACATTGTTACTTGATCTCCTATGCAACTCACGATCTTAGAATTCAGAGGGCAATGACATCAAACTTGGATGTTTGAATTTCTATAATCTAAATGGAACTTGTTTTTTTAATGGATGAGTATAATATTGAATTCAAGCTTTTTCAAATTTGTTTTTTTTTAATGAGTTAGAAGTTGAATCTTTTGCCAAGAGATGGTCAGAAAAGAAACGTTGAGCCGAAAAATAAGAGACAAACCGTTTGCATAATTTAAAAGATACTGCAAAAGTTGGTGCTTTGCCAAGGTTTTATAATCTTAGATTACAATTTTCAAGTAAGTATATGTACCAAAACGAAAGCACTTTGACTTTCTAAGTCAAACTTATGCATTTTGTAACGCAGTTGATATAGGCTTTCTTTACATGGCCATGTCAATCTTTTCCCAAGTTTAGAACCATTAACAATCTTGAATGTGAAATTAGCATCCAAGTGCTCATTTTCAAAAGTATAAAATGTTTTCACTTGTCGTCGCAATGCCCGGTTCACAAATTAAGTGTTGTGTCAAGTTTTCAGCTCAAGTCAAGTCAACATTCTCTTTCTTAAGTACTTCAACTCAAGCGGGCATTTTCAGCTCAACTCAATTTTTTGTTTTGGCCCAACTTAAATTTTTGGTTATTAATCGAGAACCAAACTGATCAAATATGTTAGTCAAGTCAAATCAATACATTTATTGCTTGATACTATTTTTATTGCATAGAAAAATACAACATTCTTTTGTTAATCGTCTTAATAATATAAATAGTGCTTTGTAACTGTTATTTTTGGGTTATATCATAATATACACTAATGTTTAGATTTATATTAAAACATGAATTTCTCATGAAATATGTTTTTTTGAATCGAGTTGCAATTAAAGGTTTCACATCTAACTTCTTTTATTGTACATAACAATAATATATGTTTGAACAATTATCCTCACACCACTTAAAGTAAAAAAAAAGTAAGCAATTTTTTCGGAGGCAAAATATCCAAAATGTCCTGAATTTCAAAGGCAAAATATCCAAAAAGCCCCTCATTGAACGATAAGTTTTTAACTTGGTTAGCCAATTTGATGAAATGACAACAAATTACAACCTTAAGGGTTCAGTTGCAAAAAAGAAAAGAAAAAACGTTTTGGATAACGTTGCAAAAAATGTCCAAACCTTAAAGACAAAAATAGTTGTTAACTCTTCTATTTCGTATATAAGGCAAGTTAAGTCCCCGTTTCATCGATCAATTCAGGATTATAGAATGTGTGGGTAAGGTAGCTTACTTCTTAAAATTACCGAATAACCTAGTGCAATCCTAACACTCTCAATGTGTCACACATGCACAGGTGTTTGGTAGAGGATGTCAAATATGCGTTGGTGGATGATATTGTTGTAGATGATAAATTAAAATACATTGAAGAACCCCAACAATCATTAACCAAAGATCAAACAACTACGCAACAATATGCTTAAACGTTGATGGAGAGAACCAAGGGATATACATTTCAATAGGTCGTCAACGATAAAAATGGTGCTCTAGTTACAGAGAAAACCTAACCCGGTTTTGTATGATACCCTCACTGTAACATCCGGCCCCTCTCATCACCAATATTGTCCGCTTTGCCCCGATGGGTAGTATATCCAGAGCTCGCGGATTTGTTTTTGGTTGCCCCGTGGAGAGTTCCCAGGAGGTCACCCATCCTGGAATTTCTCCCACCTGAGCACGCTTAACTGCGGAGTTCTCCTCTCATCCACTAACATTAAGCCCCAAAACGCGTTGGTGATTTAAGAGGCACTGGATTACATATGAACCAAGGATCTATCCTGGCCACGGCCGATGTGGGATTTTCCTGGGGTGTCACACTCACATTTCCTTTTCGTATGGAATAATGAATTGAGTATAAGATTTTGAACATGATAAGAAAGAGAGATGAACAATAAAATCGCTAAGAGCCTATATGTGAATAAATATTATAAGAAAAAAAATACAAGAGATTACATATAATTTTCTATATCCACTAGGACAAAGGATAGTAGGAAAAAGACCGAGGCAAACCAGTAAGGACTGAGTGGAAGCCCTGTACATACTACAATTACAAACATGGAACTAAAAGGGGCTGACAAGACCAACCAACTTCACCAATGGTTCCTGACAAAGTCGTTTTCTTGGTGGTATGCCAAATATTCCTCTATGATGATCCTATATCATTATAAGCAAAATCTTGTTGTCCAACCAAACGGTGACACTTGTCATACCGCTAAGTTAATCCACCCTTCAACAGAGGTTCCCTGCGAAACCAGAATGGAGCAGTCTCAAGATCAAAATCAAACAGTCGTTCCCTGCGAAACCAGATGTGCGGCAACTGTTACGCCTCATCTTGGTGCATGTAGAAACATGTTGGAGAAGCATCTTGAGACTGCTCCATTCTAGTTTCGTAGGAAACGTCTGTTTGATTTTGATCTTGAGACTGCTCCATTCTAGTTTCACAGGGAACCTCTGTTGAAGGTGTGGATTAACTTAGCGGTATGACAAGTGTCACCGTTTGGTTGGACAACAAGATTTTGCTTATAATGATATAGGATCATCATAGAGGAATATTTGGAATGCCCAAGTGTATCAAACTGGTATAAAGAATTTTGGCACTTGTTCAGGAAATCATCACGTTTCTCGAACAATTTATTCACAAGAACATCGTCTATATCCTTGGTATCATGGGGTATATAGCCCAGCACATCCTATAAACAAATAACAAATATATTAAATAAAACATATATGACAACTGAAGGTGTTGTTTTGTAATGTGACTCACCTCAGAGAGCGGTTTATCTTTACAGGAACCGCACTTGTGCGTTCTACTCGGAGAAGATTTTTGATGATCAAGAAGATAATGAAGAAGGAGAAGATCTAATTACATAAGTGTGTTTTATGGGTGCGTTTTTTAGTTTTTTTTTTTGTAGCATACATACGTGCGTTTTTTATGTATAGCATGTGTTATGTCTAAGTGAATCATGCTCTGTTTTTCGTTTAAAAACAGAGCATACCTGCGTTCGTTTTATGTAAAAGCTTTTCACAACGATAATGCACGTTTATACATTTCATCTTATTGATTTACGTTTAGTAACCATGCTATTTTTTCGTGTTTTTGTAATGATTATCTGTAATCGAATTTTTTTTTGTATAATTGATCGACAGAATTATAGATAACCGTAAAAAAAAAAGGAAGTTTGAATTTAGGCGCTTTTACGAAAAAAAAAATTGAAATTGTTTGTTGTTAGATTCCCTAATCTACCCCTGGTTTGTTTTACAGGACATTAATTAGGTTTCTAAATTACGATTTTGCCACCACCTATATCTAATGGATGATAAATTCTTCCTACACTTTGTATGTTAATGACGCTTTGTATATTATCTCTCCTCTTATTTTTAAAGGAAGTTACAAGAAATTATTTTTAATTTTAAAACAAATTTATTTACGATAACTTCAACGTGATTTTCTTAATGTTTTTTCCATTAAAGGGTAGGTCAGCACATGTCCGTAATATAGTATCGGGAAACTCTTAAATACCGGCTAATGATTCCATTGTTCCCGGTTGATGAACCTTGCCCTATTTACGTAAGGCTTGTTTGGATAATTTTGGGAGCATGAGGTCCATTGTAAGGAGTTTCCGAGGTTTAAATACATGCATAATTAGGTCATGGATGTTATTTGTGTCCTTAAACGGACAACTTCTCTGCCAAGAAAGAGGCTCTGGTAAATCTTTTGGCCGACCCGCGGGAAGCGAGGCTCACTCTACGTCCAGCGAATGTTCTAGTGTTTGGTTGGTTGGGCAGATGGGAAACACGCGCGGGAATGGACCTGTTTGGTTTGTCCCCCCTTGTGGGTCTCAGGAACAATAGGTTTGTAACAGGTTAGACTGCATTGAAGGGTGAAGCGGGAAAAATTAACAAGCATGATAAAGTGTGTTATGAGAATCAATATGAATATATTCCCTTTATTTTGACATTTTTGGCTCTCTGGCTCCCGAAATCGTCAGGTTCTTTAACAAAGTGCAGAGGTCGTGTATAACAATATCTCGTCGCCAAATAACCAAATGTATGTTTTACTAGGATTGGTTTTACCATTCAAAAAGGGTTGCAGTAGAGCTTGTTGTTGTTTATCTGTCATTCTATTGTAACTTTTATTATCTTGATGTAAATAAAGTATTAAAGAACGGTTATTACTTGAACTTAAATTAAAATATCTTATCATACACATCACTATGCTAAATCTTCTTTCTATCATAAGGGGTACTAACGACATTTTTATGTTAAGCATAATGCTCAAACGTAATCTTCTTATTTTTATTATGTTGCAAGTTGCTCACCATAAGAAGTATTGTGAGTGGTTAACAAAATAATAGGACATTGGCAACACAATAAATGTGTAATGCTTGAATGTGTTGTATATTTTAACGAAATAATATAGGTGTTAGGGAGGTGGGTGTAGTTGGAGTATGTAAGCGAGGTGAGTGAGTTGGCGCGGAGTATCATTAGGGAACAATTTTCCGTACCTATGCAGTGCGGTGATGAGCGATACTTTCGAGCCAATAGGCGAACAACATTGCAACACCCTGACTCTAAGCCTTTTGTTCATGATTTGCTTTTATCTATGGCTCCTGCAGAGGTAAGAAAAAGAAAAAAGAGGTTTGACCTTGCCCTGTCTTTTTCCTTCAATATCTTTTTTTTTTTTCATTTTCTTATTACAATTGCCTTTTGAAGTGTGCTACAGCAAAAGTAAAATTTAAGAAGAACAAGATTTCCCAAGGATTTGAAGCTTTTGGTCGTACTATTTTTGTTAGAAAAGACTTTTCAAACCATCACTATTTTTGTTAACCGTTGAGATGTTTGGATTTCCGTTTTGGAACTGATTATCATATTATCGAGTCTTTGGAAAATGCAATAATCAGGTTTTTTAAACGTTTGCATAAACAAAGTCTGGTGCTCGTTCTACTTGGGGTTAACATTAGATTGATTATTTTAGTTCTTTTCATTATTAAATTTTTGTTTAGGATGAGGAAGATATTAAGGCAATTGCTCGATTGTATGCCAATATGGGTGATTCCTATGTTGAATTAATAGCAACCGGTATGTTACATTGTTACTTGATCTCCTATGCAACTCACGATCTTAGAATTCAGAGGGCAATGACATCAAACTTGGATGTTTGAATTTCTATAATCTAAATGGAACTTGTTTTTTTAATGGATGAGTATAATATTGAATTCAAGCTTTTTCAAATTTGTTTTTTTTTAATGAGTTAGAAGTTGAATCTTTTGCCAAGAGATGGTCAGAAAAGAAACGTTGAGCCGAAAAATAAGAGACAAACCGTTTGCATAATTTAAAAGATACTGCAAAAGTTGGTGCTTTGCCAAGGTTTTATAATCTTAGATTACAATTTTCAAGTAAGTATATGTACCAAAACGAAAGCACTTTGACTTTCTAAGTCAAACTTATGCATTTTGTAACGCAGTTGATATAGGCTTTCTTTACATGGCCATGTCAATCTTTTCCCAAGTTTAGAACCATTAACAATCTTGAATGTGAAATTAGCATCCAAGTGCTCATTTTCAAAAGTATAAAATGTTTTCACTTGTCGTCGCAATGCCCGGTTCACAAATTAAGTGTTGTGTCAAGTTTTCAGCTCAAGTCAAGTCAACATTCTCTTTCTTAAGTACTTCAACTCAAGCGGGCATTTTCAGCTCAACTCAATTTTTTGTTTTGGCCCAACTTAAATTTTTGGTTATTAATCGAGAACCAAACTGATCAAATATGTTAGTCAAGTCAAATCAATACATTTATTGCTTGATACTATTTTTATTGCATAGAAAAATACAACATTCTTTTGTTAATCGTCTTAATAATATAAATAGTGCTTTGTAACTGTTATTTTTGGGTTATATCATAATATACACTAATGTTTAGATTTATATTAAAACATGAATTTCTCATGAAATATGTTTTTTTGAATCGAGTTGCAATTAAAGGTTTCACATCTAACTTCTTTTATTGTACATAACAATAATATATGTTTGAACAATTATCCTCACACCACTTAAAGTAAAAAAAAAGTAAGCAATTTTTTCGGAGGCAAAATATCCAAAATGTCCTGAATTTCAAAGGCAAAATATCCAAAAAGCCCTCATTGAACGATAAGTTTTTAACTTGGTTAGCCAATTTGATGAAATGACAACAAATTACAACCTTAAGGGTTCAGTTGCAAAAAAGAAAAGAAAAAACGTTTTGGATAACGTTGCAAAAAATGTCCAAACCTTAAAGACAAAAATAGTTGTTAACTCTTCTATTTCGTATATAAGGCAAGTTAAGTCCCCGTTTCATCGATCAATTCAGGATTATAGAATGTGTGGGTAAGGTAGCTTACTTCTTAAAATTACCGAATAACCTAGTGCAATCCTAACACTCTCAATGTGTCACACATGCACAGGTGTTTGGTAGAGGATGTCAAATATGCGTTGGTGGATGATATTGTTGTAGATGATAAATTAAAATACATTGAAGAACCCCAACAATCATTAACCAAAGATCAAACAACTACGCAACAATATGCTTAAACGTTGATGGAGAGAACCAAGGGATATACATTTCAATAGGTCGTCAACGATAAAAATGGTGCTCTAGTTACAGAGAAAACCTAACCCGGTTTTGTATGATACCCTCACTGTAACATCCGGCCCCTCTCATCACCAATATTGTCCGCTTTGCCCCGATGGGTAGTATATCCAGAGCTCGCGGATTTGTTTTTGGTTGCCCCGTGGAGAGTTCCCAGGAGGTCACCCATCCTGGAATTTCTCCCACCTGAGCACGCTTAACTGCGGAGTTCTCCTCTCATCCACTAACATTAAGCCCCAAAACGCGTTGGTGATTTAAGAGGCACTGGATTACATATGAACCAAGGATCTATCCTGGCCACGGCCGATGTGGGATTTTCCTGGGGTGTCACACTCACATTTCCTTTTCGTATGGAATAATGAATTGAGTATAAGATTTTGAACATGATAAGAAAGAGAGATGAACAATAAAATCGCTAAGAGCCTATATGTGAATAAATATTATAAGAAAAAAAATACAAGAGATTACATATAATTTTCTATATCCACTAGGACAAAGGATAGTAGGAAAAAGACCGAGGCAAACCAGTAAGGACTGAGTGGAAGCCCTGTACATACTACAATTACAAACATGGAACTAAAAGGGGCTGACAAGACCAACCAACTTCACCAATGGTTCCTGACAAAGTCGTTTTCTTGGTGGTATGCCAAATATTCCTCTATGATGATCCTATATCATTATAAGCAAAATCTTGTTGTCCAACCAAACGGTGACACTTGTCATACCGCTAAGTTAATCCACCCTTCAACAGAGGTTCCCTGCGAAACCAGAATGGAGCAGTCTCAAGATCAAAATCAAACAGTCGTTCCCTGCGAAACCAGATGTGCGGCAACTGTTACGCCTCATCTTGGTGCATGTAGAAACATGTTGGAGAAGCATCTTGAGACTGCTCCATTCTAGTTTCGTAGGAAACGTCTGTTTGATTTTGATCTTGAGACTGCTCCATTCTAGTTTCACAGGGAACCTCTGTTGAAGGTGTGGATTAACTTAGCGGTATGACAAGTGTCACCGTTTGGTTGGACAACAAGATTTTGCTTATAATGATATAGGATCATCATAGAGGAATATTTGGAATGCCCAAGTGTATCAAACTGGTATAAAGAATTTTGGCACTTGTTCAGGAAATCATCACGTTTCTCGAACAATTTATTCACAAGAACATCGTCTATATCCTTGGTATCATGGGGTATATAGCCCAGCACATCCTATAAACAAATAACAAATATATTAAATAAAACATATATGACAACTGAAGGTGTTGTTTTGTAATGTGACTCACCTCAGAGAGCGGTTTATCTTTACAGGAACCGCACTTGTGCGTTCTACTCGGGGAAACACATCTGGCAAGTAAAAATCAATGTGAGAATGATGAATAATATAGGATGCTAAAAAACTAAATTATAAAAATGGATATAACTTCACCTTGAACATAACTGAATCTTGTTGCATTGGTTGCAAAACCATCTACTTCCAGATAATATTACTTCGTTGCTGGATGTGCACATGTGCTGTAATCGGAAAATCATATAGTTTTCCTTGTCGTGCACGAGTAATTCACCAAGCTGTGACATAAATTTAGGAAACTTATGTCAAAAAGAAAGAAAGAAAGAATAGTTGCATAAAAACTATAAAAATTCTTCGAAAGTATTTACATTGTGCATCACTAAAGCATCCTTTGTGTGGCTTTCTTGTCCTTTGTCCATCAAGATTCGGTTAGTACGTGATTTAGTACCCAATTTTCCTCCAGAACTTTCTTCTTTTTCAAGTTCCTTGCTTATATTTACAGCAACGTCCGACCAACAATCACCGTCAAAATTCGACAAACGTGTTGCACTTATCTTAGTGTTTGATGGAGTGAAAAATTCATTGTATAAATTAGTATGGTTGGTCACAATTCCATCTTCCATGGCTTTCTTGATCATTAACTTGTACCTTCATGATAAACAACCTCACGTAAGATTATGAGCATAAAACATATTAAAACCATCAAACAAATAGTTTTCCCGAACGGGTTGTCACTAAAAAATAATAACTTCCCATACCACTGGCGTAGCTTAGTCTTCTCTGGTGTCTTCTGAGTCTTGGGATGGTAGTAAAAAATATAATCTTCGCCTTTTATAAGAGGACATGACCATATATAACAATTCACAAAATCTCTTTTCTTGCAATGTTCTAGGTACCCGATCTGAATATCACCAAACATAATTCACTATTGCAGAGGACGGTAATTAAACAGATTAAAAGAAAAGGAAATGAATATACCAGTATTTCATGATAAACGAAGGTGCGTAGAGGTTCTCCACGTGCAATTTTTCTTTTAGGCTAAAAGAACTTGACTGAATCAATGTATGATATATAAACACATCGGTTGTTTGGCCCGTTACACTCTGATCCAAACTCTTGGACATACATTCCAAAGAGATATGCATCCACACCTATTTTCTTGTTGCATTGGTTGCCCACTATCGGTGGTCCACAGTATGGGGCGGACGACGAAAGGTATTATTATTATTTTCAAAACATTATTCTTATTATTATGTAGTTTTAAGTGGCGTTTTATGTTAAACATAAGGCGCGCTTTATGTTTAATAGTTTTCATAATACATTGTTTAGATAGTTTGTATCTGTTTAGAATTGATTGTTTTGGGATTTTGTAGACGACTTTGTGTTGTCTGGTTCGTACAAAAACAGAGGAAACTCTGTCGAAATTTTTATAATGTTATTATTATCCTATGCAAGGTGGATAGGGCCAGTAACATCCGGGACCCTTTGATTCGTTACATACACCGTGTGGTTAGTTGGTCTATTGCCGGACGGTGTACTTGTAACGAAAGGGTCAATCAGACCGACCTTTTCTATCTGTACTGCATCCTCAGGGGTAGGCCGGTTGCGCTGCATAGGTGCTTTGTTGAGTACATTGCTGGCTACCCTCATGGGCATCAAGCGGGGGGTATTCCGGTCGGGGGGATCATCACTGCCATAGCGTTGCGTGTTTGCTCGGCCGACTTGTGAACTCATATTGAGGATGACATGTTACCACCTTCGATCAGGCCAGGTATGATTATTATTTATTTATTTATTATTTATTGTAATTTATTATTTATTATTATTTAATATTATTATTATTGTTGTGCGTTTCAGGCTGCTAAATATACAGACTATGCAACAGATGAAGGTGGCAGCCAAGGTCCTGCGCAGCAATCCACCCGCATATTACTAGTGCGCTTGGGGTCCAGCTGGCGCCCGTGGCGAGCATTTTGTACCACAGTCGCTGGTACATATTGAGTGGCCGGTTGCCGAGGACTGAAGAGGTGCAGATGCCACACGTTGCCGAGGGCGAGCCAGAGGTGGGTGTAGAGATGGTGGATGTGCACCCTGATGCCCGACAGCATGCTGCCCGCGTTTATCACGACATTAGGTTGCCTGGTTCCACGAACCAGCTACTTCAGCAGGTTCTGGATAAGATGGGGTCGATGCGGACTAATATTCGACAGGAGATGCGGGTTGGTATTCGACAGGAGATGCGGGGGATGCGGGCTAATATGCGGTGGTTGTTAGAGAGCGAGAATGAGAGGCGAGTACATGCGGGTTTAGCGCCGCGTACCCTTCAGGGTGGGGCGTCTAGCAGTCAGCAGGCTGGTCCGTCCAGCAATTAGCAATTCGATCCGTCCAGTGTATATCAGGGGTCGATCATTATTTGTTTGTTTATTTGGACTTTATTATTGTATGGATAGTATGCTTTATTATGTTTAGTTGTTTGTTTATTTGGATAATATTATTGTATGTAAATGCTTGAATATTATGCTTTATTTTGTTTATTGTTCGTATCTTGTGTTTTGTTTAGTTCGGCAACATAAACGTTAATGTTTACGCAATGACTATTATATCATTTTATAAGGATAATTCTATTTGTTTTTAAAAATAACATTCATATAAAAAAATCATATTATACAAATAACAAAAAAAAAACATTTATAAAAAATCAAACATTCATATTCACATCTCTAACCCATCTTAAACACCCACACTACACTTCTTTTTCACAATTACCAATCATTGGTAATCATTGGTAAGCATATCGGGCCCGTAAAGACCCCCACGATCCGTGGAGGAGACGACTGAATAAAAAACAGGGATGTCTGAATATCCCAAGCCGTCATAAGTCATAAGTCATGAGTCACAAGTCAAATACCATTGAATTTGTTTTGACTTGGGTTCAAATAATAATAAAGTTAAGTACAAATAAAAGTTTATGATAATAAATTTAGACTAGAGTATTAAAGTGGTGGTAAGTATTCAGTTTGAATAATAATATTGGGTATTCTTGTTTTAACCGGTGTATTGAAAATCGGTCCGGCTGGTTAAACCGGGGCTCTGGGCGGTCAAGTTTATGGTATCAAAACCATTTGAAGTGGAAGTGGTGGTCGAACCCCTAAATTGTAATGTTTTAAATTGAGATGGTGGGATGTAAATATACGAATTAAACAAGTTATGGGTTCAAGCTGTTAAATCAACACGTTAAATATTTAATTTGGTGGGTTAAATAGACAACTCGAGCACAAACTATTTAATTAAACATGTTAATTTATGACTCGTTTATTAAACAATTAGATATAGACAACACAAAATCTATATTGTGAAATTGTAACTCTACTTTGTTATTATGACTTTTACTCTTCTTGATGTCAATAAAAGTATTAATGCTTGAATAAAATAAGTATAGCTTGAAATAATCAATCTCTGTCGGCAACCAATGTATACAAACTAAGAATTTAATAAATCTAAAATTTAAGAGAGTTAAACAATAATTTGTCAATTCTAATTTATCACAGAATCTATCGAATGTTTTTGAACTTTTTTTTTTTTGAACGGTGAATGTTTTTGAACTACACATTGTTAATATTATTATATTTTTTCTCTTTCTTTTCAATTTAATACTAATTAACCAAAACTGAACTAATCAAAACCGATAGGTTTTAACATACCTTAACAAAAAATTTTGGCTTCAGTTATGGCTTCAACCAAACCATACCGTCCACTCCCTAAAACCACAAACTTAAGTGTTGTGTTCCCCGTTACATCGCGCGGACATCCCACTATTACATTATTAAACAAACTGTTTGGGCAAAAAAGTAATTTCACGTAATTTTTCAAATGGGTAAAGCTGTCACACCCTCAAATTTCCACGTGCGGGGTTTTACCGCGAGGCGCGTGACACACCAGAATCCAAGTCAACGGTCACAATAAATGACATCTATATGATACGTAAAAAAAAATGACATAAGCAAACCATTAAGTTTTCATAAATGATCCATCGCTGCGGAAGCGTAAAACTTTATTACAACACGAAATCAAAAGTACGAAAGTCTGAAAATACTAAATGAGATGCACATGAATCCTAGACGCCGTGAGACTCCGTGCGCCTATCGACAGCTGCTACCTTAGCGACCTGAGACAAACATGCTAAATACGTCAGCAAATAATGCCGGTGAGTTCACAGGTTTTTAATGAATACCGACTCCAAATGTATACCAATTCCAAGTGAAAATCGACTCCAACTGAATACTACTTCCCAAATGAATACCCATGATCAATCCAGACCACATGCATGCAAATCATATGAACACCTGTTACTACTGCGATTGGAAAACCATTACTGGACTCGAATACTGTGAATACTGAATACGTGCCCGAATGAATACTGAATACTGCATACTGAATACTGAATACTGAATACCTAAGAGACAATATGCACCCGTCCGACCTCCAGTCGACGAGTGGGGCGGGTCAAGCCCAAATAGCGCTATCCACATTTCCCCCGTTGTGCATCCCCGCACATTCATGGTTCTCCCCGGGACTTCCAAGGATCGCATAGTAATATAATGAATACTCTAAAACATAATGAATACGTGAAAACATAATGAATACTCCAAAACCCAATGAATTCATGAATACCAAAACGTAGTTGACACATCTTTCCTGAAAACTTAGTTGAAACGCCTTTTATGAAAACATAGTTGAAACGCCTTTTATGAAAACATAGTTGACACACGTTTAAAGGACACAGCATGTTTTCTCCCCCGAAAATGTAAAACCAGTAAAAGAGTGGGGCCGTGAAACTCACCTTAGAGTGCGTCTTCTGATAACTAGAATTCCAACACGTGTATGGTAATCCCAACTAACGACAACCTATCAACGAGTTTACATAAGTTTGATGACTATTAACCCGGAGGCTAACTAGTCCGACCTCCAGTCGACGAGTGGGGCGGGTCAAGCCCAAATAGCGCTATCCACATTTCCCCCGTTGTGCATCCCCGCACATTCATGGTTCTCCCCGGGACTTCCAAGGATCGCATAGTAATATAATGAATACTCTAAAACATAATGAATACGTGAAAACATAATGAATACTCCAAAACCCAATGAATTCATGAATACCAAAACGTAGTTGACACATCTTTCCTGAAAACTTAGTTGAAACGCCTTTTATGAAAACATAGTTGAAACGCCTTTTATGAAAACATAGTTGACACACGTTTAAAGGACACAGCATGTTTTCTCCCCCGAAAATGTAAAACCAGTAAAAGAGTGGGGCCGTGAAACTCACCTTAGAGTGCGTCTTCTGATAACTAGAATTCCAACACGTGTATGGTAATCCCAACTAACGACAACCTATCAACGAGTTTACATAAGTTTGATGACTATTAACCCGGAGGCTAACTAGTCCCCGATTGTCCAAATCTTGACCGAGCATGTTTTAAAACGTGTTTAAATGTTTAACCGACACACTAGACCGACCCGACATCCCGTTGGTGACCCATTACCCCAACTAATCAAGTACACATAGATTACACACAAGATTCAAGCATAAAACACTTAGTTTGTATCAAAAATCCCATTTCTGCATCAGAACGGTCGAACCAGTCAGTTTTAAGTCTCCTTCGCACCTTTTCAGTCTCCTTCGCCCGTTTGAGCCACGTTCGCCCGTTTTTCCCACGTTCGCCCGTTTTTCCTACGTTCGCCCGTTTTTCCTACGTTCGCCCGTTTTTCCACGTTCGCCCGTTTTTCCACGTTCGCCCATATTTTATTCCACGTTCGCCCATTCGAACCAATTTTATTCCACGTTCGCCCGTTTTCATCAGCATTTTATAAAACGCACCAAAACGCATCTAAACGGTCCGAAAACATCACGAAACATTACCAATCACAGCAGTCAACTATCATTAACATATTCCTACATAACCCTACCAATTTTGTCCCGAAATCCGTCCGTTTTACGAGTTACCCGAAATAGCAAATTATGGAGATGTCACATCAAACGCATGCAATCTTTACCCAATTAGGAAACTTTATGAAATCAATCAATAATCAACTTAATATACTCAGATTATCATGAACAATAAACCCCCCAATCATATCCTTATCACTATCATCATGAACAAGCCCTAGATCTAACCCAAAATCCCCAAAATGAACATAACATCATCAATAATCAATTGTAACCTATCTCAATCATAAATCATCATCAATAACACTCCTAGATCATTGTCATAACATCTATACAGCAATCAATCATCAAACAATGCATAGCATCACATAAAACACCATTAACACATGTTATTTTGTATGAAAACTCATTGTTTATGAATAGGTTTTGTTTAGAAAGATATTAGGAAGGTTTTTATTCATGAAAACATGTTTGAATCAGATCTGGACTCTTGGGGTTTAATGAAAACGAATTGAAATGCTTTAAAAATGATTTAGAATGAAGAACACACCTTAGATCTTTGTGTAGAAGATGTTTGTAGGTTAGATTATAGAAAACAAGGGCAAAAACTCCTTCCCCAATGTTTAAAGTTGCTAGAGAGTGTTTTGAGGCGTTTAGGGTTTGTGAAATGGTGAAAAATGACAAAGTGTGGTATTTATACTATGTCCACATTCGCCCCTTTTACCTGGGCGAATGTACCCTCCTTCGACCCTTTCACAGGGTCGAACGTACCCTGACTTGGTCGAATGAAATTCTTTAAATTCCATATCCCAGGTTCGCCCCTTTTACAAGGGTCGAACGAGGAGTATTGTCCAGGTTCGCCCATTCGATTGGTCGAACCAGGACTCAAGTTTTTCTAGTTTTCCAATTTGTCGTGTTTAACGCATTTTAACGCACCCTAACATACGAGCATGCAACCTTAGTCTATGTTTAACATATTTAAGCATGGATGATTATCTATATATCATTTAAACACATCTAAGCATATAATCCACCATACAACAATTAGTCTACACATACACTTAATTAGTTTATGTAATTCACCAACAACGGGACTCGTATCATGTGTGTGTGTGTGTGACTAACCCAATGATCTCCCGAATCATGGAACCCTGGACAATACGGACTGTGCTCCGACTCTACTGACCCCGTCAAGTATGTTTAATAAACGTTTTTCGCTAAGGTAGACTTATGTGTTTATAAAATGTTGACCCAAACATGCCGGGTGTCACAAAAGCTGACATCTTTGTTTCTGCATTGGAACGTGTAGTACATTTACATAAGTATGTTTTCCATGTAAGTACACACGACTCAGTGGTACTAGCCGCATCGCGCGAGCCAACCTACTGGTATGATACAATATATGAAAACCACTACTAATGTTTGACAGTTTGAGTATATAAACTGTCTAACCGAACCTTGAACAACTTAAAGTATCTAAATATATCCAAATTGAGAACCTTAATGTTCCTTCATCCAATGTCCATTCTCTTTGTTTTAACAAAATGCAAACTAAATTGTTCGTATATATTATATATACTTAAGTATTTAAGAAATTTATTAAACCATATATATATGTAACCAAATCACTTTCAGCAAAAGCAAAATTGTGGCTTAAGAATTGTAGTTTGTGGACACACTAATAAGACTAAGCAAATAGTAAATAATTATTATTAAAATAAATAAACCAGAACTATGCCTTTATCTGTGACTTAGCTGGCTGGGGTTGGGTCCCACCATATTCACCAACGCCTGGCAGAAAAAAATTGCGTACAAAAGAGGCATTGATAGAGTCGAACTCTAGACCTCTAACACAAAAGACTAGGAACTTTGCCGGTGGAACACAAGTTCTTTTGATTAATGAATTCACTCAAATTATATCCATGGGTTTACTCTATAATTAATATATATATATATATATATATATATATAATTTTTATTAAAATCCGAAATTCAATGGGTTTACGTAAACCCTTCTTGTTGTAGATAAATCCGCCCTTGCATGCAACATACGATTATAGGCGAAATTGTTCTCTAACATAGTGTATAATACACACACCGATATTTGCTATGTTTATCATTTAGAATTTAAGGGCTGTTTGGTTGATTAAGGGGCTGTTTAGTTGATTAAGTGCTGAATCATTAAGAAGGTCTGAATGGTTAAGAAGCTCTGAATGATTAAGTGCTGAATGGTTTAGCTATGCACCAAGTCTTAATGATTCAGCTCTTAACCATTCCATTCAGAACTTTTTTTTTAAGTTGAAACAAACAGTCTGAATACTGAACCATTCAGAGCCTCATTAAGAGTCTACCAAACAGGCCCTTAATGTGAATTTATTTAATATAAATAAATCATAATAAATCATAATAGTATAAAAATATGAAACTGAAAAATTCTAAAAAAAATAAAAATAAAAATAAATAATCTATACATCTAATAAACTAAAGTCCATGAAGACACTTGGCACTCCCACATTCATCCTCAATTGTGTAGCCAATCATATTGTGCCAAGTGTCTCATTGTGGGAATTTATAAAATTTTTCTTTTTTATAAAAATCAAAAATCATTTATTGGTTGGTCAAAATCGGTAATTAATATTAATTTTCCCATTAATAAGTTGGTCAAAATCGGTCATTAATAGTAATTTTCCCATTAATAAGTTTCCTATTTGTTATATAATTTACTAAATCGATGTTTGTATGTATCTTAATATGAAGTATAATACTTCTTCTTAGTGTAGGCATAAGCAACGGCTTTACATCGTTTTCTTCATGCGCCGCGGGTAATCGGGTTTCGGTTTCTGGAATCGATGAATCGGAGGAGGAAAATGAGCTGGTGGTGGTGTCGTTTTATAAGTTTGCTGATTTTCCTGACCATGCTGATCTGCGTAAGCCCTTGAAAGATCTTTGTGAGAAGCTGGTGAGTGTTTTTTTTGACGAATTTAGCGATGAATTAGAAGAAATGTTTCTTGATGTTGGTTGTGTTAGTGATGTGATCAATGTTAAGTAATGTTAATTGATAAGGATAGAAAAATGATTATTAATCTTTTTCATAAATGTTTTTATATAGTAAAACTTTTGTTAGAATTTGGAGGCCTCAAGTCTTGTGCGTATGTTTTTATATTTATTGATGGAGAGGTGCATTCAAGGAGTTTTTTTGTCATCTATGGAGCGTTCTTGTAGAACCATTGTAGTTATTGAAATTTGGATGCTCATCACTTTTGAATTTTGATCCTTTTGAAGTTCAAGTATAACCAGATATAGTTTGTGCAAGTGAATAGTTCGGTTATATAATTAATAGAATTTTTTTTAATTGTAATAATTAATAGTAATAATTTTGAAACTAAGGTATTGTGTATTCTTTCTGTTTGGAGTTCATCATCTTCTCAATTTCAAACCAATGTTTCACTTCGTTTGGCTGTGACAGGTGACGGTAATAGCAGTGGTGACCATGGTGCGGTGGTTAAGAGCCATGCCTTTATGAGTTTATTCTAATTAATTAAGCTTTGTATTTTATAATATTATATGTTATGGTGCAGTCACAATCAAATAAACTACAAAAGGATGTATAAGTTTGAGTCATTCTACTGGTTCGTTCATCTCCCAATTTATTTTTATTTTTGTAAATTCGAATGTGTATGTATAATTTACAGTATGCTCATTGAGTTCGAGTGTGTATGATTTCGTAATTTCATTTGATTTTCAGGTTAATGTTCTATGGCATGGATAGGTGGCTCGATATTGATAACATATCATACGAGGTAACAATACAAAAATTGTCTCATTTTAATCAAAATTATTTTTATATCACATTAATAACTTTCTTCTTTCATAATGTTAGTCAATCTTCGACAAGTATTTAGGCATCCCCTTTCATTCGCAAACCTTAATACTTGGCTCCATTTTGTTTGAGTGGTTACACTTGAACGATCTTCTTCATATACAAAAACCGAAGAGTTAATTTCAATAGGTATGTTCTACTTATACAAATGTGTTCTTGAGTTAGCATGAATTCTCGAGTGCTCTTAAAAAAATATTTTTTTTATAAAAACTTTAATGACTATTTTTTGAATTTTAAAAATAGAATAGTCATTAAATGTTTTTTATTTTAAAAAAATTAAAAATCTGGATTATAGTGTTTAGGAAAGTTATTAAACACTTTGACCGAAACATTAATGAATGATTTTCGATTTTAAAAAATATTTATTTTTATAAAACATTAATGACTCTTTTTTGACTTTTAAAAATAGAATAGTCATTAAATGTTTTTTATTTTAAAAAAAAGTAAAAATTTGGATTATAGTGTTTAGGAAAGTTATTAAACACGTTGACCGAAACATTAATGAATGATTTTCGATTTTTAAAAAATAAATTCTTTTATAAAAACATGACTCTTTTTTGAATTTTAAAAATAGAATAGTCATTAAATGTTTTTTATTTTAAAAAAAATTAAAAATATGGATTATAGTGTTTAGGAAAGTTATTAAACACTTTGACCGAAACATTAATGAATAATTTTCGATTAATAAAAAATAAAAAATTTTATAAAAACATTAATGACTCTTTTTTGAATTTTAAAAATAGAATAGTCATTAAATGTTTTTTATTTTAAGAAAATTAAAAATATGGATTACAGTGTTTAGGAAAGTTATTAAACACGTTGACCCAAACATTAATGAATGATTTCGATTTTTAAAAAATAAATTTTTTATAAAAACATTAATAACTCTTTTTTGAATTTTAAAAATAGAATAGTTATTAAATGTTTTTTATTTTAAAAAAAACAAAAAATGTGGATTATATTGTTTAGGAAAGTTATTAAACACGTTGACCGAAACATTAATGAATGATTTTCGATTTTTAAAAAATAAATTCTTTTATAAAAACATGACTCTTTTTTGAATTTTAAATATAGAATAGTCATTAAATGTTTTTTATTTAAAAAAAATTAAAAATCTGGATTATAGTGTTTAGGAAAGTTATTAAACACTTTGACCGAAACATTAATGAATAATTTTCGTTGATGTAAAATAAAAAATTTTATAAAAACATTAATGACTCTTTTTTTAATTTTAAAAATAGAATAGTCATTACATTTTTTTATTTTAAGAAAATTAAAAATCTAGATTACAGTGTTTAGGAAAGTTATTAAACACGTTGACCCAAACATTAATGAATGATTTCGATTTTTAAAAAATAAAAAACATTTATAAAAACATTAATGACTTTTTCTTGAATTTTAAAAATAGAATAGTTATTAAATGTTTTTATTTTAAAAAAAATTAAAAATTATGAATTATAGTGTTTAGGAAAGTTATTAAACACCCGGCTGTGGAGTAGTCCGGGAAGCAAAATGTGGAAGAACATTTACACAATGTGGGGTGAGCAACGATTTCGCAAATATGGAGCGTATAATTAGCATTTATCGTGAGTTACTCAATATTGGAAACATCTAATGTTAATAATTATGATTACCATTTAATTAATAACATTTAAACATAAAATTATTAATCATATATAAATACATTTATAAATTTATTTTTAAACATTCAAAATCAAAATTTAAAAAAAAATCCAGTTTTTAAAATTAATGACATTTAAACACAAAATAAATGCTGAATTATTTGAATTGTCACATTACTATTTTTAGCGTATAAATAGCATCTATAAGGTAATAGTCGGTTAAAATTATTGAGTAATGCTCCTTTTACTTATACATGAGTCACTTTAGATAATGTTCCTTCCTATTAAACACTTTGACCGAAACATTAATGAATGATTTTCGATTTTAAAAAATATTTATTTTTATAAAAACATTAATGACTCTTTTTTGACTTTTAAAAATAGAATAGTCATTAAATGTTTTTTATTTTAAAAAAAGTAAAAATTTGGATTATAGTGTTTAGGAAAGTTATTAAACACGTTGACCGAAACATTAATGAATGATTTTCGATTTTTAAAAAATAAATTCTTTTATAAAAACATGACTCTTTTTTGAATTTTAAAAATAGAATAGTCATTAAATGTTTTTTATTTTAAAAAAAATTAAAAATCTGGATTATAGTGTTTAGGAAAGTTATTAAACACTTTGACCGAAACGTTAATGAATAATTTTCGATTATTAAAAATAAAAAATTTTATAAAAACATTAATGACTCTTTTTTGAATTTTAAAAATAGAATAGTCATTAAATGTTTTTTATTTTAAGAAAATTAAAAATATGGATTACAGTGTTTTGGAAAGTTATTAAACACGTTGACCCAAACATTAATGAATGATTTCGATTTTTAAAAAATAATTTTTTTTATAAAAACATTAATAACTCTTTTTTGAATTTTAAAAATAGAATAATTATTAAATGTTTTTTATTTTAAAAAAACAAAAAAATGTGGATTATATTGTTTAGGAAAGTTATTAAACACGTTGACCGAAACATTAATGAATGATTTTCGATTTTTAAAAAATAAATTCTTTTATAAAAACATAGAATAAAATATGCTCGAAGTTTTTTTAGCGGGTCAATATGGGTAATGCTCATCTTCTCTGACGTGTCAAATTAAATTGTGAAATTTAGGTGGTAGTTAGTTTCTTATTTTCATTTTTATTACTTTCTTATTGTTGAATATGCCATAAGTCTATTGTTAACACATACCATTTAAGTCGACTTATTCAGGTTGGATTGTATTTAAGAAACCCTGTATTCTCACATGGCCAGCTTTATGTCGCATTGTCAAGAGTTAAAAGCAGGGCAGGCGTGAAGTTACTTATACTTGATGCTGGTGGGAAAGTGATGACTAAAACAAAAAATGTGGTTTATAAGGAAATTTTCAGCGATATTTGAATAAATGTGTATTCGTTGATTTTAAATTTTAATAAAATGTTTCTACTTTATTTTTCTTATACGTTATACTACTCCAAATAATCGTACTTTGTTGAACTGCGTGTCAACGCGGGCAAATATCTAGTAATAATAATATTTAAATAATTCTACCATCCTCTCTTCTCTTCTCCACAAATAAACTGTTAATCTATGAAGCTTTCATCCCCTGAAAAAATATAAAATATATTTTAACTCAAAGTATTATTAATTTCCCTTTCTTAATCCATCAACTCTTTTTTCATAAAAAGCTACATAAAAAGATAACTACTAAAAATAGTAGATAGTATAATTTATTTTTACTGAGACCTAGTGTAGTGGGGCTCCATTGGGGGCGCTATTTTTAATATAAAGCCCCAAACACCGAAACAGGGGGGCTTTATATTTGCAAAAGTGGTTTTGGCGTGACTAATATAACGCCTGAAACTTTATACCCCCACCAATCAGAAGTTGACACCTCATACTCTCTATTTATTATTATTAATTTATTATTTTTTAATTTAAAAGATATAATAAAATATTAATAGGGGCTTTATATATAAAGCCCCTACCACTACACCCCTTTTTCAGTTTCTCTCTCCATGCTGACTCAGCTACCACATGGACCAATCAGAAAGGAGGGCTTTATATATAAAGCCCCCCACTACGCATGGTCTGAAGCAATTTGGTAGGTTATATAACTAAGTCAAAGGGTAGTAAACGTCAACTCATTTAACTTATGAGATCCAAGCTCGAGCTCAACTTGTTTAGAGCTCTAAATACAACTGGGCTTGAATTTTTAACCGCCTAATTAGTTTCTAACTTGTACCCATTTGACTCGTTGAACCCCAACCGATCTACGTATGAGTAACTGGGTCGATATTACTACCTCTAGAAATAGCATAACAACAAATAAAATATAGCCACTTACCATTAACCTGCGATCTGCGATCGCATTATGAACGTATCATGAATCATCCAATTGTATACGTGGAACTATATTCATCGATTGGAGTTCCTGCAACGAGTAAAAATAACATTACATGTGAGATGATCTAATGAGAATTCTTCTGGAGATATTTTAAAATTTACCTGGAACATAAGCTTGCAAGCATACGGTAGTTTAATGGCTGAAATATTATCCCCGGTCTTGCATGTGGAACATATCCTAGTTTTTGTTTGATAATTTATGTATCCTAGCAACCCACATTTTCTACAAACCTGCCAGATAAGAAAGAGGATAAGACATAAAGATTGTGACAATATCACTAGCAAACCCGACAAACAGGCGGGTTGGGTCAACTAACGGGTCAAGCAGGCCATTTTAAAAGGTATCAACTACTTCGGGTCAAAAAGAGTTCTTACTAGGGGTGTACAAAAAGCTCGCAACTCGAAGCTCGCTCGAAAAAAGCTCGAAAAAAACGAGCCAGCTCGGCTCGATTGCAAACGAGCTCGAGCTCGAGCTTGTCTCGGCTCATGAGCTCGCGAGCTGGCTCGATTTATTTTATTTATATGTATTAATTTATTGTAAGTGTTTAAATTAAAAATATGTGAGAGGAGGTTGAAGTGTTAACATTTAAGGTTAATTAATCAATAAAATATGAAAATTAATAAAAAAAAACACAAATTATACCTATAATACTTCTAGTATGACTTCCATTATTTAAAATATTAGAAAAATAAACAAAATATACATGTGTACGTGTAATTTTATTTTTTTGACAATTATTATTCTGGCAATTTATTTTATTTTTTTGTTTTTTATTTAATACATATTTGTAAAAAAATAATAAAAAAATATCGAGCTAGCTCGACCAAAAAAACGAGTCGAGCTGGCTCGTTTAAGTTCGAGCTCGAGCTTAGCTTGGCTCGGCTCGTGTATAGCCCTAGTTCTAACCAGGCCTGTCCCCAAGAATCCTTGAAAAGCCAGGGGCCGAGTGGTCAATAGAAAAATAGAGGCAGTGGGCGGTTGCCTCGACCCTGATCATAGCCCATAACAATTTTTTTTGAGCTAAAATGATTGGATTCATGCACCATTAAGTATAAAATTTACGCGTAATTGAACATATGGGATGCACCTGAGCTTCAAAAGGATCGCTACATAGCATTAAGCGTTCGTAAACCAGATTACTTGCTCCGTAAGCAATCAAACAATCACGTTCCATTTCTCCCACTTTCAAACCTCCGTTTTTGGCTTTTCCTTGTTCGGGCTGTCTGGTTAAGAGTTGGCGAGGGCCCATGCCTCGAGCATGCATCTTATCGAGGACCTTGATTTTCGTATAGAGTTCAATTAGTCATTTTCAGTCATCATCACAAAAACTGATACTTGGTTATTAAAAAAGCTTTGTATATAATGAAAAGGATGCACATGACTGACTATCTTTACCATGTGCTTTAGCTTCTGGTAGTATATCGGCCCCATGAATATATATGCCTGTAGCGGCGTACCATCGATGCCTGAAATAAAATTACAATAGTTAAGATGTTTTCATAGTTTGGTCATCAACATAGGGACACGTTCAGTACATAACCAATAATAAGTAGAGAACTGCGAGAATGCATAAAATGTGTATCATTCGCTTGAAATGTAATACATTAAACGCCTACCACACTCTTTCCTTCCCTCTCATTAAATCAACAAAGCAGTTAATACAAGTTCTCACAGTTCTCTACCTAAAGTTGGTTATGTATTGAATGTGCTCTTATCAACATTATCTGTGAAAAAAAAGATAAAAACCTGAATATAGTAAATCCTTCCCTTCGTAGGAAAATCCATGCTTTACAAGGGTTTCGCTGTTTAATAGATGAAGTGTCATTCATGACGCGCAATCATATTAAAATTTGAGATGAAAGTATCAAATTAGAGAAAGATTGCACCTTATGTCTTCAACTTTATGTGCATGACCACTCGGTTCACCAAATGCACTGCCATAATGGAACTTGCCACATGAAACTCCAGCCTTACTCCCAAGAAGCTCTATCATCTTCCCAACTGTCATTCGACTTTAAACCAAAATATATGATATAAGGTGAGAAACAAAAAATAAAAAAAATATCTAAATTATAATCTTATGTGTATATAATGCTCCATAATCATAATGGATTCACTTTTTTTTTGTTTTCTTTATGCTTCCTGCACTTACAATATCTTTCTGTTTTAACTTCAAAATCATAAGGGGACAACTTGTTATAAAAAAATCACGAGACCCACCAATACCTTGCTAACCAACGAGATCATGTAAAAAGCAGCTTGCGTTGGACAAATGGCCTTCAAGGAGCTAGGTAAAAAGGGACTCACGCGGTTCCCCTACGCCACCCCTTGAAGGTTGAAATCTTGTTAAAATATGCACAATTTTTTCTTTTGCTAATAAACACATATAACATATACCTTGGAAACCCATGAGGATTCATAATTAAATCTGGGCATAAACCACGCTCAGAGAACGGAAAATCTTCTTGTTGAACAATGGTTCCACAAACACCTTTTTGGCCATGTCTGCTACTAAACTTGTCACCAACCTAAATGAAATGAGCATATAATTTTATACAAGTTTAACAAAAGAGAAATATCTCTAGGGATATATCACATATGGTAAAATCATAAACTTTTACCTCTGGCCTTCGAGTATGGCGAGTCATGATTTTCACAGTTAAACATTGTTTGTTATCAGAGCATAAAGCCACTCTATCCACAACAATCGGCTCATCGCCTGCACCTTTGTAGGTTTCTTTACGTGTTCTATATTCACTGGATGTAATAATAGAATCAGCTTTTACAATCATAAGAACATAATGAAGTTAATAATCTTATAAGTTTTAAAACAGTGACACGTTTTGACCCATAGTGTAATTTAAGTAGACCCAAATTGATCAGTTGTATAATTTGAGTGTGACCTAAATGAAACCATACATTTGTGATGGATGTTGAGGTGAGTCAACCCTTGGATTTACAGGGCACTCTTTCTGGAGATAAATGTCTTGAGGTCTTAAAATTTCACCAGGAGAAACAAGTCCATCATTATCCAAAATCTACATAAAATAATAACACGCGATTATTAAATCACAATTAGGGCTGCAAATGAACTGAACTTTCAGCGAACAGTTCATGAACCATTCCGTGGGAAGTTCGTTTGTGTTCGTTCGTTTAATAAATGAACGAACACGAACAAAAAATTTTGTTCGTCTAGTTAATTAAACAAATAAACATGAATAGAGGTTGTGTTCGTTCGTTTACGTTCGTGAACGTTCGATAACATGTTCGTTTATGTTCGATAGTTTATTAAGGTTTTTAATTTTTATACATTTTTTTATATTCTTTTATTTTTATTTATTTTACCAAATTAATAATATATATGAGGTAAATATATGACTATATGAGATCAATAAACCTACATTTTATATCCAATATATGTTTTCACGTTCCAGTGTTGATGCCCTCCACCTCTAACGCCCTTCTTTAGTACCAAGTATGTTTGGACAATTAGATTATTTTGGGTGGATCTAGGTAATGTCTTAATGTATGTGAATTCAATGTTATTCAAAAGTAATATATGTCCGTTTGTGTTTGTTTCCGTTCATGAACAAAATTAACAAACGAACACAAAAAAACACGAACATGAGTGTTTTTTAACAAACGAACACGAACAAAAAAATCTCGTTCGGTAAGTGTTCATGAACACATAATTTTCTTAACAAACAAACACGAACAAGGCCTTGTTCGTGTTCGTTCGGTTCGTTTGCAGCCCTAATCACAATTAATAAACTATGCAAATGAATACACCCAATGTCACCTGAATCTTGTCTGGATCATGATGGGATCTGCGAGGTGCACAAATCTGCTCACTTACATAGTCATACCTCTGATACTTACTTATCAGCCTGTTTATAGACATGAGTATGAGAAAGCAGCATAACGATAGAAATTTAGAATACTGAAACCAACAGGTAACAGACAATTCAAAAAAATGTTTATTGAATAATTACCTTTTCATTACAATACAACGACCAAAACCACGATCCAAAGATGATTTATTCATGACAATGGCATCCTCAATGTCATAACCACTGTAACTCATAACTGCAACAGTTGCATTTTGACCAGCTCCAAGCTTATCATATCCGACCTGAAAACGTTTATGGTTAATTTCGGTTTCCAAACTGATGAATTAACAAATGAAATCTAAAGTATTGTGGTGAGACAGAAAAGTACAGACCAGCTCGATTGTTCTTGTTGTCAGTAATGGCCGTTGAGGATAAACCAAAAGGTACATCAATGTATCCATCCGGCATAGCTTCATTTAAAGTAACAATGGACCTAAGTGACTACATAAAAATATACAATCCAATGCCTATAATCCACATGTAAGCATACCTGGTTATATGCAACATTACCCATTGCTTGTTTTCCCATCGCACACTATAAACGCAAAAAAGATGCAATTAGAAAAATAACGATCTAAAATTCTGAAAAAAAAGCAATAAGAACCTGATAGGTGTTTCTCGGGGACTGGTTATGGTGAGGATAAGGAATCAGTCCTGCACAAGCACCTAAGATTGTGAAAGGTTCTATTTCAATATGAGTCGTCTCACGAGTAGCCTCTCCTTCATATAAAGCAATCTGTAATTCATACAATAAAGTAAGAACAAAAGTCATGGAATCAATAAAGAACTCTTAATTTCCAATTAATAGCTTGGTTTTAAAAAGCGTGTGGCGCTCCATGGCTTTTAACTCCCATAAGCTGAGTCGCGAGTCGCAAGGTGAGAGCTTAACGTGTGCAACGTTGCTCTATGTGCAACTAAATAGGCTTTATGCACAACCAAAAGTTGCATATGTGTCATATCTTTGTACATGTTACCCATTTTATCAAGTAAACCATGCATAATCCTTTCATCCCTTTGGTTGTTTTTACATATCAATCTCCTACAAACCCTAAAGTTGACCAAGATGTGCATGAGACGCCGCCTCAAGGGCTTGAGGCATTTTCCCAATTAACTCCTGCCTTAGGCACACTTTACAAACCAAGAATAGAAGTTTGACAAACCAAAGCATTGTTCTCTTCATTGACATCAAGATACTCTATTAGTCCTTCTTGTAGAAAGCTGTCGAAATTGCGAGCTCCATCCTTCAAACAAAGAGATGGTTAAAGTAGTGTCCGAAACAATGAAATCAAATTTGTTAACATTAATATGTGTTTGTGTAACTAACCTTTAACTCTTTCATGTGATGATGCTTAATTCTTGATACACCATTGTCAGCAATTACAAGTGGCCGACAAACACGACCACCATCTGAAGCAATATAAACACAACGCTACAAACACAGAGATTGCCAACTTTAGAAGAAGTATAATGTTTTTTTTTTCTTTTTATTGTGGAACTAGTGTTGATGATACATGTGAGATTGACAAAAAATTTAATCGCTACACGTAATTTGTTGCAAGTTTAAAGAGCTTACGTGTTTCTCATTGACATAGATGCTTACAAAACCACTTATTTTACCCGCCCTACGCAGCTTTCTCATTGAATTAGCAAACACCTACAAAGTCATTTGAAATAAATATGTAAATATCATCGTAATGACCTGATTTATATAACGTGTATTGATACTAGCAAGCATAATATATGCATAGAACCTGTGGTGTCTTATGCTTTCCGAGGATAAGCCCATTTAACATGATGAGATACGAATGTGGTGAATGTAGTTCCTCACCAGAAAGCAATGACAAGTCAACTCCCAAGCAATAACACTAATGGAAAAAGATAATCATATTATAGACATTATTTGAATACATGGTCACTTTATGACAATTAGTCATTGTACTTTGTTATTATTTATTAAAAGTATATCATGGTTTTAAGTGTGAGGCACTCCGAGGCGTTCAGGTCCCAAAAGCCAAGGCGCAAGTTTAGAGCTTCATATACCCTAGGGTGTGCTCTATATGTTTCATGTTTTCCCCATAGCCTCGTGCCTCAAGCATACTTATAAAAGGTCATGGGGTGTTTTCCCCATCGCTTCGTGCCTCAGGCGCACTTTAAAAAATCAAGGTTGTATATCATGCTTTTATTTTTTTAAAGTTATCCAAGTAGTACCAATGTTATATTTTCACAATACAAAAAAAGAAATACCAATAAACTAGAACACGAAAGAAAATATATACCAAGGAAATAATGGGTCCGTCCTCTTCATCAGTTGTAACGTGCGTCATTAGAGCCAGGTTTTTTCACCAACCCACAAGCTTCACCTTCAGGAGTATCACAGGGCAAAGCATGCCCCACTGACAAATCAAATTTCAACAAAAAGATGAGAATGAGTGTTTACAATTTGACCAAACTGAAGAGCCATATACAACAAAGGCGAAACAGATGATATTGTGCCTAACCTGGCTAGGTTGTAAGGCCCTAGGTCCACTAACTTTCATTGTCTTTTCAAATTGTGGTTGAATTTTTGTCATGAAACCAAATGCTCCAATGTAAGATAGTCTTGAAACAATCTGTTACAAGTGCATTTTTAATTTTGTCATACGAATCAAAACTTCATACAAATACTAGGAATGAAAAGAAATAAAGCACCTGTGTAACGCCTTTTCTATGCATCCCAAATCGACCAACATCCCAGTTTCCAGTCGAGAGGCTACGCTCCAAGCCATTAGTAATACGATCATTGCCTTTCGTCACAATCTGAATAAGAATATTATATTCAGTTAAGGAGCATTAATAAGTTTTGCATTTCTTATTTCATCGAATTGACATACCAGCGATATGTCAGCTCTGCCCTTAGTGCCATTTAACTGATTATCGATCTCTTTTATTATTTCCGCATTCTTTGACTTGAATAGGTCCTGAAACATGAAGTTTAACATGATATCACACATGGCTAAGACTACTCATGGACCGTAGTCCATAACTTACACAAAAACACCCTTCATATTTGGAAGGCCTCACGCCCTACGTTGTCACAATCAGCATCATTACTGGTCAAAAAACAGCCTACTCACCTCAAATAGTAGAGCCATTAGTTGCCCTGAAAGCTCCAGCCGTTTATTGCCTACATAATCCTGCAAATTCATTATATTAACAATCGCTCAAGTAGTACACACACAAGCATATGCAAATTGCAATACATATACACACAATGAAGGGTGCTTAGACTCAAACTTACTTTGTCATCCAATGCATCCTCATTTATAATTGCACTCATCATTCGTCCTCAGTATCACCACAACATATACACATTTTCTATGAAAATTATTTTCCACCACCTAGAAAGAAATATACAGTCTAATTAGAGATAAATTACAACTCACATAGTTATCCAAGACTTAATTCAACTCACCGGAATATTGGGAACAAATTTATCTCGAAGAATACCTAAAGCTCCATCGTCCTAAATGAAGCACAATATCCGACTGTTAAACTATGATGCAAACTATAATATACTTAAACTAAGAATTAACAGTGCAGATAGAAGGATATGTACCTTACGGTATTCGCCATTAGCCGGCGGTCTACGCTGCATGTTTGAAAAAGTAAAAATAAGTAATAAAGTCGCCCCCTTTTAGACTGTAAAACACTCTACTCTCTTCAGAGAACCTCTTTTGATTCATAATATTAAGCATTCTTCTGCATGGTAACAATCAAGCCTTACCTTTCTTTCAAGGAAATCCAAAGCTTCGAATTGTTTAGTGACACCACCGCAATCCTGAAATTTGGAAAGATAAAATGTGATGTTCAGTACCCATCACATTCTATTGTCACAAAAGTATCCTAAAACTTTGTATATGATTAGGAATTAGCTGTCAACTGATTTGAAAAGCGGTTTAATTCTGATCACTTACCTGAATAGATGGCAAAAGTAGAATACCATATTGAGGATCTCTACCAAGCATCTGCACAACTTCCTGATCAGATGTCATACCCATAGCTTTCAAGACAATCATAATAGGAATCTAAGAAAACAACAAAGGGAAACAGAAACAGAATTAATTTAATATGTAGAAAGTGATAACAAATTGTATTGAAAATAAAAGCACATTGTGAAAGAACCAATTAAAATACTTGTACCTTGGTAGTAAATGAATTCATCACTAAATAACATTTCCCTTTCTCCATTTTTATAACTGATTTAGTTATTATCTCAACTGTTCCGCTCACCACAGATGCCTGGATGCTGGATTGGGAAACACGAAGGGGGAATTTAACGACAAATAGAAATCTAGACTCTATTTGTGAATGAACAATACGAATGCAAGTATATCAAGTCGATGAACTGAATAACTAAATGAAACACTTAACTAACTCATTTAATCCAACATCCGATATCAACAAGCACATACTTTCAACAAGCGATTAATGATCAAAGATAGTTACTCTATTAATAACTTTGTTAGAGCCCATTGACATCATAAACATTACTTTGTTCCTTGGTCTTGTGACACTGATCGCTAATTAGACAACACAATATCCAATAAGAAATCATTTTTTTAGTTATTTTGGTAAACTAGCATAACAATTTGATCTATTGAGTTTGAACACATAGGCTGAAAACAGGGGTAATAATCATGGCCCAAACAAAGAAAACAAGATAATAATAAAAACTAAAAAACATGCATATCTCATGAGGTAAGGACAAAAAAAAAATGAATACTCACCAACCCTTATTATCCTTGTCTATAATTATCCTGTTCTTTGCAAGTTGTTCTTGAATTAAAATTGCCTGAAAGAATCACCAAATCAATAGCATACCATTAATAGCATCAACATATTTACTCATAGCTAAACAAAACATAGAAAGGTATTATTAAACATAGAATGACATGCAATGAAGGTTCTACCTTTTCATTTCCTTTAACAACAAAATATCCACCCATATCAATTGGGCATTCACCTATAATTAATATGAACGAAAATTAGTATGCGCGTATTACTGTTTAATTATAAACTAATAACATGAACTCAAATGCATACGAACCATATTTCGCCAGTTCATCGTCATCCTTGCCATGAAGGACACAGAGTAGGCTCTTTAACATAATAGGCATTTTTCCTATAACAACACCTCTCTACAAGATCACATATAAGAAATTTTAGTACCATTATGTCGCAGAAAGTGAAGTCGCGAATATTATCAGACATTTAAAACATACCTTCGGCTTTATAGTAGAATCAGCATTTTGACAATCAATGTTCGCAAATATTGGAGCAGCATACCTACCATTAGTGACACATAAGGCACAAAGCAAAACAATTGATTCAACTACAAGTATAACAAAGAATGCAAAAGGCTGCTACAGATGAAGGTAGTTTTGATACTATTGGTATCAACTCCGGTATACATTGATTGTTGAAATATTTCAAGACTTTTAGACAGTAGTCAAATCAATTATCACATCTATTTGATGACACACATGAACTTAAAAGAAACTTGCTTACGTCTTGTCACTTAGCCGACACTCTTGAGGCCTTGATTCTTCGGTCACGCCATCAACAATTTCTGAAGGCCTTCCAATCCAAACATTGGTATATCTGTCATCACACCCAAAAGTTGTTACAAAAAAATAATAATAAATAAATAAATAACTTATCATTTGACAGCTTCCATTCAAGAAAATACCAATGTACACATTAACATGTAACACTAAATGATAGAAGTAATTTCGTCTTTAAAGACAATTCCAATGTGGTTTTCGTGCAAACAATCGACAAAAATAGCACATTGACTAAAAAAAATGCAATGTACTTAATGTGTTTACAAACTCTGTAAACTATAACATAAATCTTTGAATGTTCAGAATCTACATGAAAGACATAACATGCAACTGTTCTACCTGAGGTGGACATTAGGATTAACTCTCGATGTCACGAGACCGTGTGCTTTAACCATCTTCTTTATCCCAGTTGTAACAAAATAATCGAAAGACTCCAGATGCTGCTTCACCAAACCCTTCTCCTGCAACTTTGAAAGTTAGCACATACAAGCACACTGTTTGCAAGCATAAGCCATATATAAAAAGTAAAAGGGTCAATGAAGAACAAAAGGCCAAATGGATGTACCTTCAAAAACTCCGGAATAAGCTGGTACTTATCAACCGGAGACTTGACCGGAGCAGCAAGATATTGCTTGTCAACTCCTGATCCGTTACTGAAACCAAAACAAAAATATATTTTATCAAAAGAAAGATCCAGATGATTAATTATTATTGATTGTAAAACAACGAAAAGAAAGAAGACATGAAGACGTTATCTTACAGCATTGTAGAGTCTTGAATCACCATGTTCAAAGAACATGAAAACTGTGAAGAGGTTTGTATTGTTTCGTGGGGTTTATAGAAAACCGTTATATATATAAAAAAACCCTACGTACACACAGTTCCTTGGGGTTAAAGGAATTCGATGTTTGTTTCGTGGGGTTTATAGAAAACCGTTATATATATAAAAAAAAACCCTACGTACACAAAGTCGGTGCCTTTGCCGCCCACTAAAAAAAAAACGTTTGCACCGGCGAAATTACTGTTCTGACCTTCTCCAACAACCAAAATTACAATATTGTCTTACACGTGTATCGTAAAGTTAAAGACAGAAAGAAACAGTGGATTCTTCGGTGACGTCATCGGAACAGCAATGTCACCCGTGCGAGGTGGTGCTCCACCGTGTAAGTTGGCCGGAGACCCATCGGTTTCTGTCGGCCGTAAAGTTTGTGTTTGTATTCAGTAGGTAAATTAAAGGTGGGTACGTTGCTTGGGGTTTATATATGGGTCGGGATCACTAACCATCAAATTGGTTTGTGGGCACATGTACTTACTTTGTATTTGAAAAGCTATGGAGATTAGATTCTATTGACTAAACACTTATGTGACCACGTACCCTATGATCATACCAAATCCATATATAAATTTCGATATTGTTTTATTGATATATACTTGTATTGCTGTTTAAACTCAACGAATTATCTAAATAATTGATGATCTTTGCTTGATTTGCGATACAAAAAATAGTATTTACCTGCGTCGGGTTGTGTGCACCTTCCTTCAAGTTGAAGCCGTTATAAACAAGCACAACATGCGTTTTCGTATGGTTAGCGCATGACACAACTCACGAAATAATCCATTTGATTATGCAACGTGTCTATTGTGCATTGGCCGTTGGTTACGTGACACTTTGCCTAATCCGTTCTATGTTTGCGATGTACCCGCGCGGCAACACACGCGGGTCTAATTACTAGTATATTAAACAACACGATCATTTGAACAGTAATATGGTAATGCCGTAATTATTTTAATTGTGGAGGGTATGATCAAGATTTTATAAAGGGACTTTGACGGCTGCGACCACCACAACAAATGCTTTTTTAATTAGTTCATCTTTTAGCCTCTTTATTTGTTGTTTAGGGCTGTTTATTTTTTGTTTAATATTTAAATATACATCTAGGCTATAGGGTGTACCTCACACTAAGTGTGTTGATACGTACCACAACACCCTTGGCCTCATACCCATGTTCCCATGCACTAGTTTCGAGTTTTTTGCCAAAATGGAAGATTTTCCTCGTCCATTTGTGTATTTGGTGTATGTCAGAATGGAAGATTCAAAACTAGGACACCCGCAATCTTAGATTGCGGGACTAGTCCAAATGGGATGCCATCGTGGAGATTTTGCTGATGTTGGACGATGTTGGCACTACTGCTCAAGACGTGGAGATGCAAGGCACGTGCTGGGGATGTCTAGGCAGACCCGCAATCTGAGATTGCGGGTGTCTGTCTCACCTTTTCAGTGGGTTTTAGCTCCATCTTGCTGCATGTATAGACATTAATATTACTCTCGCAATTTAAGATTGCATGAGAGTAGGTTGGAATAGTGTTTTGCAGGCATATGGATTGGATGCATGAGTCTTTATTGTAGTGTTGCATGAGTGTAAGAGAATCAATTCTCTGATGGCAAATAGTGTCATGCTCCAACTCCAAGCAAACATCAAATCAAGAGTTATAATCTGCATGCATTAGCTTGCAATATATATGAGGATGATGTTTAGTGAAACCATAACAATCTTCAACATACACAAAGCAAAAAAATTCACAAGCACAAGTATCATCTTAAAAAAAAAAACAATGGCACACTTACACCCGGGTCCAAGAAACAACGAGCTTCTATGGCTGCAGCCACAACATCGTTCGGCTTATCTGTTCGAAGATGATGCTGGCCATGCCACAGAGCTTGATATTAGGCGGGGCGACCAGGCATTATTTTCTGCCATTAAAAAAAATCCGTTAAACCCCAATGTCGAAGAGCTGGTTAGAATGGCAGGCTTTGGTGGGGTTCTTGATGTTGGATACGTGCTTTTTGACCGTGGTTTGATAACCGCGTTGGTTGAAAGATGGCGTCCAGAAACTCACACGTTTCACCTATCGTTTGGTGAAACGACAGTGACTTTAGAGGACGTGAACGTGCTCTTGGGATTGCGAGTCAACGGTCCCCCATTGGGAGGACCAGAGGAAAAATGGTCATCCCAAGATAGAATACAGCTAGTTGGGGGTTTGTTGGGCATAGATGAGGATGCGGGAATGTTTAGTGGAAATAATATTAAAACAAGATACCTTATAAACAAAATAAAAGAAGTTCTGCCTGAAGGGGTAGATATGAATCAGATTACACAAAAAGCACGTTGTGTGGTCTTGGTTATTGTGGGTAACACATTGTTTGCTGACTCTTCTAACGGTTTCACCTCATTGTCATTTTTAAGGCACCTTCAATCGTTAGAAAGATGTGCCCAATATAGTTGGGGGAGTGCTGCGTTGGCTTGTTTGTACCGAAATATGTGTAAAGCCGTAGTCTCTACTGAGAAAACAATTGGAGGACCTATGATTATACTCCAGTAGCCACACCGCAAGCTCAAGTAGACAACTTGTTCCAGATTACCACTATACTGATTATCACTTTAATGAACAGTATGTTGCTAATTTAGATGCCAATGATAACGATGAGGATAATGCTGATGAAGGTAAAAAACCTGCGTTCTACTGTGGATCTTAATTTTTCAATACAAATATTTGAGCTTATCTAATAAATCTGTCGGTTTTTGATGTACCTTCAGATGACATTCAGCAAGGGCAACATGAACCAGTTGCCAATGACGAAAGCGGTGATGACGACAACGACAACTATGTACCTTCGGATGACTCTCAAGGTTTTATGTCGGATACAAGTAGAGAGAGTGAGGTTCAACCAAATGACGATGTTGATTCAGAAGTAAGCGCCGAAGAAGAAGAAGAAGGTTGGGCAGTACAAGCCCCAACAGGTGCTGAATTCCATGAAGGGATCAATCGTTCATTCCCCATAGACAAACCTGTCGACGAGCAAGACGAAGGCTTGGAAGCATATCGCCTACCCGATTTCGACGATGAAGATACGATGGAGATGTGGAATGGAAACGTAAACAGTATCCGTGTCGGTATCTACTTTGAAAGTAAAGACAAAGTAGTAAAAGCCATTCGGTATTGGAACGTAGATCGTAACAGGGAGTTACGTGTGGTAGAAAGCAGACCGGGTACATTTAGAGTCAAATGCAAGAACGAAAACTCTTCATGCATGTGGGCTGCCGCTGCATCACGTCCACATAAAGGAGCCTTGTGGCGTTTACACAAATGGAGTCCAACACACACATGCTACTCAACGGTAGAAATAAATAACAACAGGGCATTACGGTCCAGAGATATTGCATCACATATCCATGCACAGGTCAAGGCTGATTTAACTTTCCCGGTTAAACAGATTATCACCCACGTAAAGGAGGCGTTGAAGGTCGATGTCACCTACTCTAAGGCATGGAGGGCACGTAGAAAAGCAATTGAGAATGTCTACGGTACTTGGGAGAGCAACTTCAAGGAGTTGCCTACCTACATTGACAGGTTACTGGCAACAAATCCGGGTACCGTTGTGAAGTGGCGTCATCACGAGAGGAGCACTTCCGAATGCATGGTCTTCAAATATGTTTTATGGGCATTCGGACCTCTAATTGAGGCCTTTAGACATTCAGTGCCTGTCATATCAATTGACGGCACTCATCTGAAGGGGACGTATAAGGGTAAGATGTTGATTGCGGTGACGAAAAACGCAAATAACTACGTTCTTCCGGTGGCGTATGCAATTGTGGATGAAGAGACAATTGAGAGCTGGTCTTGGTTCTTGGAGCAGTTTAGGGAGCATGTATCACATCACAATGCCAGCCGTCCCCTTTGTGTTATTTCAGACCGACATGTGGGAATCATACGGGCAATGGAGGAATTGGAAGGATGGAGGGAGCCACATGCTTACCATCGTTATTGTCTTCGTCACATAAGAAGCAATCTCGGGACAAAGTTCAAAAGCAACACGTTGAAGAAGCTTTGCTGGACAATCGGAAGCACATCCCAGCGTGCTAAGTATCGTTATGCCATCAGACAGATGAAGTACATTAAGATGGAGGCGTGGAGATACCTGAGAGATATTGGCCTCCATAAGTGGACGCTGGTGCGAGACCACGAAAATCGCCGCTGGGGTAACCTAACAACAAACATGTCTAAGTGTTTTAACCATGTGTTGTCGAAAGCAAGGATGATGCCTATAAAGGCAGCCATACACTATACATTTATAAGGGATGTTGATCAATTCAACATCCATTATCGAATTGCCAGACGTTGCGAAACAATGTTGCCCCCCCGGATATGGACGGTCATTTCCGAACGTGATGCTAAGTCCCGAGAACACTATGTACGTTTGTATGATGCTTCCCAGAAGCGGTACCACGGGGAGTCTCGTTTGCAACCCAATGATGACGGAGGAAACGATTATACGGTTGAGTACGGTAACAGGACTTGCTCGTGTGCAAAGTGGCAAATAGAACGTAAGCCATGTTCGCATGCTATAGCGGTTTGCCACTTACGCCGTAAGAATATTCATGACCTTGTAGATCCTCGATACCACACATCTATGTATCGGTTGCAGTACAACGGGCATTTTTACCCCCTCGGTCATAAAAGAGATTGGGAGCAGGCAACATGGAGAATTCGTGGTAACCCGTCACAAGTTACCGTCAAACGTGGGAGGTTGAAGCAAAGGAGGATACATAACGAGATGGATGTTACGCATGAAGACAAACCAAGAGCACGCCCTAAATGTAGCATTTGTAAGGTGACCGGCCACAACAAAAAGAGCTGCCAATTCCGTCAACAGTGATTTCTTATGATCTGTTTTATCTATGCTAGTTTGTAGTACTAGTAGTAGTAGTATTATTTTGTGTTGCTTTGATATTGTATGTTATCGGTTAACCTAAGTACTTGTTTGTTACATACATACCTTTGTTCCATTTCATAAGTTTGCAATTCAACATAATACAATTTCATGCAGGATTATTACAAATACCAGGACGACCACAACTAGGTAGATTACAATATCTACCACCGGCACCACATAGGGGTCGACCCACATCCCAATGTGGTTGTTCACTTTGAACAACTCGAGTGGACGAAGCTTCCTGAGTGTTAGAAGGGGGTGGGGGGGGGGGTACACGTAATAGACTCGTGAGGAGTAGGTATGACCCCCCCCAGAGTGTTGTGCAATGACACCCCCTAACAGGTCACGAGTAGGTATGACCCCCTCAAAGTGTTGTGGAATGACACCCCCTAACAGGTCACGAGTAGGTATGACCCCCCCAGACTGTTGTGGAATGACCCCACCTAACAGGTTAGTGAATGAAATAGCCCCTATAAAACTAACACTCTCATCACCATCATCATCATAAAGCAGCCTTGATAACTCAGCAAAGTCCACATCATCATTCAAGGGAGTTTCTGGAAGTGTTGACGGCCCTGCTTGGTCTCGATCATCACGTGTTGACGGCCCTGGTTCGTTAAGATCAACACGTCTCCGCTTCGCGAATTGAAGACATGAAGGATAATTCACGCGATCTCCTTCGCGAATTGAAGACAACACTACACTGGCAGTGTTTTGAATGTCTTTGAGTTCTTCAGGAGCTCTTTCCATATACCGAGCCGCTAGACGATGTATCTCGGTATACCCTTCCAGCTGCAATAATATTAAAAAAAACAAATATTAAAATATTTTTTTGCATTATAAGGTAATTCATAAATATTAAAGTGATATACAAACCAGTAGTGTGGTAATCGACCCATGATCTCGGGATCCAGTTTGTGGTACCGGATTATTCATCGGGTTGGTGATGTATCCAATCGTGTTTTCCAAATACCAAGACATGTAATCTGGAGACACGGAAGGAACTATCGTCCAACTATCGTCCGTTCCCCGTCCACCCTATTGGCTCTGCGATTATCCCAGGAAGAGATATACTCGGCATGTTCATGTGTCCAGTTTGTGGTGCTTTTCCCGGTACGCTTCATTTCATGCAATTTTTGGTGGACTTCAGGGGTAAGGGGAGGATCCTGATGTCTCAATTGACAGAACCCGAACTGTCTAAGGACCCTCGAGGGTGAGTGGTATTCAACTACATGCATCCACATAATGTATGACTCACAGCACCATGAATCCTCCCCGTCTTTGCAGTAATCCGGCAAAGACGCAAACGCTTCCTCATATGGTCGCCAAATAAACTTGTTCACAAAAAAAATATTATTATTAACACATGGTACCAATTTAACCAGTAACACAATGTAGATTAACTCTTACCGACTCCTCATGAAGATTTTGTAACTCCGAACGAATTTGGCGTAAGGAGTGTGACGCGGTCTCCCTAAAGTCATGTTTGACACGCCAACTGTAAATATAATTATAAAAACAATAATTAGTTAAATTAACAAGTTTTACTAAATATGCATCCACACAGACTACTTACAGGGCACCAAATGGAACTCCAGCTGGGAACTGGGGTTTAATTCTGGGGGATAACACCCGAATTCTGGTCCAGGCCCACAGTTGTAACAAAAACATAGGACCTGCCAGCGTGGTTGAGGTCCTTACTGCTGCTTTGCATAAGTTGCGATACAACCATGCTAAGCAAGCACTCCCCCAACTCAACCTGCCACATTCATGAAGATTCAACAAATGTGGTAAAAATGACAACGACACAAAACTTTGGGTTGTGTCGGGAAACAGACAAAATGACAATATAATTAAGATCACACATCGTGTGCATCGTGTGATCTCGCCCTCATCGGCGTCAGCGGGTAACGGAGCCTTTATTTTTTCTACAAGTATGCTGGATTGCAAAGTGTTTCCGTGGAAATTGCGGGGCTCACTGTCTACACCCAACATTTCTTCAACATACTCAACCCGTTCATACGCATTTCTCATGCTGAATTGGGGTCCTGAAACCGCTGCCCCATTAACCCGCATACCCATTAGGACGTTAACGTCCTGTAACGTCACCGTGGCCTCACCAATTCTTAGGTGAAACGTGTGCGTCTCAGGACGCCATCTTTCAACAAGGGCAGATATTAGCCCCCGGTCAACTTTACGGTATCCGCACTCAAGAACTCCACTAAAACCAGCGATCCGCACCAATTCTTGAATTCGTGGATCTAACGGATGCTCGCTAATGGCATGCCAAAATGGTTGGTCACCCCGTCTGAAATGCAATAAACCATCTTCGTCATTTCCTTCAAACAGCTTCGCGGAACAATGTTGTGGTTGAGCCCAAAGAAATGGATTATTAGAAGGACCGGGGTTTAGAGATGCCATATCTTAGATTGCGTAACGAGACAAACGTGAGGCACAAACAATTTTTAAAAACTCTATCTTTAATTGTGATGGCGTAATTTCACTATAACTGCTTGGCTATCTGTATATCTGTATAAGTGAACTAACAACAAGATCTTGCTATTATATACTAACATCTTGAAGTAAAAAAAAAAAATCTATACTAACACCCGCAATCTTAGATTGCGGGTCTCTTCCATGGCAAGTCCACCGTGGCATGGTGTTAAAGGTGATCGTGCAACACATTGAGCATTCGTCCAAGCAAGCAGCCGAGTCAGCTGATGAGTGTACACACCCGCAATCTCAGATTGCGGGTCTACTAAATGCACAATCAACTTTCTGACAAACACCAATGGCACAAATATTCTTGGGAAATCTTCCATTTTGGCAAAAAACTCCACTAGTTTCTTTGTTTCCTTTATTTCCACTCACATTGTTTTATCATGTATTAGTGGGTTAGTGGTAGTAGAAGTTATTGTTAGTTATTTTTTTTGCATAAGCTTATATAATGTGTAAGTGCATGATGTCCCTAGGCTAGTATATATGTTGTTTGGACGTGTTTCGGGGTGTTTGGGGATGTTTATACGCGTTTCGGGGTGTTTGTGACTCATCAGGCGAGTATGGGATAGCATCAGGCATTTACTGCCTATTCCATATCACTATTCATGCGAATAGCCCCTACTCGCATGTACCTACTAGCGAGTACGGCCCTACTCGCTAGTTTATCATGCTGGATAGCATCGTACTCGCATGAACTGACCTCGTACTCGCATGAACTGGTCTGTACGAGTACGGGAGGTATAAATAGTCCCAATCATTGCCCTAATGATTAGTTCTTTCCACACACACTCTCCAAACACCCTCCCCTGGTCTGTAAGGTCTGATTTGATCATCGTAAACACTCGAGCTCTGTTTTAGTGATAAATCTTTAATCTTTTGACCCATTTGTGTGTGTTAATTACTCATATATCATTGTTTCATACTCGTTACTGTTATTAAAACATATCTAGAGGATTCCGCACTCTGAATATCAAGCTCGTGATTGTCGGGTGACCTGTTAGTCGATCCTACATAATGGCTATGGTATTTTAAAATTATAATGAATAGAAAATTTTAAAGAAAGCTTTTGTGCTTGATCCCTTCTCCTCTTGATTTCTAGGAAGTTTTGTAGGTTTTTCTTTGTAAAACCTATCAATTGGTGCTTTCATTGAGCCTTAGCCTCCATGGCTTTGGAAGAACTCAATGGCTCCACTATTCTATTTCGCTTCACCGGTTCGAATCCGGCCAGTTGGCTTTCTGAGGTTGAACAGTTCTTCTCCTTGTATGCAATTTATGAGGAAGAACGGTTTCCTTATGTCGTTGAGTACTTTGATGATGAACCTTTTTCTTGGTTCAATTCATGGTATCGAGGACCCGAACGCCTCACTTGGAAGTCTTTCACCATCGCGATGCTTCATCGTTTCCATACCACCACCGCCTCAAATAATGAAATTCCACCACCTTCATTTCCCGCTCGACCACCACCCGCCACAACCCTCACTAAAAACGACCCGAAAACTTCAAATCCACCACGGCGACAAACCAAAAATTTCCTACCGATACAGTTTAGTGCACTGTTTGCACAACCAAAGACTTGCTCTACTTTTGGCACATCACATGTTTTATTGGATGTTAGGGGTATATTTGGTCATGCCATTAATGTAAAAGAGAAGACTTAAAAGCTTTTTCTCAAAGCTTTTTGTCAAAGACTACCGAAGATAATTAGAAGTCACCCTCGTGAGTTTCCTTTCATTCAAGAGGAAGAAGTCGGGCGACGTGAATGGCGTCCACCATGGGGTTACAGTGAGACCACACCAAATGCAATGGGAAGGGTCGAATGGCGACCACCGTGGCAAACACGTTCCGTTCTTGAGGAGAAGAACGTTTTAAGGCGCGCGGGAATGATACGTACCACAACACCCTTGGCCTCATACCCATGTTCCCATGCACTAGTTTCTTTGTTTCCTTTATTTCCACTCACATTGTTTTATCATGTATTAGTGGGTTAGTGGTAGTAGAAGTTATTGTTAGTTATTTTTTTTTTTTGCATAAGCTTATATAATGGCTATGGTATTTTAGAATTATAATGAATAGAAAATTTAAAGAAAGCTTTTGTCACACCCCAACCCGGCTCGGGCTGACGTGTCACGCTTACAAATATCAAATCAAAAACTGATCCATGACATTAAAACATAAAGGTCATAATTACCATTTATTATGTTGTCGAAATAAATTAATGATACTGATAGTTCAACATCTTTTAACGCTCTTCACTGATTCCCCAATATCCTATATTACCTGCGAAACAAATAAGACAACACAACAAAAGAAAATACGGCTGAGCCAAAAATTGCCCAGTAACGGAAGAATCAACAGTATAAGTAATTCAGCGCAGCGGAAAAGCGAGACATAATAGAACTGAGACCGAAGTGAACATACGAAAGGGAATACGAAAACCAAATGAACTCTATCTCAAACTCGAAACCAAACTTGTATCGAAACAATTACTGAACATAATCGGAGGCAAAACCTGATACTTGACCGGAACATAATCAGACACATACCGAAGCATATAAGAACAATATCAAAAACATATTAGAACAGATACATATAACAAACTACGTGACTATACAGATAAATAAAGTAAGTCACGTCAAACGGAAGCACCCACGAGCCTAAACAAACTTACAAACTGGTACATAGCTAGCTAGTCCATGCACCTATGAGATGGTGAGCGTGGCGTACACCCATTATTCCAATCTCCACAAAACAGAAACATATATCAGAAGTCAGAATCAGAAACAGATCTAGGATATATCCATACGCCTCTAAGGGACCATGTCAGAGACGCCGTGATTTTGATTACGCACTGTCACGGAAAGTGTTCATGTCGCTGACGCCCCAACGACAAGTCAAAACAAACTGCTCGGGTGACAGAGTACAAAAGCTAAGGCCATGTAAATAATTACGGGCAAACTAAAAAAAATGACACTATCGGGAACATGCGACCATGAATACAAGTCAGAGGTATGGCATGCTATGACACATTAACAACAAATTGACAAATATACACTGACCCAATTAACGAACCAAATACGAACCGATGATACGTATAAAACGATGGCAAACAGACTCTAAACATAGACGTAAGTCCGTACTACAAAGTAACGGATATAAATTTTATACTATGATGATACGACTAACGAACCCGTACATGTGGAATGAAACGAAAGTTATACTATGATTAAAAGAAAACAGAATCCGTACCTTAAATCCGTATAGCAAAGCAACACAAATTAAGTTGTCTTCGACGAGTATTGGATCCTATTTTTCCATTCTAGCTATTTCAAATTAAACAATTAATTATTAACTTGTTTGAGACTTTACATTATTTGTTCGTTGATAAGTTGATGACCGGCGACGATACTTTCACAATCAATGGCTAATTATTTAAATGGCTTAACGCATGTTCGTAGTAGTGATGTATAAGTTATGTACTTGTAACAAAAGAAGTCTAGAATGTAAGAACTTAATTAACAAGATTACACTTTAAATGTATAACAGTAGTATAAACAAAACATAACCATTTAAAAAAAAACATATCATATACATATACATAGATATATATTGGCATAAAAAAATCAGTCAGTTTGTCATTTACATAATTTCATTAAAGCTAACTAGCATTATATAAACCGTAATTAATTTAATGTAATCATTTATGATCTTGTAATACTATGAAAACAACCAAATGGACATAATGAAATAAAAGCTTAAGAAACATACGTAACTCATGTTCATGTTTAAAAATGCAAAGATTAAAAAAAAAAATCCACAAACCAGATCATTATTATGTTTTTATTGTTGAAGAGAACTCTAAGCAAACTCTTTGAAAACCAAATGAAAATAATTCATTAATTCATTTTTATCAGTTTCTATATTAGTTTAAAATCAAAATTTAACACCAACTAGTTAAATTTTCTTTAGCCGCCGGAACAATTCAACGAACTAAAATACGAAACATCAATAATCGGACAAGAGGTAAATTTGATACCTTAGTTGCTGAACGGAGCCGACATAGACTAATGATAAAAGTTTTTCAACGAAACCAAATCAAAGCAGCAGCAATGGACACAGACTGGATCATGAATGATGGCGGTTTCGATTCTGGTTCGCGCCTAATAGAGGCGGTGGTTGAGGTGACTGTGAGGTGTGGTCGAAGGTTGTTATAGTAAGTTTCGTCTTGCCGGATTTCGACGGGGAAAACGTAGAGAGTGAGAGAGACCCAGTCAAGCATGGAACGAGTCATTGTAAATAGGTGATAATCAAATAACAAACTTTCAATGCCTAACACGAAACAATCGGCAGTTATGCGAAAATAGAGGAGACCAAAAGTTGCCTGCGGTTTCCATTCAAGCATATAATTTATTCTTTTTCAACAATTCTACTAAATTAGGCATTTAATGGATGATTTAATTAATTTATACATGAATACGTTATCTATCCAACATACATAAATTCAAAATTGAATAGATGATTAACACCATTTAAACATTTGATGATAAGTGTCTTGTTTTATATTTCAAAAGCCTCTTTAATATAAATCTTTAATATAAATATCTAGAATTTCATGTCAATACTGATTTGTATAATTATTCATATATTTATATTTATTTTTGATAACACATCAATACATTCATTGTATAAAGAGTTCGGTTAAGTATCGATAATATAGATGACATATTAAATTTGTTTAAGATCCGACATATTAATTCCATATTTAATAGTTTATGGTTTTCGAATTTCCGGGTATTACAGCTTTTGTGCTTGATCCCTTCTCCTCTTGATTTCTAGGAAGTTTTGTAGGTTTTTCTTTGTAAAACCTATCATGTGTTAACGGTAACGTGGCATTTTAACTTTCTTTGTACACCACTCTCTTCCCATGTTAAGAGGCATTAAATTGGCACTAAGTTAACATGTTAACATGACTTAAAAGAGAGAAAGTTAAAGGCTTTAAACCATTTCCTTAAAGTGAGTTATTGTAAAAAAAGACAGAATGGATGATGTGACATCTAAGTGGAGTTAAAGATGATTAAAGTATACACCATGGTCTTAGGTTTGTCATAACTATTTGGAAATGTGTTTTATGGAAAGATCACTATAGTAGAGTTTGATTTCATTAACAAAACAAGTTACATTTAAATGTTGGGTAAGCGGGCAACAAGCTGCGCCGCTATCCCTTTTTGGATCCCTTTTTAAATATATATCGCATTTTTCGGTTCTTAAATCCAATCCGATTGATTTTGGTCTATACATTGTGATGCAACGTACAACGTCACCGAACGTGTTTATTTTATGTAGCATAAATTTTGTTGAAATAAGCCGAATCCAATATAATACATTTTCATTCAACGTTACGAATTCAGATTACTTTACGTTTTAACTTAAATTTAGTTTAAAAATGAGTCGAGTAGCGTCGCCGCAACGGGCGGCGGGTAAAACAAACTAGTTAAAATTAAATAATCCCAACTTTGTCAGGTTAGAAGACAATAATCCTAACTTAAAAATTGAAATTTTTATGAATATGGGTAGGTCGCTGATTCGATCAGCGACATTCAACAAAGATTAATTCAAGGTCTCGATCTCGATCAACGACCTTCAAAGATTAATTCAAGGTCTCAAATTCGATCAGCGATCTTGATTTTTTATTATGAAGGTCGCATATTGGTTCAGCGACCTTCAACAAAGATTAATTCAAGGTCTCGATCTAAATTAGCGACCTTCAAATGAATTAATTCAAGGTCTCAAATTCGATCGTGTTCATCATTGACTTGCACCTCACACCTAGACAATTTTCCCATACATGCTCTAAAATACATCCTAGTAGAATGCGTTTTGATTGTTTTGCATACAACGAGTTCTTGTACCTGGTATATGAAGAAGAAGAAAAAATGGTGGCGTTCGACAACTTTCAAAAAGGTTGTATGGAGGCTATGGTTTTTTAGTTTTGTTGGATCGGTGTTACATCTGCATGAAATTACTTGGACCGATGTTACATCTACACGTGGAGTAACACGTGTTAAATGGCAATCTGGTCATGTAATTTCAAATATATTAGTTTCAAAGTCCCTTTGGCTTCCTTTTTGGCTGGCCGACTGGACTATTTTCTGGGCAGTAGCAGTGGTGGCGGGATGCAGGGATGATGAGTTGTGAAGTGGCTAGTTGGCACCACTGAAGAAGAGTGGCTATATCCCGGCAAATTCGACTATATCCTAACAAATTGTCTAGCTGGGATGTGCTTCGGTGATCTTCTGGTTTCACCTTTTCTGTGCCTGGTTTGGATCTATGCTACATATGCATGAAACCCCTATAATATGAAGTTGGTGGTTTGCTCAAATCTTCAACCTCAGTGAACAACTTCGAGCCCACCGGTATTCCGCAATCTGCGAATGCGGATTTCATGGATCGATGTTACATCTGCATGGAGATTGTGCTCATGGAAGGGATTGTGCTCTCCTCACTCTGTTGAAGGGAAAATTCTGCAGCTTTAGGCTTGTACAACCGGCCAAAAGCTCTAGATGATTTTGCAACGTCAGTGGTGCTCATTGGATCGATGTTACATCTGCATGGAGATAACAAACTTTTCCTTCGGATTCGGAATCCATGGAAGGGAAAGTGCTCTCTTCACTCCGTTTGTCCTTCGGATTCTGTATGAAGAAGCCCTTGACTGTATTTGATAGTGCTCTCGTACCAAACCGGTTCACCATGCCACGTCATCCCCGGTTGCAACCAAGTGATGTTTTTCTGTGAAATCTTCAACCTCACTCAGCAACTTCGAGCCAACCGTTAAAACCTTGGAATTGGTGTTCTCGGAAAAAGCACACTGTTGTGTTCATTGGATCGATGTTACATATGCTAGGAGATTTAATATTATTGGAGCTGTGGCGTGCCTCCCAGGTCTATGTCATGGAGAGTTAATGGAGAGATAACAAACCTGTCCTTCGCATTCTGAAGCCATGGATAGGAATAGGGTTTGTTCACATCGTTTGTCTTTTATTTTAAGTATTTCTAGTCTAGATTTTTGAGACCGGATTCCCGCTATCATCATGTTTGTCTACTCCTACTTTGGGTCAATGTTACATCTGCTACTTACTTTCACGTATAATTTTTTATCTTCTATTTTCAACGACGTTGTCAACGGCCTAGGGAAAACATTCAGGAATTTACACAGGCGACAATGTCATTTATCTTTGGAAAAAGCACACTGATGTTCACTTTGATCTTTTGGATCGATATTACATCTGCTACTTAAACTCGCGTCGTCAGCGGCGTAGGGAAGACGCTTTAATGTAATCTTTTGTGACATCCGTCACTTTTATCACTATTATTATTTTATATATATATATATATACATTTCTTTAGTCTCGCACCTCCTATCTTGGACGTCACATTTTTCATAATAATAATAATAATAATAATAATAATAATAATAATAATAATAATAATAATATATATAAAAAAAAAAAAATTAGATTGTATATAGATATATAATCATAACCACACTCACTTGAAACATAACCCAAGACCAACCCAACATTCCCTTGTTATTATTGAGCCCATCTGAAACCATCAGCAGGCCCACCAGACTTTTCCCTTCACCCTTTGGCCTGTCCACACGTGAGCCCAGCAAGGCCCAGAACACCTCCGGCCCAAATGCCTCCCTTCCCCTTCTGTCTTTAAACAAGAAAAAAAAAAAAAATATTGATCCCGCCGGGTATCGAACCCGGATCAGTCAAACACACCCACACGCTGACAACCATTGATCCACGAGGCATCTTGTGTTAGTGTATGGAACCTTTAACTATATAACACCTTCTAAAAAACAAACCTGTCCCTCTCCTCTTGTCTGTTACGCGATCAGCAGCAACCCACCATCAATCAAGCATTAAACTCAATCTTTGGGAACAATTTAAGCAAGGTTTGACCAAAGAATCAATTCTCCATCATTCAAGGCCCGTAATTATATTAAAAACATCCAAAAATTAAGAATCTATCACGCGTTTATGCTTATTAAACGGGTCAAACCCAATCGAGCCAATGCACTAACGATAGTATAAATTGAACCTTCTGTTGAGACCTAAAGATGCCGAAAACACTAACCTAACCATCAATCTTTACTTTCGTTCACCAAAACTCGTGTAATCTGGTTCGTTGACTTTTCAGTTGACTCGTTCAATCGATCTAATAATCGTGCTGTAAGTCTTTTTCTCCGATTGTTTATGTTTTTCTGTAGTCCACGAGCAATAGCCCCATCATTTCAGGGGTTATTGGGCGATAATTAAGATTATTAAACAAACTAGGGCTCGTGTTCTTTTGAATTGGGGAAGATGGTTGCTTTGTGGTATTGTATAAATAAAATTCGAATCCAAAATAATCAACGAACACACACACAGACCAGTTGGTCTGGGCGTGGTCTTACACAAGTCTGGCCAAGGGTTCAAGTCCCACTATAAACAACATTTTCTTTTTGTTATTCTTTTATACTTATATTTTCTTAATTCTTTTAAAAATCGTTTTAAAATACTAAAACTATTTTATAAATTCTACAAAATTTATTTTATGTTATTCAAATGATAAACTATGCTGTCCAATTTTTAGTTTTTCAAAAATAAATTATTTAATATATATTATCAATAATACAAGTTTATTCATTTTTATTTATAAAATTCAATAAAAATATCTAAACAATTTTATTAAATCTCACAAAAATTATCCTAAACTTGTATATTCTTAAACATTTCAGAAATTATTTTTATTTCAAAAAAACCGTTTATTTTATATTTTTAATTAATTTTTGTTAGTTTTAGTCATAAATAAATCATAATAAATTCATTTTTCAATATTTTTGCACCAAAATTTTATATAAATTATTTCTAACTATCTAGAACTGAAATACAATTTTTAATTTAGAAATTCTTTAATTTTAATATCTTTAGATATTAAAGTCATATGTTGACAATTTAAGATAATTAGATTAAATAATCTATTCTCAAGAAAATAATTTTATAAAAGTTATTTTCATAATCAAAATCTTATGTTGCGACTATATTTAACTTAAAATTTTACAAAAAGACTTTTATTCATTTATTTATTAAATTCCTTATATTTAATAAACAATTTAATTATTAATCAAATAAATACTTATCCCCAATTCGAAGCCCTAGAAAATATTTATAGACCAAATAGACTTAGACTTAATTGTTACATTATACATAGGGTGATACTTGGCAACGTTGGATTACACTTATTCAATTACACAAGACCTAACACCTTGCTAAGGTGAGTATTACTTATCCCCTTTTTCACTTTTATAACTTTTGGGGTGATTCATGCACAAGTATACAAAACCTTCATATTCATTTACACATACATTTTATTCATTTACAATTCATATACGTGTCTTGTTTATCTTTGTGCTTATGTTTTAACATGAACGTAGCTTACATACAAAATCATACATACAGACATAACTTATGTTATGGTGCTCTTTATACATAGACGTAACTTATGTTACGGTGCTCATTCAGACATAACTTTGTGTTATGGTGCTCTTTTAGACTCACACGTGTTGAGGTGCTCATTATCAATTACATTGTACAACTTTACATGTGATCTTTGTCTTGTTTGGTTACTTGCGTGTTTACATAATGCCTTGGTGATGCTAGACACATGAATTGTACTACTTTTCAAATCTTATACTATACGTACAAAACTAAGTAGTGCTCACCAACATTCATATGTTGACAAAATTATTTTCGTGCATGTTTCAGGATAAGCTGCTTGACGCTTCACATAGGACCTGGACTTAGCTTAAATTAATCAATTATCTTTATTTTTGTTGTCTTGTATTTAATTCCACAAGTTGTAAAACAATATTCATTAATTATATATTTATATTTTAGTACCATGAGCTTTTGAACAATCATCACTACGTGGCACCTCGATGATTCCGCCATCGGTTGGGGTGTTACAGATTGGTATCAGAGCCATGGTTATAGGGAACTAGGTTATTAGATAAAATGGCCTAGACTATAACCGAACTTTAACTTTCATGCATAACATTTCCTGAATTACCCTACCCCCCATTTCTCTCTACTTTCCTCCTTCCATCTTTCCCTTCCCCTCTCTCTCCATTCTCCTCATTTTTCATCATGGTGCATAGAGATGGTGTCCTACAAGGAGTGGAAATTCTACATCATTATGGAACAGGGACAATACCTTTCATGAAGACACTCTTAGGCATAATGCCTACTCTTATTTTTGCTCCTTCAAAGTTGTTGAACTTTAATGAGTGTGATAAGGACACGTGCAATCTGGAAGGGTGGATGCCTGTACACTGGGTTTTCTGGCATAGGCAAGCATAGCGCATAAATCCATTTACGGACCTGTTATGCTTACCTGGGGATTCCTGGAGTGAGTGTCCACTTATAGGCTAAAGCATGTCTTCTTTGATAATCATTAGGTTCAACTCCTTTGAAAAGTCAACGTTCTTGTTGGGCTTTACAGCTAGACAAGGGCACTCCAAGCATCTTATGCAAGTTTTTCAATAATACCCTCTCGTTTCATATACAATATTTTGCATTTCATGATCTTCATATATTGCTTACAAGTTCATACTACATAATCATCTGTACGGTTATACATTTACATTTTCTAATCTTATGATTATTCATTGACATAGATGTCTGCTCGCCGCATGCTCCGTGATGCCAGCCAACGCCCTGTTCGTGCTTCTGGACGACGTTCTGATCGTCGCCTCGCATCTTTAGTCGCCGAGCAAATTGCTGCAGTGATCCCAAACCTTGTCAGTGAGATAACCCAGAATAGTAACAGTGCCAACACAGGGAGTACAACTCAATTTCGGTGCACTTTCAAACACTTTAACTCCTGCAACCCCACAAAATTCACTGGTGAGGAGGGTGCTACTGGTCTTCTCCAATGGTTTGAAAGCATGGAGAGTACTTTTGTGAACAGTGAGTGTCCTGATGAACTCCGCGTTCGCTATGCTACTAGTGTCCTTCAAAAGGGGGCGCTAACCTGGTGGAATGGCGAAAAACGCAATCGAGGAGCTGATGTTGCTTTATCTTTATCTTGGGCTGAGGTTAAGGAACTCATGATCGCCAAATTCTGCCCTAGGAACGAAATCAGGAAACTAGAGGAAGAGTTCCATGGACTGAAACAAGACAGTGGTGAGAATCTTGCGTATAATACTCGATATCACGAACTTAGCATACTGGTTCCACACATGGTCACCCCGGTCTCTCGAGCAATCGAAAAATATATCGAGGGATTACCAGACCTGATTCAAGACGTTGTCACTGGAGGCAAAGCCACTACGGTAGAAGAAGCCATCCAACTTGCAGCCACTTTGACAGACAAACATGTAAGGAAAGGAAACCTAGTTAGGAAGGGCACCAAGACGTCTGCTGAGAAAACCACCCATGTTGTTGAATCATCTAAGACTGTTTTAGTAAAGGCTGCCACTACTGCATCAAATTCTAAGAAACGAATGGGCGATAATCAGAACCATGCTATTGTGGATCCTGTGGCTCAACCCCCTATCAAGAAAGCCTACACGGGAATCCATCCTCAATGCAACACTTGCAAGTATCATCATCCTGCAAATCTTCCATGCCGTCAATGCACTAGATGTGGAAGGTTTGGACACTTTGTCACTACTTGTCGTGTAACAGATTGGACACAGGGTAATCCTCAAACAGCTGCTCAGGAACCACTACAGATTACTAACGGTCGGGCATGTTATCATTGTGGAAACCCTAACCACATGCGACCACAATGCCCTAAATTGAATAATGTAAACCTAGTGGCACATGGACGAGCTTTCAATATCAATATCCAGGATGACGCTAATCCCACTGGTTAAGCAATGGATGGAATCTTCTTAAGACTCGGAAATCCAATACTTGCGTTTTCATTTTCTTGATTCCATTATCATTTTGTACCCAATTATGACATACTCATAGGTATATAACATCTAGAGATTTCCTTGCATACTATTGGTAATCTATCATATTGGTTACGTTTATTTTAATCGTACACTTACATTTATTTGAAACGTTTAGACTTAATACTTGATCTTACAGAGCTTTTCTAAGAAAACATCATTGCTTATTATATGAAACTTGATTTTTCCTTTAACTTGACTATTCATTATTCATGATACTCGTAAACATTTAATTATTCATGATGACACTTACACTTAATGGTTGTAGTACTTACAAACTTGCTTGCATAAACATGCTATCAAATTGCAATCTATGTGAATAATAATTGCTGCACTTAATAGAGGTCATCATGCCTTTATCAACAGTCGGGAGAGGCCCTACAACCTGCTCCACGACTGGTAGAGGCTATCAAACATACTCAACGATTGTTAGAGGTCACTATGCCTTTTCAAACAGTCGGGAGAGGCCCTACAACCTACTCCACGGCTGGTGGAGGCTATCAAACCTGCTCAACAATCGGTGGGATCATAGAAGGACACAAAACCCTAATGTAAGGTAAATTGATGATTCCGGTCCGGAACGTAATCATGAATTTACAGGTGCGTTAGGGTAGTGTGAAATTCTATTAGAGTTTTTGGTAGGCGTCCAGTACGTTTTCAAGGTATCAAAGGTGTGGTGGGTCAGCTGCGGTACACCCTGTATACAAACACTAATGATGCATTGAAGGTGAGACTGGAAGTCGGACCAGAAACAAACTCTAGTTACCTGATAGTTCATTTAGTCTTTCTGTAGTCAATCAACTCATGCATTTATTTTAGGAGTCCTAAAAACTTGAAGTAGTGATTTACTAGATTCTTACTCTCCTTACCCTTTCGAGACGAACCTAATCCAATCCTTAACCCACACCTATCAAACCTACTATCCAAATCATTTGAAACAGTTTACTTTGTTACCTATAAATTTACGTCGTGCCTTAACCCAAATTTTTCCAAACCACTGTTATTTTAATTTTTACCCAAGCATCCATAACCCTATGTTTCTAATAACTTCGGGACGAAGTTTCTAAAAGTAGGGGATGCTGTGACATCCGTCACTTTTATCACTATTATTATTTTATATATATATATATATACATTTCTTTAGTCTCGCACCTCCTATCTTGGACGTCACATTTTTCATAATAATAATAATAATAATAATAATAATAATAATAATAATAATAATAATATATATAAAAAAAAAAAAATTAGATTGTATATAGATATATAATCATAACCACACTCACTTGAAACATAACCCAAGACCAACCCAACATTCCCTTGTTATTATTGAGCCCATCTGAAACCATCAGCAGGCCCACCAGACTTTTCCCTTCACCCTTTGGCCTGTCCACACGTGAGCCCAGCAAGGCCCAGAACACCTCCGGCCCAAATGCCTCCCTTCCCCTTCTGTCTTTAAACAAGAAAAAAAAAAAAATATTGATCCCGCCGGGTATCGAACCCGGATCAGTCAAACACACCCACACGCTGACAACCATTGATCCACGAGGCATCTTGTGTTAGTGTATGGAACCTTTAACTATATAACACCTTCTAAAAAACAAACCTGTCCCTCTCCTCTTGTCTGTTACGCGATCAGCAGCAACCCACCATCAATCAAGCATTAAACTCAATCTTTGGGAACAATTTAAGCAAGGTTTGACCAAAGAATCAATTCTCCATCATTCAAGGCCCGTAATTATATTAAAAACATCCAAAAATTAAGAATCTATCACGCGTTTATGCTTATTAAACGGGTCAAACCCAATCGAGCCAATGCACTAACGATAGTATAAATTGAACCTTCTGTTGAGACCTAAAGATGCCGAAAACACTAACCTAACCATCAATCTTTACTTTCGTTCACCAAAACTCGTGTAATCTGGTTCGTTGACTTTTCAGTTGACTCGTTCAATCGATCTAATAATCGTGCTGTAAGTCTTTTTCTCCGATTGTTTATGTTTTTCTGTAGTCCACGAGCAATAGCCCCATCATTTCAGGGGTTATTGGGCGATAATTAAGATTATTAAACAAACTAGGGCTCGTGTTCTTTTGAATTGGGGAAGATGGTTGCTTTGTGGTATTGTATAAATAAAATTCGAATCCAAAATAATCAACGAACACACACACAGACCAGTTGGTCTGGGCGTGGTCTTACACAAGTCTGGCCAAGGGTTCAAGTCCCACTATAAACAACATTTTCTTTTTGTTATTCTTTTATACTTATATTTTCTTAATTCTTTTAAAAATCGTTTTAAAATACTAAAACTATTTTATAAATTCTACAAAATTTATTTTATGTTATTCAAATGATAAACTATGCTGTCCAATTTTTAGTTTTTCAAAAATAAATTATTTAATATATATTATCAATAATACAAGTTTATTCATTTTTATTTATAAAATTCAATAAAAATATCTAAACAATTTTATTAAATCTCACAAAAATTATCCTAAACTTGTATATTCTTAAACATTTCAGAAATTATTTTTATTTCAAAAAAACCGTTTATTTTATATTTTTAATTAATTTTTGTTAGTTTTAGTCATAAATAAATCATAATAAATTCATTTTTCAATATTTTTGCACCAAAATTTTATATAAATTATTTCTAACTATCTAGAACTGAAATACAATTTTTAATTTAGAAATTCTTTAATTTTAATATCTTTAGATATTAAAGTCATATGTTGACAATTTAAGATAATTAGATTAAATAATCTATTCTCAAGAAAATAATTTTATAAAAGTTATTTTCATAATCAAAATCTTATGTTGCGACTATATTTAACTTAAAATTTTACAAAAAGACTTTTATTCATTTATTTATTAAATTCCTTATATTTAATAAACAATTTAATTATTAATCAAATAAATACTTATCCCCAATTCGAAGCCCTAGAAAATATTTATAGACCAAATAGACTTAGACTTAATTGTTACATTATACATAGGGTGATACTTGGCAACGTTGGATTACACTTATTCAATTACACAAGACCTAACACCTTGCTAAGGTGAGTATTACTTATCCCCTTTTTCACTTTTATAACTTTTGGGGTGATTCATGCACAAGTATACAAAACCTTCATATTCATTTACACATACATTTTATTCATTTACAATTCATATACGTGTCTTGTTTATCTTTGTGCTTATGTTTTAACATGAACGTAGCTTACATACAAAATCATACATACAGACATAACTTATGTTATGGTGCTCTTTATACATAGACGTAACTTATGTTACGGTGCTCATTCAGACATAACTTTGTGTTATGGTGCTCTTTTAGACTCACACGTGTTGAGGTGCTCATTATCAATTACATTGTACAACTTTACATGTGATCTTTGTCTTGTTTGGTTACTTGCGTGTTTACATAATGCCTTGGTGATGCTAGACACATGAATTGTACTACTTTTCAAATCTTATACTATACGTACAAAACTAAGTAGTGCTCACCAACATTCATATGTTGACAAAATTATTTTCGTGCATGTTTCAGGATAAGCTGCTTGACGCTTCACATAGGACCTGGACTTAGCTTAAATTAATCAATTATCTTTATTTTTGTTGTCTTGTATTTAATTCCACAAGTTGTAAAACAATATTCATTAATTATATATTTATATTTTAGTACCATGAGCTTTTGAACAATCATCACTACGTGGCACCTCGATGATTCCGCCATCGGTTGGGGTGTTACATCTTTGTATTTAATAAAAAAAAATGTGACTTTGATGTAATATTAATATTTGGATTTAATTTGAGTTGTATGTATATGTTCATTTAATCATTGTGATTATTTGTAGTTTTATGTTGTAATATAATCATTGTATTTAATAATAAAAATAATAACCACTTCCATATTATAAGTCTCTTTGCAGATGTAACATCGATACAATGAGCCCCCGGGGCATTTTCAACACGTTGGAAAAACCTTCTCACCGTTTTTGTCGGGGATAAAATGATGTGATCTGGGTATTTTTAGGGCCAGATTGTTCTTGGGCGGTGATATATCTCCTGAGGACAACGTGTTTACCGTCCCGGCGGCCGTGCCAGGAGGCCGGGTGCGTTGATAAAGAGGCCCGAAAAGGGCACCCGGGACATTTTCAACACGTTGGAAAAGCCTTCTCACCGTTTTTGTCGGGATTAGAATGATGTGATCTGGATATTTTTAGAGCCAGATTTTTCATAGGCGGTGATATATCACCTTCGGACAACGCGTTGACCGTCCCGGCGACCGTGCCGGGATGCCGGGTGCATTGATAAAGAGGCCTGAAAACGGCCCCCGGGGCATTTTGATCATGTTGGAAAAGCCTTCTCACCGTTTTTGCCGGGGATATAATGATGTGATCTGGGTATTTTTAGGGCCAGATTGTTCGTGGGCGGTGATATATCTCCTAAGGACAACGCGTTGAGTCATTGACCGTCTCGGCGACCGTGCCGGGACACCGGGTGCGTTGATAAAGAGGCCCGAAAACGGCCCCTAGGGCATTTTGAACACGTTTGAAAAGCCTTCTCACCGTTTTTTCGGGGATAAAATGATGTGATCTGGGTATTTTTAGGGCCAGATTGTTTGTGGGCGGTGATATATCTCCTGAGGACAACGTGTTGACCAGGCCGGGATGTCGTGTGCGTTGATAAAGAGGCCCGAAAACGGCCCCCGGGACATTTTGAACACTTTGGAAAAGCCTTATCACCGTTTTTGTCGGGGATAGAATGATGTGATCTAGGTATTTTTTGGGCCAGATTGTTTGTGGGAGGTGATATATCTCCTGAGTACAACGCATTGACCATCTCGGCGACCATGCCGAGATGCCGGGTGCGTTGATAAAGAGGCCAGAAAATGACCCCCGGGGCATTTTCAACACGTTGGAAAAGCCTTCTCACCGTTGTTATCGGGGATAGAATGATGTGATCTGGGTATTTTTAGAGGCAGATTGTTCGTAGGCGGTGATATATTTCCTGAGGACAACGCGTTAACCATCCCGGCGACCGTGCCTGGATGCCGGGTGCATTGATAAAGAGGCCCAAAAAACGGCCCCCGAGGCATTTTCAACACGGTAAAATTTAAAATGAGAATTGATAACCAAGACATCACGTGATGGTGTAAGCATTTGTTATCACTAAAAAACAAAGTGGGTCGTACTGTTATTTGTCTATAAATACCGGGGACACACAGCAGGCAAATGCACACCACGAGGCTATTAGATAATGGAGTCCCCTAGTAATGACCATATAATGGAGGATCTTGAAAAATCCTATCCTGAGTTTGATTATGTTCCTGAACACCCCGCCCACCAGAAAAAATGAAAAAAAAAAAAAAATCAGTGAGTCCAAAAGATGGTGTCAAACTGCAGTGGAGTATTATAGTAACGGTGACGCTCCGTACTGTTATTCTTGATTCATTGGTAGGAAACAACTCGGTCTTGATTTTTGGGGAACGCTAATGGGGTATGAAAACGAAGGTTACATGTGGCCCCTGGTAAGCAAACGAACTTATTGTTTTCTCTTTTTTTGTTGGCTATGTTTAAAATTATATTTACGCTTCGTTCTGTTTTAGCATGTGTGGGGATGAGTAAACAGGTTGATGAGGTTCCGATGGGTGTTGATCACAAAACGGAAAGACTCGGAACATATGTACCCTTGGACGATTCTGCCCCCTCAGTTCTTGGACCTTTTATCTAAGACGCCAAACCATCGTGCGTTACCTAGATACTTCCTCTACAAAAAACAACAAAATGCATTAAATTAAATTGATTGATTAATAATAAGCCAACAGTTTTGAAATAAAATACGAAAACAACGAATACCATCATTTGAAGTCTTGCCCATCATCTTGAAAACCAGGAGCAGGCACAGGTGCTTCCCTCGGATCATAAATGTATACAACAGTACGGGCCATATACCACTGCATGTAACCCGGGTCAACGGATTGGGTCGTAATTATTTGACCATTGACAACAGTATTGGCACAGTTGTTCCATCCCCGAACATACTCTCCGTGCTTACTAAGCCAATTAGTCCTAGTTTTACCGATTCGGTTAACCTTGTGCAACTTCTTATGCTCACTAACCTATATGCTGATAGAGGGCGGCTCCTGTTGCACCATCCCAAATTGTCTCATTACCCGTTGTGGATAATGATGTTCGGCAATCGCCTAATATATCAATGGACAGGTACTTCTCTAGCTTTGAAGTTAAGAATGATATGTTCTCAAATAGTGTGACGGGGCTTCAGTGATGTTGAGTACCCCCCCATGTTGCCACCTATACAACTGAACAATGCAAACATTTCAGTATTCCAAAGTGCTGTTAATAACGTTTAATATATGTTTCAAGTTGTAAATTACCGAGCTCCCAACGGCGCGGTGTAATTGAAATTTAGGTCAGGCTGGGGAGCAATGCATCAAATGCTTTCCCATGCCCACATTTGCAGAATGAAGGCTGGGCCATAAATGGCTATTTCATCGGATGCTGTGGCATCACACATGTTTTTATAAAGACAGGCTAAAACTGCACTACCCCAACTGTACTGTGAACATCTTCCTAAATCATCTAAAAGTCTTAGACGGCGGAACGAAATTCTATTGTTGGCATTATCGGGAAGTATTGTGCAACCAATAAAATAATATATTATCAATCGTGCACGAAAAATGAACTGTTCGTTCGTTGCTTCAAGTTCAGAAAATGGTTTCTTTAATTCTCTTATAATCACAACTAACTTAAGAGATTTCCCATGAAAATCAGTTGAAACGACGGGTGTAAAACCTAACAAAGTTTCACACATGCCGATGGCATCACCTTCTGTAAGGGGAGTTTCCACACCCGATACCACATCACCCTCTACCGGTAATCCCCACAACACGTTAATATCCTGTAACGTGATGGTCGCTTCACCCACCGGTAGATGAAATGTATTGGTTTATGGCCTCCACAGCTCGACCAACGCAGTTATTAGTGCGTGGTCCACGTATTGATAACCACAACTTAAAATCCCACCAAACCCGGCTTGTTCTATGATACTTTTTACTCGTTCACCTACTGGGTTTTTCTCAAGAAATTTCCAAATGCTTCTATCACCACGTTTCACATTTATGCTTTCCTTGTAATTTTCTGGATTCTTGTTAACACCCAACGCACGGTGGTCATTATGTAGAAACAACACATCGTTAATTAACAAGAGGACCCGGGTGTAATTCGTAACTCATTTTCAGGTAAAGATCACAACTAAATCTTTTGAACTTTCGAAAAACAAAAGACTTTGAAAAAAACTTTCGTGAAGATGGTGGATACATTTCCATCTTCTATTATGCATATTATATAACCACCACTTCGAAATCAAATCCATCTCCTCCTCCTGCAACATAACTATTTAGCCTGCAAGTCCAATTCGAATCCTGCTAACCTTTCAACTATTCCACCTCCTGCAACACCCTATGGATTGTCATAAAACCTTTCAAACCCTATACAAAGCTGCACCAATAAAGCAAAATAAAAAACCATGCATTCTCACGTGAATAATAGTCCAAGAAAAAAGCTGCACCAATGTTGAACAAGGTCGCTCATGCGAAAAATGACCTTCAAACAATGTATTAGACGCAGACAGCGACCTTCAAAGAAGGTTCTCACATTGGATCAACGACTTTAAACATGGCAGATTGGTTCAGCGACTTTATGTGAAGGTTGATATCCGGTTATGAGACATTAAAAAAACAAGGTCACTCATGCAATCTACGACCTACCTATTTACAAAAATTTTCTTATTCAACACCTAGAAACACTCTCCCCCATTGTAAATCACATATTCCTAAAAAAAATTATAGGAAACTATTGCATAGATCGAGCACTTCTACCCTATGCATCAAAATTTGTATTGCCGTTTTAAAATGGAGAGTAAATTACAAGTTTCCTCTCAAATGTATTTTATCAGTGTTTTGAAACCCAAATCGGACGCACTGGTCAGACCAGGGACCAGGACCTATATCGGTCCAGGTCAGGGTATATTGGATCGGTTGTGCTGTGAACTGGGAGGTGGACCAGCGGCCAGACTAGGAAATCGACTGGATTTTTAAGGGGGTTGAACCGTATTTAGTTATATTTCCATAAATTTTACCATAATAATTTTATGAAACCATTTGGTCAAACTAGTGTATTGTTAAAGAGACCGATTTCATGTCCTATCTAGTTCTTAAAACATTGTATTATATTGTATTTTAATTAAAAAAGTAACATATACAAATTCTTGTGAACATATTAAAATTCAAAAAATATATATCTAATGTTTGATTGTATAGAAAATACCAAAATGGAAGCCACCCTCTTGCATTCATGGAAGCCAAAATCTTCCAAAAGAAACAAATTATAAACAACCTTTGTTTCATTTCATATTCGTCATCGTTCTCGTTCAGAAGCTTGCATGATTCCACCCTCTATTTCTCATGCAACCAACGTATACATCACATTAGGTACGTAACATTGCAACCAATTTGTTCCGATCCATCAATCATTCACGTAAATTTACATGCATATGCTCATCTCATTTTCATTTACATCATTTCATGTAAATTCCTTCATTTAAATATATATTCCATTGTATCAATATTTTGTAATATTATCCATAATTGTTTTATGTTTGATATGCAACATAAAATTTGATTGATCATTGGAGTTATAATTATATTAGCTGTTTTGCATTATACGTTGTTTATCGTGACATTCTAATGTTAGATTTTATTGTTTATATTGGATGTTGATTTAGCGAAGAGGCGTGTGTTTTGAGAAGTGAAAGTTCTGGTTGATGATTGTGGCCTGCAGGCAGACCAATGAGTTCTGGTATGATCATACACCTTTTTCAAGCTTGTTATGATATGGTTTATGTTATGTCATCAATATTGAATGTACACCTTGGTTTTTTTGGGGAGTGTTTAATTTGATGTGGCTTTAAACTGATTATTACAATTTGAAGTCACATTGATTAGTTTCAAGTGTTTGTGTAGACTGACATGTTGGCCCAGGCTGTTTTTGTTGATTCCGTCTTGATTATGCAGGTAAGAAAAGATTAAAAGATCTACTGCAGCAAAGTGATAATCGTACTTGTGCTGATTGTGGTGCGCACGACCCTAAATGGGCGTAAGTTCAATCCCTTTTTGCCTTGATTGATATAACCATTTGTTCATCAAAATGTAACATATTTTCTATTTTAAATTTCAGGTCACCCACCATTGGAGTGTTTATATGCTTGAGATGTTGTGTTGTGCACAGAACTCTAGATCCAAATATTTCAAAGGTATGTGCTTTTTGATGATTCAGTGGCGGACCTACATACGCCCCCCCCCCCCCCCCCCCCAAAAAAAAAAAAAATTATTTAGTGTTATTTGCACCCCTTAAAAGTTTTGTTAAACCTCCCGATCGTTCCCCTATAAAATAATTCTTGGGTCCGCCGCTGCTTCCATAAAGTTATAATGTTTTCTAACCAAACTTTATGCCCCAAAGGTTATATACTTTGAGACTCTTGTGATATGCAAGTTCTAAGTGATATACTAATTAGCTGATGGATCTTAAAATGATCTGGATAGGTTTTATCAGTGACAATTGATGAGTGGACAGATGAAGAAATCGACGCCATGATTGACGTTGGAGGAAATAGTTCCGCAAATTCAATTTATGAGGCCCATGTTCCTGATGGAGTTAAGCCTGGTCCAGATGCTTCTAATGATCAACGTACAAAGTTTATCAGGTGAAATTTGATATATTATCCAAACAAACTGAACAGATTTATCATTGAGGTCACTTTCTTGAATATAATATTAATCACCACTCATATGCCTTGTGTTTTACCTCTTAGGTCCAAGTATGAGCATCAAGAGTTCTTAAATACAAGTTTAAAGATCTCAAATAAGAACTCTCTCCCAGCAAGTCCATCCAAAAAGAATGGTTTTCATGCTCCAAGTTCAAGTTCAAGTTCAAGTTCACGTCCGACACCAAAACTTGTTAGCGCACAACACTCGATCTGTTAAAAGTTCATCGTAGGTGGCTTCAACCAGTCGTTTTCATCATCTGTTTTTTAAAATGATCACAGGAATGCATGGATGGAGCTATTGGACACTTGAAGGTCACAGTTCTTCAAGGTGCAAACCTTGCCGTCCGTGATATGCTTTCTAGTGATCCTTATGTTGTTCTTCAACTAGGAGAGGAGGTCTGTGTTTTTATTCATAACTTGGGCTTATTCCATATTATGTTATAGCCCATGTCAGCTAGAGCGTGTAGTTTCTTGACCCGTATTTGATTCTCTATATAATCATAATGCTTGTTTGTTCCTTATGTATTTCTTTTTGGCTGCATTTGGTTCTTACATTCATTAGAAGGCCCAAACAACCGTCATGAGGAGCACCTTAAATCCAATCTGGAATGAAGACCTAATGCTTTCCGTCCCTGAGAACTATGGACCCGTTAAATTGGTAACCTGACGCTCTTGGCACTTTCTTTATTTAATGCATTTTATGTGATTCAAATTTTGTTTATGCTTCATCCAAATGTTAATAAAGATTAGAGGCGTCAATCCATTTGATGTGTTTGACTTTTAGCCAAGTTTTTGGATTTGACCCATTAAAGATAAAATACAACTCAAATCAACCCATTCATTAGTAAACTTATAGCTTGACCAAATTCAAACAGTTTTGCGTTGTTGTGCGCAGCAAGTTTATGATTATGATAGATTCTCTGCTGATGACATAATGGGGGAAGCAGAAATCGACATTCAGCCAATGCTAACATCAGCAATGGCGTTTGGGGACGCTTCAATGTTTGGGGACATGCAGATAGGAAAGTGGCTGAAATCACATGACAACGCGCTGCTAGAAGACAGCACTGTAAATATAGTTGATGGGAAGGTAAAACAAGAGGTTTCACTTCAACTGCAGAATGTAGAATCCGGGATGATATATCTTGAAATAGAGTGGATACCCCCTTAACGGTATGTGCGCGTGTCTATATGTGTGTTGTTTGTGTATAGCTCATTCGTTATTTCATTTAAATTTTGTATCCAAAATAAATGTTATCAGTTGTTGCATGAATAACCAAAAAGAATGACTTTGTATACCAGTTAATCTAAATGGTTTAAATTGTTGCTTTTAGTTTCTTTACCGTTAAACTTAACTTATCATCCATATCACGTTGGGTACGTCGTTATGGATATTTTGGTAATTTCGCTATGTTTTCATCCCCTTGTATTTTCTCTCTTAAGTCTTCTTGTTCTTTATTCTAATTGATGATGCATGTCTGGATTGGGCTTGGGCTTGATATTTGGGCTTATGCTAGAATGAGATTCAACTCATTGTGTCCAATCTAGCCCACAAGCTCTCATATATAAGGAGGTCCAACCCTCCATCAAAGGGTTTCACTTTATACTATTACGAGTCCAACAGTGGCGGATGTATAGTAGAAGCAGGAGAAATATCCGTTACGCCTTGATTTTCCTGACGAAACGGAAAAAAGTTTGTTTTTAAGGTATTTTTAAGGTATGTTTATAAAATGTTACCCTTAAAACAAATTTTTTGTTACCCCTTAAAATATTTTTTTATAAAATGTTACCCGTTGATATTTTTTCTAGATCCGCCACTGACCACCAATACTTTCCCTCTCATACTACTACCATAGGGATTTCTCCATTGCAATAGACACACATACCCTCTATACATACATATATACTTTTTGTATAAAACTCATATATACTGAAAATTGGCTGATTTTAGGGGATTTTAAGGCTAAGTGGGAGTATGATTGGATGATTTAGAGGCACACTACATAACACTTTTTGTTTTCACTCTTTACCATTCACTTTTATGAGTTTTGTGTGTGACTATGACAATTTCTTAGGTTTGTAAAGGACTAGATCTGGTCAACACGACTCTAAGAGCCAACCTCGATAACCGACTTAGCAACGATTTATCAAAACATATTTCTTTCAACTAAGAACTGCAATATAGATATCACTAGAAAATGGTAAAGGGGTTACAAATTTGTGATCCGCGACCTCACACGATTACTTAAATGTTTAATTTTGTTGCGGAATATTAACCGTAACAAACGAACAAAACCGGATAACAGAAATCTCTGAAAGCAAGTGATCGCTTTCAGATTGAATCATTTCGACGGTTCTATCGAATATTCAATCGGATACAATCAGAGATTGAGAATTTTCTGTATGTTTTGATTGAGATTTTTGAGAACTAGAGAGATAATGACCAAGAAGAAGAATTCGTGAATGAAACAATTGGGTCATTAACTGTCTTTTAGGCAGTTTTTCCAAGGTTTTCGAATTTGCCAAAATAGTCCCTCTATTTCTGTCATATGTTGTTCTTCAACTAGGAGAGGAGGTATGTGTTTTTATTCATAACTCGGGCTTATTCCATATTATGTTGTAGCCCATGTCAGCTAGAGCATGTAGTTTCTTGACCCATATATGATTCTCTATATAATCACAATGCTTGTTTGTTCCTTATGTATTTCTGAAATTTAATTTTCGGAGACATTTTTACCACAACAATTTTAATAGAAATAAAATTTTTTCAAGCTTGGACCCTGCGTCCAGGGGCGCTACCCCCGGACCCCGTTCCTTAGGGGCTTCGCCCCTAAGTTCATAATAAATTCAAATAGGCGTGCACTCCGCACCACCATACCTAGTTGATGTATTATTATGAACATATTGGTCAATCAGTCAATCCAATTACACTAAAATATCCAATAAATTTTGTTATGTTATGTCCATTTCTCATATCTATTTGACTCAACTTTTTAATCATAAAAAATTCACGTATCGAGTTATATGTCTCACTTAATCTTGTTCGGTCAATTTACGGGTTATTTAACATATACATTGGTCAAATATAAAGCAATCATTGCCACATGACATGAACACTACAGGAAACTTGAAATTCGAAAGAAGCAGACAAAGTATTAGATGTAGTTGTTCTAAAAATCATATAACAAAGTAAAATGAAAATGAATAATATATTTTAAAGAACGCTATCAAAAATATTTTATATGTAAATAATACATTCTTTGGACTTATTCCTATATATATTAATTACTAACTGTCGGCACAATAGTTCTTTTCCCGGTTTTCACGTTTTCGCCGACAGTTCTTTTTCGGTTTTCACATTCGCCACAAACTTTTTGTCTCTCTGTTTTGGGCAGACTTCTTGCTTCGCTCTTGACGGAGAACAGTAAAATTATATAACGCTGCCGGCGTCCGACGATGTCAGCTACAACGACGTCAGTTCGACAGTTCCGCTTGCGTGAATGGCGGGTAAATGGGTGACCTGTTTCTTTAGAGAGAGAGAGAGTGAACGCCGGTGGCGGTGGTGGTTAGATATGTGATGAGGGCACAGGGTTCACGTGCTCTAAGGAAGGACGCGCCACCGGAGACTCATCATGGGCGTCTCCTTCTTGCTCATCTGCTCCTGTTCTCTGTGTCTTTCTATCTCTATACAAATTCGTTTTGAAGGCGGGGTGTGGGATTTGTTCAAGATTTAGTTGGAAAACCAGTAGGAATCGAAGAGATCGAACAAGAGTTCAGGTAAGAATTGTTGTTGTTCTGCTGCCATAGTGTGTCGGCAGGAGATAATAGGGAGTTTGAGAGCATGTTGGATTATTTATTAAGTCAAGATTGAAGAGATTAGTATGTAAAGTGATTTGAATTGACTATCCTTTTTTCTCCTCTGTGCTCCTATTCTCTCTCTCTCCAAATTTATGTGTAAAAAAAGTTGTAAAAATGAGAGTTGGAAGTGGTTTATGGTATTTATTGGGTTGGTGCTTAATGGTTTTGAGAAACCATGAGTAGCTTAATGGTAGGTACAGTACGTCATCCTCTCTTTTACCTTTTACTTGTCCTCTAGATTTTATTTATTGTACATACTTGAAATAAAGCTCAAGAATAATGGTTTTAGTTGAATTGGTTGGTTGGTTAACTAACCGCCGTTCAGACCGGGTGTCTGGCAGTAAAAGATCAGAGCGTCGGGACTTAAAATGGTTTTATCATTTTTTTCAGCCAAAAAGTAATAACAGGTTGATTTGAGTTTTGTGAAAAAAGACAACGGGTTGAATAAACATAACATAACAGAAGACGTGATGATTATATTTGATATTTTAATCATCATTGTTTTCGTCTATAACTCCGTTTTTAGGTTTTATTTCGCGGTTGCAATAATAACGTAATTAACCGAACAAATACAAACTAAATTCCCGTCGCTACGCGCGAAGGAAAACTCGATTGGCTGTATGTTTCTACGCCGCGCGTAGCTCGGCGAGTAATATACTAGTTTGGATAATGGATTGATGTAAAAAGTCAAAATAACAAACTTGCCATACTCATGATTGGTTTTCTGGCTACAGAGCCTATTTAATAACAAACTAGTATTAAACTCCCGTAGTCCCGTGTTGTGGCTGGAGCGTAAAACCGTGACGATTAGCATCAATGTCACACCACCGCCAGCTATCATCAACATCGGAAAAACACGTAAAATAAAAGAAATAAAAAACAAAAAAAATAAAACCGAACAAAAAGTAGACGAACTGTTCATGTGAAATGAAAACATAAAAACAATAACTAAGTCGATCTAGGATCCCCGTATTGCGACGGGATCGTTAAACAGTAAAAAATAGGCATAAAAACGTTCACACATGTACATTGCGGCGTGTTAACTCGCAAAATTTAGAGCGAAACATAAAACGAAAAAAAATTAAAATATAAATATAGGGGACCAAAGTTGAAAGTAAAAATTTTGATGTTAAATTGTAAAAGACATAAAAGTATTGAGGTTAAAAATAAAAAGAATTAAAGATAAAAAAAAAGCAGGTACAATCTACTAAAGCAAAAAGGTACAAATTATGATGCACAACAAAGTTACAAATTAGTATTATATTATATAAACTAGTAGTATGATTCGTGGGTCGGTGTAAACATCGAATGGATTAATTCAAACATTATCTCATGCGTTAATCATATGAAAACACGTGATTCAACATTATCAATTCAACTCAATGCAACCTATCTCTATCTCTATTACATTACTAGTGGGGATGCCCGCGCGTTGCTGCGGGTACTTATGTTTTTTTTGCCGTAATACGTCTTTTTGTATTTTCTTTCCCATGGAGATTTCAGTCTGCACAAATTAAAACCAATGCTCGATTTGCACTATAATTTATATGTCATCCTTTTTTTACTAATTCATTAACATTAACAGAAAGCTATAAATATACCTAAAAAAGCTTGTTTTGGCCCTCAAAATTGATGTATTATATCAACAGATTCATAACAGATTCATAAAAGATGTCATAAGCTGCCTCCCCATCCAAACGGTAGCGGGCTCAAGTCCCATTTAGGACAATGTGTGTTTGCCATTCAAAAAAATAATTAATTGTAACAAAATAAATATTCGTTTAATTATATAACATTCACAATGAAGTATTTACCCAAACTACATTAAAAAGTGCTATGATTTGACCAGAACCTATTTCGGCCCATTCAACCCATCCATCCATTTTGCTAGCTGTATCAAATATAAAGCAACTTTAAAAGTATAAAACAAAACAATTAATTACGTAACTTCTTTTTTTGAACGGAATTAATATATTACGTAACTAATCACAGTTTAAAATACTAACCATTCTTAAAAACTCAGAATAGATGGAAATAGGTCTTCCAACCAACTTGCGGGTGATTTTTAAGAACCAATGCCAGTAATGACTTTCTTCAACATCTTCAGAATAGATGGCGATCTGACCATTCACCAAGCTCGGTTTCCATTTTACCAGATAAGTCGACCCCACCCCACCATAAACTCCACGGCTCTTTCTTTCCCATTGCTGGACATCAAGAGGAATAGGCTGTCGCATGCCAAATTCCCTTAGCCAACGATATGGCAAGTGCCTTTCAGCCTTGTCAAAGCAAATCAACATTGTATTTGATCTCTTCTGGTAACAGCGCATCACTAATATTTATGTACGGACACCACTCAACCTATAACACTACTCAGATATGTAAGTCGTCTTTCTTCACAACTTAACGGGTCAAAACAGGTAACTTTTAGTGGAACAGGTATTCAGAGTGAGCCAAAACAATTTGTATTTCAAGGATTATTTTACCAATCTAAATGTTTTATTACAATGATTTAGGAGGTTTTATGCATTAAGAATACATTTTGGCAACTTTCGACCCATTCCATTCAAGATAGTACATAACCGGAACCGACACACACATAAGTGAAATGGCTGAATTTGCCACCTTTGGTACAAATAAACAAAGTACAATTATAACTTACTTCAGAGGGCTTCAAAGAGTCCAATGCTTTAAGAATATTCTGGCGAAAGTAACTCCAACACTACAAAACAGAAACATTTGTAAAGAAATGTTTTACAAACATAATTCAGGCGGAGTTCGGGTGAACATTCTGAAACTCATCATGTGATAATAAAGAATTAGAATCACATAATCAATTTTGATAGCTGCAATAAATGTGTGTAAACTATAGAGGATACTGTTTGGAAGTGATTCTGCTGCTTAAATTTGTAATGATTAGTGTTTGGAAGTTCTAATTATTTCTATGATTAGCAAATAAAATGCTCACAAGGGACAGTCTTGTATATGATTGAGACAATTGGTTTTCTTACAATAAAATACTTTTATCAACTAAATTAATATTTTTAACATTCTGTGTAAACCATATTTCCACCCATCACTCTTTTCTTAACATTATGATTAACGATAACAGTTAAAGTTTTTAAAATACTGTATAAATGAAGGGTGTAGAAGTACACTTAGTTTTCCTTCAATAATGACTTCAGTTGTACCTTAAATATCTATTATTAGTTCTATGTATCACAAACAATAATCACTTTATCCAACATTATAAACCAAGTCACAAGAATCACATAACCCGTTTGATAATGCACATCCAAACATCACCTATATTATGGAGATTGGAGAGAAGGACGAGCGGAAAAATAACAAAAACATAACTGAACTCACCTGTAGAAGGGTCAAAGAGCCACTAATGGTGCTTTGGGATCTAAGAGAAGCATTACCAAGTGCTCTATATAAGAAGGCCAATGCTGTTGCTCCCTATGCATACCTCCCAGCCTGATCAAAGTTCTCAAACAAAGGAAGATACATAACTGGGACCTTATTACCAGTAGTGGTGGAGAAAATCATGTTACCAACAAGATATAAAAGATAAGAACGCGTATGTCGTTTAATTTCTTCAAGTGGCGCATCCACGGGACAATGAGAAAACGTCTCTTTTAACCAACTAAGTTTGATCATCCCACCACTTGTTGACCTAGAGTCAGGGGTTCGGTCTAAAAATTTCATACAAACAGCATCACATGTGGTGTAAGTTACGCCTATGACAGGCTCACCATCAATTGGGAGCCCAAGAAGGTAACCAACATCTTCAAGAGTTATTGACATCTCTCCTACAGTAAAATGAAAGGTATTTGTTTCTCTCCTCCATCTTTCAACAAGAGCGGATATGAGTGGATTCTCCACACTGATTGCTGGAATTAATCTTAAGTAACCAAATTATGCTTTTTTTTACTAATTCTATTTGTTTTGATGCGAGTGTCCATTGATCAAGCTTCGAGGTGTGCTCATGACATCTAAGTGCACCACGCTCCTGTGATTGTTTTTGTTACAAACAAGAGTTAATTACCATACCAAGCAGCTGAAAACATTTAAAAGTAGGTTGCAATTCGACCCAGTTACTTGCCATTCCGTCAATTTGGGTTAAACACTTTATTTCGAACTGGTCATTTAAAAAGGTTTACCACAATAGAGAATGGGTCAAAGGGCCTAAAATCCTTTTTTTTTGTTTTGTGTGTCTCCTTCTAAATTGTTTTATTAACGGATTCATGCTATTTTAGTAGCAAAACAATTCTTATAGCCATAACTAACATATCAGTTTTTATAAAAGAAGCTAAAGAATTCACAAAATGTGGTTGCTGGTCAACCCAACCAGACCCATACCATTTGAATACGTTTTGAGCCACTCCCGATTTGACCCGTTACCTGACCAGCCCATTTTGCCATCTCTACTATGGCAATCACATAAAGCAAGAACCTCCAAGCCAGTAAAACTTTACCTGCCCCTCCCAAATTGCTGATGAAACATGTTTTTTCTTGATCATGCAATACAGAATCATCAATAGGTCCAGGATTGGATGCATAAAAGTCCATGGTCTTTAATACTAAAAGAACTGCCCAAATATACATATACATAAAATTAGCACAATATTATTATCTCCTACCCACTGCGTCTTCCAATTTCATGGCCTTCTTACTTGACCAGTTTATACATGAGAAATGTAGTTCTAACATAACATGCATTGAAAATTAATTCAGCTTCTGAGTAGTAATAAAAATATTGAACTTTGACTTTCTAAGTCTAGACTATTACTCCTTAATTCGCCATTGACAATCACCAACTTCCACCATAATCTATCACAACTTTAATTACCATTCCTCTGATATTTTCATGAACCACACTACTGGGCGTCTTTTCTGTTTCATTATTTGCTTCAGGTTAATCATCAAATTGAAACCGACGTGTAGCTTGAGGGGTCATGATAATAGGTCAACATATTTTGTATCTTGTTCAAAGCATATATAAATTGAACATATATAAAAAGCCAAACGTCTAAAAAAGCATTATAAAGCAGGATGAAATAAAAAAGGGTATGGCTCACCAAAGGCTGATCCAGCTCCCAATCAAATCAAAGCTACAGGCAACCTATAGAAATTCAAGCAAAGCAAGGTAAATTAGTTAGTGCTAACCCAAGTCAATAGCAATAGTTAGCGTAAAGAGTAACTCACAGGCCTTCCTTGAATTGGATAAGCTATATCAACAATAGTACTTTGTTCTATCTCATCATCTTTAAAAGGATTATTAAAGTCTGCAAAAACAAATAATTAGTAATAACCTTCAAAAATTGTTTTATTCAAATTAATTATATGCTCATATTTGAGTTTTATTTGTGAATAATAAGATAAGATATAATATGAGAACTTTCTTTTACTAAGGTTATGAATTCCCTAATGTGCACTTACATGGTAAGCAGTGCTCAAGATTCTTGATTTGATTGAGCTCCAAAGCGGCCCTGTGTTAGTCATAATCATATAGTCAGACAACATTAGCCGGACCTAACCAAAAACAAAATCACTAAGAGACGGCTTTTAAGTACACTTAAATCAAAACAAATCAAATTCTGAAAAACCAAACTGAATACCAGAATAGAGAAGAACATACCATCAATGGAAGGGGTGGTATTACAGTTAAGGGTGCAGTTGATTCCTCTCACTTTTGCTCTTCCAGCTAGTAATCTGGTGGGAATGTGTAACACACCCTTATCAAATTGAAGGAATACGTTTTCATTAATGAATCATTGATTAGAAAAAAAAAACTGTTCGAATGTTGCATCATGTAACCACCATTTCACTTGGCTTGTGTGGGGGTAGGATGGGAAACAATTTCTAGTTTTAACTAAAATGCCATTAGTAAAATTACATTGATGTCCTTGCAAGTGTCTTAATGTTCCACAAAGTTCCAATTATACCCTTGTGATATAAGCTTAATTTACTTGTACATGTTGCTATAATAGTTGGATGATGTACAAAATTACCTTGTTGTACATAACTCTTCCTTTATAATGTATTATAGATAAAGGAGGAGTGATGGCTAAATATGTCCAAATTGGCAAATTTAAGATGACATTCCAAAAGTCTCAAGTGTAATCCTCAAGTTTTTACCTCATTTCTTCCAAATTTACCCTTGTGTACCACCTTTAATACCTATTATACAACCCCAACTTGCCATGCTCCTCTCTTCATCACGTACCATTAGTTAATAGTGAAACCCACCATTGTAATTGAATGTCTAAAATGAATAATGAGACCCTCCATTAAATTGAATAGAATTTCATCATGTTAATCTTTTGTTAAAATTAATAATAAGTTGTAGAGAAAAATTGTAAGACCTTCTGCATAGGATACATGATTTTTTTCTAAATTATAAGTTTTGTCTACACAAACGTATTTTAATCTTTAATTGATAAAGAAAACTATGAAAGAAATTTTGGAAATAACTTTTGGTATTGTAGATAAACTTATGAATTAAACGACGTCAATGGGTTTGGTGATAAATATTCAAGTTTATAATACCATCGTTGATGCTCAATGTCGTCACGGTTACAAAACAAAAGCAAGTGAAATTCTAAAAATATTCAGAGGATTAAGGCCTAATAAGTTACCTTATATGCCACTGTTAAACACATATTGCAGAAAAAATAATACTAACACGGCCTTTTTTGTTTGTTAAGATGGTCAATGATGGAGAAAAAACTGACCTATAATTATCTCATTCACGGAATTGTCGTTTTAGGCTAGACTGAAACTGCAATAATAATCTTGGAAAAGATGATGGAAAGAGGAGTATTCTATGATGATGCGGCATATAATTGTAGTTTTCAGCCATCAATTTTTATCTCCAAAAAAACAAGGAGTAACCAAGGCGGTCTCTGAGGGTTCAAATAGTTTGTGCGACAAGTAAACATGAATCCTTAAAATAGACGTATATTTGATCATTTGGAGAGGAAATTGGAAAAAAAACATAGTATTAAAGAACTTTAAAGCTCAAATCAGTACACGCGCACCAAAAATATCAACAACAAATACGTATGTAAATATAAAGTATATAAAGAGGATGACATAGATCTCCTAGAGAAGAAATTGCAACGAGTAACGGGTAGCCCATAACACGGATATCGTCAACCCCTACATATATCTATCTATACATACACATTTAGAAAGAGCTACGAATGACATGTAATCCCATTTATAACAAACTTGTTTGAAACCCGAAATGGGTGGTGGTTCGTTTTAGATATCATAATTGAATCTGATATCAGTTGAGGCACCCGCTGCAACGCGCGAGCATTCCCACTATATGAGCATTACGATTGAATCAAAACGTAAAGTAAATCAAGTTTATACCGTACAATTATAACATATTATTATATGTGACCTGACTCACACATAGAAAACATACAAAAAATAGCATAAATTTTGTATAAAGAAATAACTGACCGTTGTAGTTAAAATGGGCTTATTATAGCTTTAAAAAAAATAAGAAACAATAAAAGAAAAAAAGAAAACACATTCAACCATGAGTGTTTTACAAAGTGAAAGGACCAAAGTCGGAAGGTGTAAACATCTATGACTCTGGTTTTATAATAATGATAATAATAATAATAATAATAATAATAATAATAATAATAATAAAATTCTCTCGATATATATAATAAAGCGATTTGGATGGGGACACATGACACTTTGTAAGCGATTTGGTGTGTATGGGTATGAGAGAGATACAGAGAAAAAGTAGTGCGTGTGGAGAGAGAGAGAGAGAGAGAGAGAGAGAGAGAGAGAGAGAGAGAGAGAGAGAGAGAGAGAGAGAGAGAGAGAGAGAGAGGTGTAAAAGAGTGGGACTATAATTTAGAGTAGTGTTGTCACCAATTAAGGTGTTTTAGGGTGGTTTAGTGTAAAAGTGATTTGGCAATGCATGATTAGTGGAATCTAATGTATTTTAGGTTGCAAACCGTGCCCCTTGTGTTTCTATAAAATTATAATTTATTTATTTATTTTTTATGTCAATTTCACAAGTTATAATAAATTCATTAGCACATGAATTGGTCAAAGATAAAGCAATCATTGCCACATGAATTTTACAGGGATTTGAGAACATTCACATGTGAAGCTCAAACCTGGCTTGGAATTCCAAAGTACCAGACAAAGTATTAGATGTATATTGTTCTTAAAGAAGACATGTAAAGCAAAATAAATTATATAATGGCATTATAAATATATTATATTTGAATAATATATTACTTTAGACCTACTTAGAATGTTCAAAGTCAAAATAAAAATCTTTTGTCATACTCATGATTGCTTTTCTGACTATAGACTCAGGGCGGATCTAGGTTTACCGAACGGGTTCTTAAAAACCTATTCGGTTTGAAATTTTTAGTGAAAATATATATAAAAAATATAGTAGGAACCCATTAATAAATTATGGGGGAACCCATAACCAAATGCATTGAGTGTCCTACTGGTAACACCCGCGTTGTTAAGTCTACAAGGTTGCGATTTCGATCCCATGTTTTGCTACTTTTTCCCGTTTTTTCCCTTTTAAAATTAAACCCAAATTAGGGTTAAAAGTACAACAACTAAATTCAAAACAAACATCCCGCCTCCACCGGTCCTCCCCCTCAGAGACTGCCTTTACCTCCGCTTGCCACAAAAGCGGATTAGTCGTCTCTTTTTATTATAAACACACATTCTTGTTTTGGCTTCATTTCTCTTTCAGCAATCGCCAGCTTCTTCACTTGTATTTTCAAAGGTGAAGAGTTCTTTGTTTGTTGATCATCAACAACTGTTTTATGTCTTTATTTCTTGCATTCTTCATCATCTTGTTAGTTTAGTTGTTTGTGTTTATTAATACCCATCTGTTAATCTTCAAGAACAATTAAAAGGTTTTAATTTGATGCAAAATATCAATACCCTTCTGTTAATCTTTGCCTCTTCACTACTAGTTGCTATTAATGAGTAGTTTGAAAGATGTTTTATTGGTTTGACGTGCAGTATAATGCAGCTACTCTAGCTTGTCTTGTGATATTTATACATAAAATTGTGGATTCATTCCGGATAACATCCGTTATAGTGGGTCGCATCTGATCGTGATTTCTCCCCATGTTCGATTTACATTTTTTCCTCTGCCCTTCCATCGACTCACTCTCTTCATGTCTCCATAATTTAATCAACTCCTCACCGCATTTACTCGATGATTTTGAGCAGGAAAGAATGTGATATTTGAGGTAAACTTCTTTTTTTTTTGTTTCAAACACAAATACATAATATGCGATGAGATATGATGCGAATTCGTTACTTATGATTTGTGGTTTTTTAGGGCAGCTATTCACTTATTTAATATGAACTTGAGATTTGATATGAGCTTAAGGTCTTTAGCGATTTTAGCTTTTTGAAACGTGAATTTTAGGGCTAGTGTTATTGGTTCTTTGATATGAATTTAGATTGTTATTATGTTCCCCGACCCGATCCGGTTCAAACCGAAAATTCTAACGTATGGTTGTAAAATTTATCACCCAAATAAAGGAACTCATAGGAAAAATATCCTGGATCCGACACGGTATAGACATAGACTTAGGGTGGAGGGTTTATTCTAAGGTAAGGTGATCAGGTAGGGGTAGCCGATCGGCTAAACCGCCCCTTCCTTTTAGGGTACCAATTTCAAAAACCATTCTAGGTTGATAGTTTACCGTAGGTGGTGTGTGTTTGTAGGTGAAAGATATAGAAAGAGGATAGTGGGTAGTGTATGTAAAATGGTGAGATCCATGGTTTAGGTTAGCTTAGGGTACCTTCAAGCACCACATCTTTCAATTTAAGTGTTCTAGGGTAATGTTAGGATAGTGTAGAAGAAATCTGATGTGACAGTATGTGATTGGAGGGTGTTAGACCACTCCATTGGTAATCCAAGCTTGAGATTGTGAGTGAAAATAATATTAAAAAACTCACAAGATTGCAACCCAAATACCCCCCCCCCCCACACTAACTTAATAACTTAAATAACTTATAATATTCACGTTTAAAAAAAAAACTAAATACACTGTGTTTCTTAAAAAAAAATTTGTGAACATCCCGATATAAATTTTATTAAAAACCGAGTTAGTTTAAAAAAATTATTTCTAGGTTGAGTTGGGTTATGAATGTGTGTTATGGTTGGCTTGTGTAGATTGAAAAGAGAGAAATTAGTTTTTTTATTGAAAGGTTGGGTTGGTTAAATTGTGATTGAGGATAGTCTTAGGGTACCTTTGAGCACCACACCATCCACTCTTACCGAGCCTATTTAACAACACAATTTTTGTCTAAATAAAAGAAAACAATTAAACTTCTAAAAAAAAATAAATGAAAAAATAAAAAATAAATAGCCGGTCAGGACTAAATTTAAATGCCTTGTTATACGGATCATATTAAGATTGACTTGTTTAACCCAATTAATTAAACATGTGAATTCGTCAACCTATTTAGTCAAATGAGTTGACCCATCAAATTGTTTAACTCATTTATTACAACGCAACAACCTGACTAAAACGTTTACAACTAGTAACCCGTCAACCCATTTGCCACGTTCGTGTTTGGGTTACACTATTTTAATTATGACCCGGTAGGGTTCATGTTTTAGACACAAATGTATATATAGGTCACGTTCGGGTCGAACAATCTGTAAACCGGATACCTATCAACACTAACACTATATATTGTTGACATTTTCTAGAGCTTTATAAGTTTGGATCCCGCCGTCATTTTCATTGGATCGTCATTGGAGGTATACGTATAACTTGTATTCTTCGCCTTCAAGATGGAGTTGATCATATGTTTGAATTAAACTATTGGTCTTTTGCATGACTATTTAAAAGTCGTAATATTCTACAAATATAAGTATTTAAGGTTGTTTGCTTATAAACTTCACCCTCTCAATCCTCTCAACTTAGTGTGTAATAAAATCAAATACGTAATTATAAAAGTATAAATGATAGGATTATCTATAGTGCTTTGCACATCACTTGAAGTTGAAATGGTCAAAAAAATGAAGCTTTGAACGACTCTTGGCCTTTTCTTCTTTTATTCTTCGTTTTTCATGCATAACTTGTAAAGGTGCTTTTATAACCTTCTTTTTTTTTTTTTTAAATGTTCAAAATCTTTGAATTATATTTGCCGTTTTTCATGCATGTCTTATAAAGGGGTCTTTAATGTACATATATGTGGTGTATTTTAGAACCAAAATGTTGTCCAGAATAATGAGAAATGCATAATGCGTTTGTACCTTGTATTTTGAATTAGATAAATAAGATGGATAGTGGATACGTAACTTTCCCGCTTTCTCCCTCCCTCTACTTTGATTATCTTCTACGAACTATAAAAAAGTTTATTATACGGTTCTCGTAGTTCTCAACATATTGATTATTTTGAAATGAAAGTGTAAATATGTGTGTGCGTGTGAGCCGCGAGGGAGTTAACTAAACAAATAATCTTTTTCCCATTTGATAAAAATAGCATCATTGGGACCATATGGTTAGAAATTACAAATTTGATTAGCTGTGGTTTTGTTTGGGTTATAACCTAAACTTATGTTAAAAATAGTTGAGATTTATGTACATTGATTGTTTTAACCTGCCCCCCAACTCCGATGATTGTTTCTCCTTCCTACACGTTGTGAACAGAGCCTTCGAGCAGAGTGGATATTCTTAGTTTCCTTTTAGCAGAGCCATTGATTGTTACTGTCTTTAAGGGACATAGTGTGATGATAAGGTGTCTCACTTCTATCCTAGAGAATGAGTGTTTAAATCCTGTAAGGTGCATATATTGATAGTTAATAGGGGTAAATTAGAAGTAGGTTAATTTGCCCTAAAAAAATTGCTTTTGAACATTTACTAAGAACTTATCACCTTAATTGTTATTATCATGTTAGTCCAATCCGAGTTTTACTTAGCTTATTTACTAACGTCTCTAATTATACATCGTTACTCATATAAATTTGTTTGCATATGAGTTTAATACTTATTTAGTTATATAATTATCGATGCAGAATATCCACTCGAATTTTTTTTACCCAATTCACAAAATTAGTTGCATGTAACATAGAGTCATAGATGATTTTACCAATGCCCAAAAAAACACAGTCAATGGGCCAAGGCCCAATCCCCATATGGCTAGTAGAGTACTAGAGTAGTAGGCACACTTAGGCCTTTCAGTAAGAAAACTTCGTTTTTTGCATAAACCATAGTCAATGATGGTTCGTTTGTTTATAACACGTTGCAGCGGGATCCACAAATGGGTTGCAATACAATATTATGATACTTAGGTGTTTTGCTGTAAGTTACGCAAAAAGAATAAAAATGTGCACACTATGTTTTAACAAGTATTCGTAGAAAGAAAAGAAAAGAAATGTGCACCGCCACTTACAACTGATTGCAGTTCACCACAAAAACCATGTACTCATTATTGAAAAAATCTTAATAAACCAAAGGTATGTTACTATAACAGACCAATATGAACATAAACATCACTCTTGTCTAAGCTGTCCGGTCATTGCATATCTACATAACCGTGCCATTGAAGACACCTTAAGTGATAAAGTTCATTTACATGACAAAAGCATATAGTAATAATATGATATACTTGTGCCTTTTCAAATGTAATCTTAACTTTGACATTTTGAACATATTTGTCCATGTCTAAACCACACCACAAAAATAAATGATACAAGAATTGTTCTCGTAAACACCAAATGAAACATACACAAAGCAACACAAAAGCTAATGCAGAGGATATTACAAAATGTTATCCATCCATTGTATATCCTTATACATACCGAATTAGGTGGACGAAATACATAGCTATCATTGTGTACCCTTATGTGTATTTATAAAAAATACATGTGATTGTAGAATATAGATATAGATAATGGCTTGGTTAATCTTTCTAAGGTGCATTAATGACTTATATAATTGGCTTTGGAGTTTGTGAGTAGGGGTATAAATGGAAGAAAGTGGGTAAAATTTAGTGATTTATACTTGTGTCTTTTCATGTGTCATCTTAACTTTGACATTTTGGACATATTTGCCTATGTCTCCCCCTTTATAATATAGTATAGATATAGATTAACTAGGTGTTTTGACGAACGCGCGTTGCGCATTCTGGAAATTTGTTCGCTATAATGCATACAAAGAGCACTAAACTGCCTGATAAACATGTCACATAAATATAATAAAACTTAACAATCTTATAACAAAGCAGATATGTAGAAGAGACATCCCAAAGCATTGCACATCGAGCTTGTCAAAAGGGTTCAATAAAATGTGCAGTACAAATCTTCACATGTAGTAGTTTTATTTCCTGTTTGCTTCTCGATTGTGAGACATCAGACGTCTTAGATATAGAGAAGTTGCTAGGGTTTCCTCCGTAAAACAAGGGAGGCGATTGGGCGGCGTAGGGGATTCTTCACGTATGCATGGCGGCGAAAGACAGATTCAAGGTCAACACTTGGTACGATGTACCGTTTAAGCAAGACAGACGGCATAATAACAATCAACAATCGTCGATTCAAGGGGACGGGGTTAAATTCTTCGTGTCGAACCTTCCTGAGAAGTGTTCGTCTACAGATCTGAAGGAAGTTTTACTTCAATATGGGGAGGTTACAGGGATATACATTGCGAGGAAATATGACAGGCTGGGAAAAAGGTTTGGTTTCGCTACTTTTAACGTTGTTCGTAATAGATCTGACCTGGTAGAGAGCCTTAAGGATGTGTGGATTGGGAGTTACAAATTATTTATTGTACCGGCAAGATTTGTGGCCGGCCAGAAATTGCCGGATGTTAAAGGGAAGAGTATTGATGGTAGGGTTCATGGTGAGAAGGTATGGAAGCCGATGACTGGGGTGGATGAACGGAATTCTGAACAAGACCAGGGGGGTCCGGAGGTTATGCAGGAGGACGTAATCAAGGATTCGGTGGTTGATCAACGTTCTTTCAGGGATACGGTGCTTAATATAGTACCGGAGACTTTGATCCCGGAAGTCACGGTAACATCGGAAGGTAAAGGTTTTAGCGACTTGTATGATTGTGCTGTGGTGGTCAAGGTTACAGGTTTTAGTGTCCTTTCCTCTCTTGATCAATTAGTTAAGGAAGGCTGGAAACGGAAGTGTAGCTTTAAATATCTGGGTGGGTTCTATATGTTGTTGGTTTTTGAGTGCACTATGGATAGGGATGATTTTTTTGGGCAGAAAGAGGTATGGAAAGATTGGTTTTCATGGGTGGAATTGTGGTCTGGACAGTCGCTAGTGGTGGATAGGATTGCTTGGTTAAAGATTACAGGTCTTCCGATTAATGTTGCTGAGTCCAAAGTATTTGATGATATTGCTAAGTGCTTTGGTGAGGTGGTCCACTCAGCGCACTTCCCAGAAGAAGAGATAATAGCTTATGCGTATGTGGGAGTCATCCCAAAAACGGTGGATAGGATCAGTGGTAAATGTAGGGTGAAGTGGCAAGAGACTTCCGTTATAGTCTTAATTGAGGAGGATATGGATGACTGGCTACCGGACTGTATGTTGGATACTGGGGATGAGAAGGATAATGATGTTAACGGGCTTCTTGATGTTGAAAGTGAGAGTTTGGATCCTAAGGTGGTGCCAGTAGTAAGTCCGGATGATATGGTTGAAGATACAGAAGTAGAGCCGCATCTCAATGGTGTATTTGTTAACAATGTGGTTGAGGAGCGAAGCGCTAAAGGAAGTAAAAGAAAAGGGGGGAGATACTCTAAAAAGAAAGGTGCTTTGCGAAGATCGTGTTCTCCTTTGGATAATAGACCGAAGAAACGGAGTAGGGAGGATAACGATGACTTGTTCGACATTGACAGGTTTATCTTTACTAATAATAATTTGAATGTTGATTTGTGTGAAACGGAACAGGTTGCCGAGGACGGTCAACATAGGTCTGCCGAGTTGAATGAAGATGTTGGGAATGGCAGGGAAGCCTCTCAGACACGTAATGATCCATTACCGGTTCGTGATGGTTTATGTAATGAGCTTAGAAAAGAGGTGGATGACACTATGAAGTTCGCCATAGACCTTGGGGTGATTAACATCGAGAGATACGAGAACAAGTTGTTGGAAAAAGTGCACGAAGAAGGTTTACAAGGGGTTACTCAATGAATGTACTGTCTATCAATGTTAGAGGACTGGGTAGTGTTGCGAAGGGGGAGTGGATTTCAAAGGTTAGATGTAATAATGAAGTGGCTTTTGTTATGATCCAAGAGACTCAGTTTGCGTCTTTACAAGGCGTGGATTTGGGTAGGTATTGGGGTAGAGGTACTTTTGATTATGATTGGGTTGACGCTGTTGGGAGGTCAGGGGGTCTAGTGTCATTATGGGATCAAAAGGTGTTTCAAAAGGTGTCGGTTCAAAAACATAGATATTTTATGGTGGTTATAGGTATTTTTAAGGAGAGTGGTAAAAAAGTGGGTTTGGTGAATGTATATGCGCCGCAGAAAATAGAAGAAAAAAGAGTTGTGTGGCGGGAGTTACAGATTGTTTTACAGCAAGATTCGATGCAGTGGATTGTGGGAGGTGATTTTAATTGTGTTCGAGATAGAGGGGAGCGTAAAAACTCCAAATTCAATCAGGTGTCGACTAATGATTTCAATGAGTTTTTAGATGGTGTGGATTTACACGAGTATGTTTTAAAGGGTAGACAGTTCACGTTTGTGTCTGGTAACAAATGTAGCAGGATTGATAGGATTTTTGTATCCTTAAGTTTTTTGATAGACTGGCCGGATGCGGAGTATCGTGCGCTGGCGAGAGATAAGTCGGATCATAGTCCCTTGGTGCTTAAAGTTGCGTATAAAAACTTTGGGCCTAAACCATTCAGGTTTTTCAATTCTTGGTTGGATCGTATGGGTTTTGAAGAGGTGGTCACGAGGGCAGTGGATTCTTTTCATTGTGATGGCCCTCCTGATGTGGCGCTTATGAAGAAATTTAAATGTATCCGGAATGCTATTTTGGATTGGAAGAAAAATACGGTGCCTACGGAAGAGACTGAGAGAATGGCGATTGGGAGTGAATTGGAGGTTTTAGATGAGTTGGTTGAGCAGCGGGACTTAACTGAGGAGGAACTTTGGGTTTTAGGTGAAGGAAAAATGAGATTGAAGGAGCTCGATGAATTTAAATATAGGGATTTGAGACAAAAGGCGAGGGTTCGATGGGCGAAAGAGGGGGACGAGAACTCCAGTTTCTTTCATGGGGTGATTAACAAGAGGAGAGCTTCTAATTGTATTCCGGGTGTTGTGTCCAACGGGGTTTGGTGTACTAAACCCTCTATTGTTAAACGTGAAGTGTTTTCTTTTTTCAGGAACAAATTTATTGAAGACATGAAGGATCGGCCGCAGCTGATTTGTAGCGATTTGAAGAAATTAGCTGATTCTGAAGCGGAGTTATTAGAGGTGCAGTTTTCGGCAAAAGAGATTAAAGATGCTGTGTTCGAGTGTGGTAGTGACAAAGCGCCGGGTCCAGATGGTTTTAATTTCAAGTTTATTAAACAATTCTGGAGATTTTTTGAAGAAGACTTTAAAGCGATTTTCCAACAGTTTCATGATACGGGTACTATCAACCGGGGGGTTGGATCGTCTTTTATTACTTTAGTGCCTAAAGTTACGGATCCAGTGGGGCTTGGAGAGTATCGCCCTATCAATCTTATTGGGGTGATTAGCAAGGTCATATCTAAAGTTTTGGCTAATAGAATGAAGACGGTGATGGATTCGGTCACTCAGGAGACTCAATCAGCTTTCTTGGCGGGTAGATTTATTTTGGATGGGCCTATGATTCTTAGTGAGGTTATGGCTTGGGCGAAGAAGAGGGGAAAGGAGTTATTTTTCTTTAAGATAGACTTTGAAAAAGCTTACGATAACGTGAATTGGGATTTTTTAATTTCTATCTTGAGACAGATGGGGTTTCCGCCGATATGGTGTAAATGGATTTATGGAGTTTTATCTTCCGCTGCTTCATCGGTTATAGTTAACGGCTCTCCTACCTTTGAGTTTGTGTGTAGCAAAGGTATTCGTCAGGGGGATCCTATTTCCCCTTTCTTATTTATTATTGTTATGGAGGCTTTTTCTAGCATTATTCGTAGGGCCTGTTTTATGGGGTCGTTTGACGGGGTGAGTCTTCCGAATGATGGTCCAGTATTATCTCATCTTTTATATGCGGATGATGCTATTGTTATGGGGGATTGGTCTCTATTTAATTTTAAGGCGCTGCGTCGTATTCTCCGTATTTTTCACTTGGTCTCCGGCTTGAGGATTAATATTCAAAAATCGACCCTGTATGGGGTTGGGGTGGAGGCAGAGGCAGTTAAGGTTCAAGCGGAGTCTTTGGGGTGTAAGTCTGGGGATACTCCTTTCAAATACTTGGGTATCCAAGTTGGGGGGAATATGAGTCGTATTAATAGCTGGGATCCGGTGGTTCAAGTTTTTAAGAAGCGTTTAAGTGGATGGAAGGCTAGAACTTTATCTATAGCAGGGAGATTAGTCTTAGCTAAGGCGGTTTTGGAATCTCTTCCTTCTTATTATTTTTCTCTATTTAGAGCTCCTGTGGCGGTTATTAACAAACTTGAAAGTCTGATTAAGAGATTCCTGTGGGGTGGTAACGACGAGGTAGGTAAAGTTCACTGGGTTGCTTGGGATAATGTTGCGAAACCTAAGAAAGACGGAGGTTTGGGTTTAACTAAATTGGATGTGTGCAATCACTCGATGATGCTCAAGTGGCTTTGGAGATTTAGAACAGAAGATGGGGCTCTTTGGAAGAGGGTCATTACTGCTCTTCACACGTCCAATAGGAGATGGGATATGTATCCGTGGAACAAGTTGGCTACGGGTCCGTGGGGTAAGATTGTGAAGCTTGGTTATGACACTAAACGCCGGGGGGTGGGTTTTCTTAGCATGATCAGAGGCACTGTGGGTAATGGTTTAGAGGTGAGGTTTTGGGTGGATAGTTGGATTAATGATGTTCCGTTGAAAGATTTATTTCCCAACTTATTTCGTATTGAAAAGGATAAATGGTGCAAAGTGGCCGCTAGAGTTGGCAACCCTTCTGTTGGAGGGTTAGTCCAATGGGATTGGAAGCGCTATCCGGCGTCGGTAGTTGAGATCCAGGAGCTTATTGAATGCTACAGAATGGTGGCTAACGTGTCTTTAAACGATTCGAAGGACTCATGGAGGTGGAATTCAGCGGTTAACTGTAGCTTTTCTGTCAAAGAGGTGCGCGCTTGGTTAACTAAAACAGATGGCCAGGAGAATACGTTTATTTTCAAATGGTGTAGATGGGTTCCTGGGAAGTGTAATGTTTTTATGTGGAGGGCTAGTCTGGATCGGATCCCTACGGCTGCGGCGCTTCTGCGTAGGAATATCACTGTCGGAGATGGTTCTTGTTATTTGTGTAGGGAAGGAGAGGAGACTACTGAGCATCTTTTCACGGCTTGTTCTATAGCGAACGGTATTTGGAGCAATATTGCGTCTTGGTTAAAGATCCCCCCGGTGTTCGTTTTTTCTATAGAAGATATTGTTAGACTTCCGGAGTTTACTAATTGCTCAAATACTAAGAAGAAGATGATATATGGGGTTTGTATTGTTGCTTGTTGGAAGATATGGGTTAGCAGGAATGAGGTGGTGTTTTCTCAAGCGACGGTGAACGTGACTAGAATGGTGGCGGATATCAAATCTATTAGCTTTCTTTGGTATAACTGTAGATTACAAAAGGATAGGATTTCATGGAAATGTTGGTGTAATGGTGATGTAACTTGACTTTGTATTGGTGGCTATCTCTGCCTTTGGAGATAGTCGGTGTTTGTTGTTAATGAAGTTCACTTTTCAAAAAAAAAAGTAGTTTTATTTCCTAAAAAAAAAGCAGCGCTTTGAGTGCAAAACAGTTTCTGTCGCCTCCTACTTCCTTACCTTGTGTGTTGGATTTACCAGCAAAGTGGACAATGTAGACTTGGCACATTGACACATGATGCCTTTCTTTCTTAGATTCTGTAATTCAAAAGGAAAACCGTACCACTCTGCTACAACAATTCACAACAACATTAAAAAAAAGGAGACAATGTTAGACTAAGCATGATCGGCTTATGTCATGATTGGATGGCATAATACCTACAAGATAAGAGAAAATCAGCATTTTGATTATGGCCAGTAAACATGCTATCAATTATATCATCATTACTTAACACGACGTTGCTTCTTCCTTATGAGATATTTTCCAGATTTCAAAAACAAACAAACAAATTTGGTTAGATTAGCCGTTTAAACGGTAATAATTATGAATTGAAGTATGATCTCAAGGATTTTCAACGTCTTTAAAAAACGATCCACCTATTCGATCAACAGTTGTCGATAAATAAAAAATAACCTGGATGCTCAGAGCTTTTCTTGTAGGCATTAAATTGATTACCTGTATATAAGGCAATCAAGAACTCAATCAGATTTCAACGACAAAATTAAAGCGCAGGACAAAGAAATAGTTAAAAGAAGGCGGAAAATGAACGATTGTTGTATCATACATACCTTTGGAGACATTTTGGAAAAGATACATTCATATTGTCCAAATACTTCGATACCAAAGCACATAAGACATCTTTAAAAAACCATGCGGTTATTCGATCAAGAGTTGTCAATAAATCAAAACTAACCTGGATGCTCATAGCTTTTCCTATTGGCTTTAAGTTGGGTAATACCAAATTACATCAAAAATATCACACTGACAGCTCATTTCCCCCTGACCTTTAAATTTATTCATTTTTACCCATTAACCACCTTGTAATGTAACTCAAAATAAATGTACCGTTTCTTAGATATCTAGAGGAGTGTATGCAAGGTTTATGCTGCAATTTTGTCCAAAATCATGAATACCTAAAAATGGCACGACTCTTTGCCAAGAAACATCCATTAGATCACAAAGAGAATATATAATCAAGATTTATACCTACAAAGCAAGCTTGTTTCCAGATGTATACCTTTCTAAACGTCTTGTTTACATACATATATCCTCTTGAACTTGAACCAATATTACTTGCACAAACAGCTATAATGAAAGGAAAAATTATATTACTGGAATCTTATAAGGCCATGAGGTTTGCTGAGAGGCTAAAGTGAGTCCTTTTTTCATTATATTCATATGCTAGTAAAATTAACAATACAAATACCTTATCGCCTGATCAAACGATCCTTAAAATGAGATCACCTACTTCGTAGATGCTCACATAAAGAAAAGGAAAGCAACCAAAGTTCATATATAAAACCAAGAAAAAGGATTCAAATAGAAAAAAACTAGCTTATTTAAAACGGGACACGCAACAGGATTCGGTGTAAGCGGAATGATAGGTTTTACAAAGAAAAACCTACAAAACTTCCAAGAAACATCAAGAGAAGAGAGACAAAGCAAAAAGCTTTCTATATTTTTCATTCATATTCCAAAACAAAGTTTACGTACAAAATAAATAAACATTCAGATGCAAGTTACACTAAAAAGTAGGAAATGATGGAGAACATGGATGGTTATGGATGATATGGCCTAAATGGAAGTAACTGGATGCATACGTGAATTAATAAAAATACTAATTTATATGTAGTAATTTGAATAAGTCTTTTGTCCATAATCATGCACCTAATTCATTGGATAATTAACGCGGGTAACGGGTCTCTCAGTGGGTCGTATCACGGAATATGGCTGGAGATAGCCGGACCTTCATCGGGACCCTTGGCTGCAGGGTGCAGGGCTGGTTGTATGAATTATGTGGCATGAAATGCAAAAATTAAAAAACACAATAAACTAGTAACAACGCGAAGCAGGCTCAGAGTTGATGAAAATGATACCACCTTGGCTGCAGGGCAGGTTGCACGAAATGAAGTGCCATCCTTGAACCCCGCCATGCCAAAGCGGCATGCACATCAACTTTACAGTCAAATCTACCAACTCATCATAGCCTCGACGCAAACAATAGTTCCCCAACTAGCTAAACGGCGACAAACTTTATGTGAGGGTGATTGATTTGGGCTGTGAAACCCCAACCACCACCACTAACCTGTCAACGAAACCCCAACGCTACGGTTGCAACCGAAGTTGCCATGCCAAGAGGCATGCCACCATCATCGCCAACTAAAACCAACAAATCCACATAATATCTAATAATACTGATTTCATCATCACCTATTGCACCCACAAAAACAAGAAACACATCGCTAGGAAAAAACTGACCACAGAAAAATAGCTAACATCTCCGATACGAACAATCTCATCATCATCGATTTTTTTAAGCCTCAAATTACGATACCACCGTCAATCACCGTTCAATTTCATGACCAATCAATATATTTGGTGAAACAACCCACAAACCTTTTCAATTCTATCACCAATTAATATATTAGTAAGACCTCAATACAACAACAACGGCCAGCAAAACAACACCCGCGAGCATCAATCGATGTGAGACCCACACACACCACCGAGACATAGGCAAGCATCTATAACCAACAGCCCATCACCAAGCTCAACCAAAACCATCATCATCTTCGTAACATGCTGAAAAAGGAGAACTGAAACAAAACAAAGAATATATATGCTAAACTAATAGAAAATCATCAATTAACACATGCAATTATACGATCAAACCTGCAACTCCTTCAGAACAGTAGTAAATAAAATCCAGACAATTATAAAAGACCTGAAAGAAAGATCCCTTGTTTTTTTCTCATCCATTTGGACTATTTATCCTCATCAAGGTTACAAAGATCTGAAATAAAAAAAGGCAAAGTTGAGAGAGAGAGAGAGAGAGAGAGAGAGAGAGAGAGAGAGAGAGAGAGAGAGAGAGAGAGAGAGAGAGAGAGAGAGAGAGAGAGAGATGGTAGCGGTCGTACCTGTTCATGGGGAAGACAATGATGGTGGTCTTGGTAATAGCGACAGAGGTGGCGGTCCCAGGCGACGCTAGTGGTGATGGCGACAGATGTTTTTAGTGGCGGTGGGAATGGGATGAGGGTATGTGAGCAAGAGAGAGAAGAGGTAATTATAAAACCCCACAAAACATAATGACGAAAATGGCCTTGAAAATTAATAAAATAACAATGATGCCATCCGTTATTGTTCAATTATCTCCCCTATAAATGTATTTGTAATAATTTATTTTCTTTTAATATTATATATGCTAATACTGATCATCAAGCCACGAGCTGACTCAAGTATTATCCGCAGTGGCGTAGCTTATAAAGGGCAAGGAGGGGCGGCCGACCCCCCGAATTTTCGCTCAAAAGTTCCGATTATATAGTATTCGTATAGAAATTTTTTGGTATATACAGTTTCGACCCCCCGAAATGGGTTTTCGACCCCTCGAAACTAGTGATTTCCGACCCCCCAAAGTTTCGGGTCAAGCTTCGCCACTGATTATCCGAGTCAAGTTTCAGTTCATATTTTAACTCGATAAAAAGTATTTGAACTAAAGTGAACGGAGCAAAAGCAGGCCAAAATGACTGGTTTAATTTTGAGCCCGAACTTGAACCAAAGTTGGCTAAGCTAAGACCAATTGTTAATTAGAATAACTATACATGTATTTTTTCTTTTATTTTTGGTGGATGTCAACATCTAAAAGATTCCGTTGCTGTACTACACACCTAACAAACAACCTGCCCCCTTTAAAGAAAAACTCAACTATATCATGCTCTAAAGCAAACTCCTTCTCGACTTTTCTATATATTCATTATCTATATTATCTTATTAAGGATGAGTGATGGCAAAGATTGTCATTTACATTTCCGTACAACTTAAAAAGCAACATGTACAACATACTTAAGCAAGAAATTTAAGGGTATTTTGGGTATAATTGTGACAATTAAGACACTTAGAAGGTTAAAATTGTAATTTTATCATAACCTTATATTCACAACTTAAAAACTTATTCCAACCTTACACCCATGGTATATGATTGATCAAAAAACCATTAATGTAATAAATTTCTTAAATGTAAGAATGTGAAGAGCCTATGAACATCATAAATTATGCCTAGATTTTTTAAATGGCTTGGCTTGGTTGGTTTAAAAAGAAGAAGTTGATTCAATTGGGGGAATGGCAATGAAAGGAAGGATATACCTGAAAAGGAATTGGTAAACCGGAGAGGGCAAGGTCTTTGAAAAGTTCACAGCCTAATCCACTAGCACCTACTACACATATTCTTGAAGAATATACACACATATTCTTGAAGATCGTCCCTCAACTACATAAATAACAACAACAGAGAGGTTAGCTTATTAGCTTAATTCAACCTTTAGTGGATTTTTTTTATAGGCCCCTAGCCCAATTTACAGCCCCTTCCTATCACCGTCTTAATTCTTTGCTCTTAAAAAAAGCCACATCTATATTATCTATATCTATATTTAATTTGGAGTCTTTTTTTTTTTTTTTTTTTTTTTGCTAATTTGGGTGCAGAATTTCAAGATGGTTACAAAAAACATGTATGAGGTACCTTTACAATCAGTATTTACGGATTTACATAAATCAGAATTTCAAGATGGGTGCAGAATTTCAAGATGGTTACAAAAAATATGTATGAGGTACTCTTTGACCTGATTTCTTATTTGTTGACTTCTTTTTTTCTTTTACACATTTGATCTCATATCTAAAGCTGCAAAACTTTTGTATTTTGTGTTTTTATTTAGTTGTTTGCTGTGAAGAAGTTGGGAAAAAAGGTAATCGGTCGACAAAAGGAGAAAGAGTTTATTGATCTTATTAATGATTTGATAAAATTCGGCATGCGAATGTTGTTGAACTCATGGGTTACTTGTTCTGAGCATGGTCAACGATTATTAATTTACGAGTATTGCAGCGGTTGGGCCCTTTAGGATGCGTTACACGCGGATGATGATTATAAAAGCAAATTTTCATGAAGTATGCTCATAAGATTGGCAAAGGAATTCTCTTGCAACCAGCAGGTAATTTGATACCTAGATTTACTTGCTAATATCAACGTGAATTATTTGATTATTCGTTTGTTGTTCGATTTTTTATACCTTTTATAGTAGTTGATGATTGTCTTGTGCTAAGTGATGCTATTAATTTCTATTTTTTGATTCGTCAACCCGGTGTGCATATATTTGTAGTTTCTATAAAATTTAATGAACTCTCACAATCTCACTTTCATGTGGTGTCTTAGCATAACTACAGTAATCATATTTCCTGTTTTTGCTTTTATTATTTGGTGATTTTTATTGGCTATCTGAATCTAAGATGACAAAAAAAAAAAGGAACTATGGCACCAAGCAGTGGAAATCAATCTCTAGATGATACTAATATTTTTGCCACTATAATTATCTACAAAGTTTTATTTGGTTTGTTGTGCTAATATTTTTGATACTATATTTTGTTGAATAAAGTTAAATGTCGTAAACTCGGGTTGTGGTTCGTAATCAACATATATAATGCAAATCGAGACACCCGCCGTAACGCGCGGGCATTCCTTCTAGTCTAATTAATTTATGTACCCGAATGGCTTCAAAGCAAAACTATGGTTTAATATTTGTTGAGTGATGATTGATTTCTTTCTTTCTTTCCATAGGTCAGATCGAAGCTATGGCAATATTTATCGGTACTACAGTTTTGTTATATGGTCGTCATAAGCTTTAATGTATACTAGTTTTTATTCTGGGAGCGTCCCAGGTTGAAATATCTAATATGACATAATAAAATATATTATTATTATTATTACTATTATTATTATTATTATTATTATTATTATTTTAAACAAATCTCTGCTATAAGTTATCATATTCAAATTTAAAAAAAAAAAAAAAAAACGAATCTCTGCGCGGGGGTATAAATCTAGTGCCATTACAAATGAATTTGGAAGTTTGTAATCGATCAATCTAAAAACAACAAACATGAAATAAGAAAAAAAGTTAATTATTGAAATATCGAACGCATTAGTCTAAGGGTTATGTGATGCGTTAAAAAATTCATGGGTATATGATCGGGTATATAGTTCGGGTATTTGGGTATGTTGTTTCGGGTAATCGGGTCGGGTATCACCTAATCCCAGACCCGACCCGACCCAAACCCACAATTTTGTTTAAACAAATCCCAAACCCGAAACAATACATGTCGGGTTACAAAAAATAGTCATTTTTTTCTCCGTTTTTTATATAGCACTATGGTACTCGTTGGAAAGATAATAAAACGCTCGTTAATTTGGTGTAATTTTTTTCTTTAAAAAATCTCGTATATAAAAGATATTAACGTTTAAAAGTTATGGGAGGAAACATGAGAGAAAAAATAATAAAGTTTTAATATTTAGATTTAGTAGATTAGGTATTTAATAGATTAGCTTAAAGATTATAATAGATTAGGTTAAATCATATTTATTCCTTTTTTTTAATTGGTTTACACTTGTCACATCACATCCTATGTGACATCTTTCAAATGAAAGAATGCATAAGAGTATGACATGTAGGATTAATCCCTTTGCAATATATATATATATATATATATATATATATATATATATATATATATATATATATACTAGCTTATACCCCGGGAGCGTCCCGGGTTGAGAAATCTAAGTAAGTGAATAAAATTAGAAGTATCTAAATTATAAAAATGGCATCTATATAGCAATTATCTATTGGAGAGCGTCCCAGGTTGAAATATCTAATATGACATAATAAAATATCTAATATGACAACATAATTAATGACTTGCCAATATATGATTAATGAATATTATTATTATAAACAAATCTCTGCCATAAGTTATCATATTATAATATAAAAAAAGGGTAATTGGGTCGGGTATCACCTAATCCCAGGCCCCGACCCAAACCCACAATTTTTTTTAAACTAATTCCAAACCTGACACAATACCTGTCGGGTTACAAAAAATAGTCGTTTTTTCTCCGTTTTTTATATAGCACTATGGTACTTGTTGGAAAGATAATAAAACGCTTGTTAATTTGGTGTAAATTTTTTCTTTAAAAAATCTCGTATATAAAAGATATTAATGTTTAAAAGTTATGAGAGAAAAAATGAGAAAGAAAATAATAAAGTTTTAATATTTATATTTAGTGGATTAGGTATTTAATAGATTATGTTAAATCATATTTAAACCATATTTATTATTTTTTTTAATTGGTCTATAGTTGCCACACCACATCCTATGTGGCATCTCTCAAAAGAGAGATTGCATAATATTATGACATGTCATCAAAAATGCTTTGGTTTATTATATACTAGATTTTATCCCGGGAGCGTCCTGGGTTGAGAAATCTAATTTGAAATATCAATTTTACATCTGAAATAGACTGATGCGTTTTACAGTTACATGCAGGAAAGCTTCGGGTAGCACTTAACCTAAAACAATTAACAATGTATCTCCAATGTTAGTGCATAACCTTAAACAATGTATAATAACTCTAATATTAAAACCTAACCTAAAACAACGTACAACTCCAATGCTAACACATGTTGTAATAAAATTCATATTTACTGGTTTGAACATAACTAATGACTTGCCTATACATGATTAATGAATAATCTGAACACTTAGTGTTTTTTCCTGTACGAACAAAACCACACAAAAAATAGTCGTTTTTTTCTCCGTTTTTTTATATAGCACTATGGTACCCGTTGGAAAGATAATAAAACGCTCGTTAATTTGGTGTAATTTTTTTCTTTAAAAAATCTCGTATATAAAAGATATTAACGTTTGAAAGTTATGGGTGGAAACTTTAGAGATAAAAAACTAATTTTGTTTTTAAATTTTAAATTATTATTTTCTTAAAATAAAGCACTTGCCACATGAGATGACACATGGCACACTCAATGAAGAGAATACCCTCTTTGATTACCATGTCATTAAAATGGCTTTGGTTTATTATAGATATAGATAGATATAGATATAGATGTTATTCTTTAAGTTAAAATAAAAACATGTCATTTATTTAATAAAATATTGTTTTCTAAAATTAAATAGATACTATTTTTTTTTTCAAATTAAACAAAAATTGTTATCCGATAAAACTAAATACTTTAATTCTTTGAAAAATATCAGTAATATAACTCATTTCTTTCTTTAGTATCGAGTTACATAAAGGCTACATGGTACTTAATTTTGCCATCTTAGTGTCACATTAAAAGAGGATTCCGTTGCGTTATTCCCATAACACTGAAATAGAATAAAGTCCTCTCAATCATTTATTTATTTTTTTATTTTTGTTTGGTTTTTGTATTTAAATTCAAAAAAATAAAATAAATTTAAATAAATAAAAATACAAACAAACAAACAAACCTTACCTAATAAATCCAACAAGTAGCAAAGCTAAGAGAAATAAATAAAAATACATATCATTAAAAATAAAAACACATAACATTAAAATAAAAATACATAACAATGAAATAAAAGTATATAACATTAAAATAAAAATACATAGCAATGAAATAAAAGTATATAACATTAAAAATAAAAATAAACAATGAAATAAAAGTACATAACATTAAATAAAAATACATAACAATGAAAAAAAAATATATAACATTAAAAATAAAAATACATATCATTAAAAATAAATTACTAAATATTTCGATTTAATAAACATTCGCGTCGACTATAAGTTCCCAAAGTTCTCACTTAGTAAACGACATCCCATTAACTCGATATTCGACATAAGATTCTTCAACAACAATCTCATTATTATGATCATCTCCTAAGTTCCATCAGTCTACTTTAGAGTCGGTGAAATCTTTCAAGCACTAACGATATACTCTTCTACTTTGACGATATTTGATCCCTTGTACGCGCGGTCGCAAAACCTATTTCCTCGTCAAATCTATTCTTAACTGAATCCCAAAATTCAGTACCAAATCCGTGCGTTGTAACAAAGCCTGAGTTCCTAACATGTAGAAATACAACGGTCAAGGCGTACTTCTCGTCTTTGGTCCAAATGGGAGTGCGTGGAGACATTTTGGTAGCATGACAAGTGGAGAGTTGTGGTTTATATAGTCTGTAAAATAGACATTTAAAAAATGAGGAGAAGAAGTGGAGAGTTGTGTGTGAATGATTTATATAGTGTTAAAAATAGGTTTATTTTTTTTTATAAAGTTACCGCTAGAAACGGTAATATTTTATTAAATGGCCCGCCAACACCCGTCAACCATGGTTATTGGGCTGGTGGTCCTTTAATGGCACCTACAAAGGCGCCGGGGAAATTTGGGGGGGGGGGGGGCTATTGCTAAAAAAACGTTGAGGTGGATGAGGCGTCACCCCCACACCGGCCAGCCTAAGAGAAATAGTCTGGTTTTATCTTAGATCATGCGTAATAGGGCGTGGAATCTCTATGTCACGCCGGATCACCCCCTCGCGAACCAATTTCACACATAGACACACATACAAACACACATAAGATATATTTAATCATTAAAGAGGCATTATAAATGCATAAACCATTACATCATTTTTTTCATGAATATTACTCTGATGAGGTGACGAAAACCATCCCTAATGAACATGAACCGCTACTCATGATTAGTAACTTGTTATATTAATTATTCTAACCAGACTCTAGAATGGTTGATTTTCCAAGTCATGTTGTATATTTAACCGAGTTTATATTATACACGTATCAAATTATTATTATTATAGGTCTTAATATTAACATTAGAAATTTGATTTAAAAAAGTTAGTTTCTCCTTTGGTTTCCTTCTATCCCTGTCCAAATAAAAAAATATGATTATAATCTTGTTGATTGTATCTGGGGGTTACGATGGATTTTCATAATTAAAAGTGAAGTCAATGGATTTCTTTTCAAAAATTTATTCGACTGTTGTATAATGTAGACTTTTATCTTTTTGAACATAGTCAATAAAGTATCCACTAAAAACAGTTAAACACGAATGATAAGATGATATATTAACTCACTGTATTGTAAATTATGAATAATTCTTAAAAGGGTCTTACATGTACGTAGGGGTAGGGATGACAATCAAATCCGAATTTGATGGGTAAAGCAGACGCATTTAAGACGGTTTAGGGTCGGGTAATCGGGGTTGGACAGGTTTGGGATTAATTTTTATTTTTTTTCACGGGTTTGAGATGGGTTTAAGATTTGGTCATATACCTGTTTACCCGACCCGATTACCCAATAATATGTACTTGGTTACCCGATTGTATACCCGATATAACTTCTTTTATATTTTTAAATATGTGTGTAATAGGACATATATCTTTGCTACGCGGCGGGGTGTCGGTAAGAAACACGGTAAGTGCCTTTTTATATCAAACTATAACATATAAGACAATATGATAACAAATAAGCTACATAGTCTGGTTTGTTGTTAAAAAAAAATTCATGTTTCGAATACGATATCATTTTATATAAAATTATATCTGAATGTCCGAGAAAAAAAATCAACCACGCACTTTATTTTTTTATTTTTATGAAAAGATAACACAAGAAATGTGTAAAACAAATAAATTACAACCACATATTTAGTTTCTTTTTCTTAACTTTTTCGCAAGTTATTATAAAAAACTAATATTACTAAAACTAAATGAACTATTCATGTATAGGGGTGTTCTTCAGATTTTGGGTTTTTTGGGTCGAGTTGTTCTGATTTTTTGTTGAGAAAAAGTGACCCGATAATCAAACCATTTAAAGTTCGGGTTAGTCAGGTTAGGGTTATTCGGGTTCGGGTTAGTTCAGGTCGGGTTGTTAGGTTTCGGGTTTAAATGTAAAATGAAAAAGTTTTTTTTTCTTTCTTAAAATATCATCAAATTCACCATGTTACTTAAAAATATTATCAACATTCAAATACCATTTAACAGTATGATATAATAATGTTTAAAAATTCTAAAATTTAATGTTTAAAATACAAAAATCTCTTAACTTAAACACATCTATAAAAAAACTCAAATGCATCTATAAAAAAAGACATTAAATGTTTAGGTTTTTATTCAGGTTTCAGATATTGGGTTTTTTCTTAGGAAAAAGTGACCCAATAACCAATCCATTTAAGGTTCGGGTTGGTCAGGTTTGAGTTATTCGTGTTCGGGTTTTTGAGTGTTCTCTAATTCGGGTAGCTTCAGATTCGAGTCGGGTGACCCGCCCACCAGAAAGGGCGCTGCGGTAAAACCCGAGTGGAATCAAATTCGAACTTGAGACGTTTCAGCCCTGGGGGCAACATATATCTACTTATCTACGATATATTTTAACTTAGATATATGTTTTAATATATTGGTTTTGAATTTATCAATAAAAAAACCTAATTTTTTCAAACTCCGTATTGTTTCTAGCAGTGGCGGATCAAGGAATTTTTTTCACCGGGTTCCTTTTTAGCTGCTCTAATTTCATATTATCAAACATAAAAAAATTTGGGTCGGTTCGACGATTCGAGTCGGGTAAGGTTCATCAAATAATTAAAAAAAATGTGATACAGTGATGAAAATAATATCGTCATTAGAAATTTAAAAGTACGTAACATAAATACGGCTGTCTTTACAAATAAAAAAAACCACCTATAGTTTTTCCCGACCTAATATCAAATTCAAGTTTCAACAAGTAAAAAATCAACATCCCTAAATCCAAAGTTTCAACACATTTGGTCAGGTTAGAATGGATCACATCATAACTCATCATGTAAAAATAATCGTATTAAATGGCAACAAAAATATAAGGATGTATTCAAGAAGTGAGTAGAAAAAATTTACCTGCGTATGAAGATACATGTCTTGGTTGATAACAATAGGTTTAGATGAGCTCATAACTGTAGGATAAGCATCTGCATTTTTCCTTATTATTTGATAGCCAAGTAGAATGATCATGAAATTTCCTATGAAGAGTAAGTTTCTATGCATACATACGCCTACTAACAGATAGAAATCTCATTTTAGGTTCTAGAACTTTATAGTTAAAGACTCTAAACTCATAAAGACTTCCAACAAATGAAATAACAAGCAATGACCAATATTATTTTGATAATAAAAATTCAATGAGATTAGAAAAATCAGCAGAAAATGAGGATTGATGGAACGGGGTATGTTTTTTGCTTTCTTTATAAAACCATATAAAGACGAAAAAACAAACATAATAAGTAGCAATTGGGATTCAAACATGGGATGTCAAAGTTTAGAAAGTGTCATGCAAAAACATTTGGTGATGGGTTCCTTCTCAAATTATCTATGCGTTCCTTCTAAATTTTCTATATATATCAACACTAAAATTTTCAAATCGAATGTGTTCCCGGGAACCCACCCTTTATACCCTAAATCCGCCCCTTGTTTCTAGAGTAAATTATAAAAAAAGCTTTCTTTATGTTTGAAACGCAAATGACGCTTTCTGTATTTTACTCTGGAAACAATACATAGTTTGGAAACTTTCCCTTATTTTATTCATAATTTCAAAACCTATATTTTAAAATATATATCTAAGTTAAAATATATCCTAGATATATGCAAAGCCGACCTTAGGGGTTGGCGAGCCGCACCCCAGCCGAAGCCCTTTTTTTCGGAAGCTAATATAAGGTTTTATTTATTTATTAGTTTGTGTGGGATTAAATTTTGTATTATTTTTTATTTATTGTATGTTGGAATAAATATACGTAACGTTTGTATATTTATCGATAGCCATTATAATCATTTATATAATGATGATCAATTATTAATATTATCCTAAGCCCAATAACAGATATGTCTTTGATGGGCGGACTATCATTAAATGAGCCTTATTAGGGTGTCCCCTGGGTATGTATAAATAGGGAGAGATATTATGAGATTAGGGTTGACACATTCAATACACCATTAGCCATCCCCTATCTCTCTCTCTCTCTCTCTCTCAATGTGTTCATAACTCAAGAACACACAAACCATCAGAACTGCATACCCTAAAGGGAACCCAATCAAAATGATGGTGTCTTCCATTACTGAAGTTCCTGAACGGTTAAGCAAATCAGGTACACTTGATTAAATCTTATGTTTATTCCTTATATTCTAATTAATATAATCAACATGTGGTATCAGAGCAATGTTGATTATATCAATTCTAATTTGATTTGCAAAATTAAATAATGATAAATTGATTCGGCTTTTTTTTTTTTTTTTGGATAATTCCAAAACCCACATAAAGTTTCGAAACTTAATTAAAGTTTGAAATAACATGGATAATTTTGAAAGAACCATTAGAATTGTTTTGGTTTGATTTAATTAATGTTTTTTGCAAATCACAGAAACTTCGGAAAAAATTTTTAGTTCTTTCGAGGTTTATAATGGATTGATTTTATTTGGTTTAAATTGATTCTTTATTGAAATCATGAACTAGCGATTTTCTTTTATTTTATAAGCATCGTATAAGCTTTCGTATTTTGGTGCAATTTTATTAACGTTTTTTTTAAGTTGAATCCACTCCATAAATTTATTCGGAGATAACTACGGATTCATGAGATAAAATTATATTATTTATGTTTTTTGGTTGATGTTCTTGAAGAACATCATAAGAAAACCGAAAATTATTATGTTTTGGTTCAAGATTGGATTAAATCTTGTTTCCAATATTTTAGAAACTTGATCTCTAAGAATTTTGAAATCATGTTGATAAAGTCAAAGATTTCAAAATATTATGAAATCTTTGAAGATAATTATTCCTATCTAAAATTGGAAACAGATATAACTAAATCCCTAAAAATTTTGAACCACTAACTTTATCAGTTCTTAGTTTTCGATAATAATAATTGTTTTCGGTTTTAAGGATTAATAAATTAAGTTCTCGGATTATCAATTAGTTCCCGAATTCAGGCCATCGTTTTTTTTAAGTTCTCGGTTTAAAGCTTTTGATCAGGTTCACGGACAGGAGTTCTCGGTCAAGGTCTTCTACTTTGAAAACCCATGATGTTTTCGAGATTCCATAATTTTTCCGAGAACCCACTTATTTATCGAGAACTATTATGTATTCGAGAACCAATATTTATTCGAGAACTATTTAGGAATCCGAGAACTATTAAAGTTATCCGAAAACATAAGTTATTCGAGTACTCATAATATATTCGAGAACTCATTATGATATCTGAGAACTCATTAAGTCTTCGAGTACTCATGATTAATTCGAGATTTCATAAGTCTTCCGGGAACTCATCACTTTCGAGAACTCATAATTTCGAGAACCCCTTATGTTATTTGAGATCTCATAAGTTTTCCGGGAACTCATTATTTTTTCGAGAACCCCTTATGCTATTCGAGAACTCATATAATTTTTTTTAGAACTCAATTCTTTGAGAACCCATTATTTCGAGAACTCATAAGCATCGAGAACTCTTCTTTTTTTGGGAACTCATAAGATTACTGAGAACCCATTATTTTTCGGGATCTCCAATAAAATTTACAGTTTTGATAAAACATAATGTATCAAGTTTATTCAAAACATTATAAAACCTTGCTTAACTTGCAATAACATTTTGATGTGTCACTTCTGCCCAAAGGTGATGTGTCACATTAGTTCGTTATAAAGATCTCGCTAAGCATTGTAGCTCGTTCACATAAGTGTCATAAGGTTTCACTTCTGCCCAAAGGTGATGTGTAACATATTATGTTAGTGAACTGAGCGTATTGCATTAGAACTTTGAGTGTCTCACTTCTGCCCAAAGGTGATGTGTTACATTCACTGTTAGCAACTTAATACTTAAATAAATAGCGTATAGCCAAAGCTAGAGCATGTTATTTAAGTAGCTTATGTTGGTGTTATGATATTATCACGTCTTCATTACAAAATTGATCCTCACGATTAAGGATCCTTCATTAATATAATGATCATAATCTAAGTCTGCCTTATTTCAATGCCCGTAACTTGAAACTAATATCACATTCTTCTATAAATTACTATCTCAACTAAGTAATCCACCCTAATTATCAAAATTAAGAAGAGTTTGCTTAAACTTTGTTCTTATCAAGTTACCTCTTAAGACATGACATTCCCACGCTCTATCTGATAAAGTATTACAGAATAAAATATGAGCATAATAAGTGGAATAAAAATGTCTCTTATGGTAATTAAGAACTCCTTTTACTGATTCCTATCAGGTGAGCTATTAAAGATTCTGAAATTCCTAAGACTAATGTATTATCTATGGAATGAAAGAATATAACGAATTCGTAAGAAGCATGAAATAAATAAATCTAACTTTATGGTTAAATGGCATCTGTGAATACATCTTAACATTGAATAACATGACCCATAAAGCTAAGGGGTTATACATGGAAATCAATAAAATTTCTAGTGCATTATGACTTTTCCACAAGTACGATTAGATGCATTATGAATCAACTAATAGCACTCAGAAATATCAAAGTAAAATGAGTGGGTTGATAGCGAATTACGTACAGGAAAAAGAACACATTGAACTAGAAAAGTTGATGTTATTCACCTTACTGCCATTAAACCTGAAAGAGGAAGAATAATTACCATAGAGAGGATAATTATAAGGTCTGGAAACAAGATACAAGTACTACTTTCAGCTATAAGTTTCTCCAAAGGGAAAGTCTTACTAATTAAAACTATGCCATTAAAAATAGGCATAAGCAATGAGATCACCCATAAGTAAAGAGAACAGCTGACTAAGATATGTAGTGCCTAATTAAAGATATTTAACTCCACAAATACTAATGAATTCCAATTAACACATGATGGTTGAGTCTAGTTTTATACGTTTCCTTACCAGAATTCAACAAATACTTAAGATGAGAATTAGTGGCAAAATTAAGGGTCTATTAACCATTAATAACTGATCTTAATGTTGAAGCTTTATGATACCTTACGATATTCTTGAGATTACTCAGAATTTAGTATCAATACTAAAAGCTACAATTTTTTGATAGTTACAAGGTTTTAATGACCAAACCAAAGCCACTATTGAGTTAAACTCTTATATTGTTTGTTGTCATTATCTGAATAGAAACCTTATGAAATAAAACTAGATGATCCAATAACGTTTTCACAAGTTTGTTATCATGAAAATGCGAATTTAACAAAGGAAAATGAGACCATGCAATTCATCCACTAAGACCAAAATTTCATGAGAAATCATGACCAGGTCACTAAAGGATGCTTAGCTATCAAATCTCATTCTCAATGACTTTAAAGCATGTGTTAAACGCCCTAAACATTAAATGGCGAAACGAATAAATGGGTTTCCATCATAAGTCATAACTAATTGACATTAGTGGAGCTTAGATAAATATCTAATTGTATCTATTCCGTTTCCTACAGACCAAAAGTATTAAAGAAATCAATTCATATATACTTAATAAGATTCCCTCTAAGTATGTCCTTAAAATTTCTTATGAAATTTGGACGATAAGGGAAATCAAATATAAAATATATGAAATATTCTCGTTCACACGCATCATTAAAACTTATTATGTGGAGATACTAAGAGACATAAAAGATTAGTGGGAGCATTAGATGTCCTACTTATGACTTGCAAAAGTTACAGAGGTGGGGGGAACGAAAATTTGATCTATCCTCAAATTACACCTCTTGCACTGGACAACGCTCTATCACAACTTGTCTCCTTAGCATTTAATGTACTCCTAACAAAGTTTTGTGGATGCCTAAATATGGGCGAACTTAGATTTCTTACTAAAGTAATCCTCATTAAGAGAAACGACAATAAACATCATTAGGTTGTTTTTTCTCTATTAAAATCTATGGATCTTCCAAATGTTAGATTTTAAGCATGCTGAATTCATTAAGATCTCTAAGGTAAAGTGGGAGCAGTAAAAGTCCTTATTATGACTTTTCGGAAGAACAAGATGCGGGGGAGAGACTCATTAAAATTCGAGACTCATTAAGTCTAACTCCGAATTTAACTTCGATTATTCCTCTTGTACACCTTACTGCACCAACTCTTACACACTTAGAAACTAATGTTGCTGGATATACCTGAAAATAAAACACCTAACTAAAGTTAAGTTTGTATCATAATGAATCCAATCTTCAACTCAGGAGGTCATCTGGGTATAAAAGCCCATTAAATTTGATGATTATGTAACCTGCCTGACTAACACAAAATGGATGTTTGGAAAGATTACCGATCCTACCTCTTCTAATTAAATCATTAGTATCAATCAATCTTCTAAATGGAATAAAGCTATTATTAGCAAAATTTAATTCCATAAATTAGAATAACGTTTAGGATTTGGTTGAATAACCTAAAGGTATTCATAATTGAACCAGATCCGAATGGGAACGTTGTAAGATAAGATTGATTGTAAAAGATTATACTCAAGGAGGGATTAGATTATCAAAGAAACTTCTTATCTGTATTACAAAAGATTTCTTTGAGGATCATTACTGTCCTAGTAGCTCATAATAAGTAAGAGCCACATTAGATGGACATTAAAACAACTTTCCATAACGATGACCTACATGTTCATTAAGCAACCTGAAAGTTCTAAACTGAAGGGTAAGAACACTTAGTCTGTAAGTCAATAAGATCCATGTATGGGTTGATGCAAGCATAAAATGTGTTGGAATCCTAATGAAATTCTCTTCATCAAGAACTAAGTGGATTAAAGAACCTACCTCAAGATGAGTGGGAGCAACTAATGAAAACTTGTCCTTAGATAGATGACGTTTCTCTTGACAAGTATATGTTACCTAAGTCAAAGCATTGTTCATGCATAATTTTGACATGATGAATATCGGGGATTCCTCTTATGTAATAGGAATCAAAATATACCGAGATAGACCCAACGGGATATTAGTTTCATCCCATAAGTTTTACTCTAAGCGGGTCCTTAAGCATGTAACATACAACATTGCTCTCTTTTAGAGGATTATAGGATAATTTGAGATTATCACCTTATGCTTCATTAATAAGAAGATTGATGTAAATTTAAGTCTATGCTTGTTTATGATATTGTTCGCATTGCTTGATACTAGACTTGTCTAGATTGATGAAAAGCATCTAATGGAACATTACAATATCTTTAAGAAACAAGAGACTATAATCTAAAGAAGAAGTGAGAACCTAAAGTGATGTCAATTTCGGGGTATATCATAACGTCGGAAGACATAACTATTTTATGGAGGAGTAATAAGGAACTGTAACAACAACCTAAGTTATCATGACATAATGTGATGCTAATCACAACAGAATGGTCATTAAATGTTGTTGCTAAATTTATCAGTTGACTCATAACTTATTAACTCCATATAAATACTAAGTTGAAGACTTACTGTGATAAAGTCAGCTACCATAATTTCTCAAACAGTAACAGTTTGAGAGGAGCTGCATTAGAGTTCGATACGAAATTATTGTTCACTTATGATTAAGAACAAATAGAGGAAATCGGAATTTTGTATCGAATGCATTCATGATATGCTTATGGATCCAATAACTAAAGGTCTATCACCCATAAGTCTCACTAACGGGCCAACTAAGAGAAAAGGGTATTACTAATGACCATGTACAACTGCATATCGTACTATAAATGACTTATGACTAATGATTAATGATTAATTTTCCTCATTATGATTTGTTTGTCTATTAGTATGCTAAGCTAGCATAATGGCATAAAGACAATAATATAACAAATCAACTAAGGGCATAACGTTAATTGATCCTAATGTTAAGTTTTAAATTTGGGTGTAGTATGATTAATGGGGGTCCTAAGTCGAATAAAGACTTAACGGCTGTATTTCTCTGCTACATTTTGGGTTTAGAACTAAAATGAGTATTAATCTCTGCAGACTTACTTAATACTCATAATAAATGATTACTCGGCTAAGTGGGAGAATGTTGGAATAAATATACGTAACGTTTGTATATTTATCGATAGCCATTATAATCATTTATATAATGATGATCAATTATTAATATTATCCTAAGCCCAATAACAGATATGTCTTTGATGGGCGGACTATCATTAAATGGGCCTTATTAGGGTGTCCCCTGGGTATGTATAAATAGGGAGAGATATTATGAGATTAGGGTTGACACATTCAATACACCATTAGCCATCCCCTATCTCTCTCTCTCTCTCTCAATGTGTTCATAACTCAAGAACACACAAACCATCAGAACTGCATACCCTAAAGGGAACCCAATCAAAATGATGGTGTCTTCCATTACTGAAGTTCCTGAACGGTTAAGCAAATCAGGTACACTTGATTAAATCTTATGTTTATTCCTTATATTCTAATTAATATAATCAACATTGTAATGTTGTTTAGTTGTTATGTACTAAGATATTTGGTTAAGAAATCTATTGTGACGTGTTACGAAATATATATATTTTTTCTTTTGATCCTCTATTCCTAAACTTCTAGCTCTGCCATTGTATGTCTATTTAGGGGTGTTTGGGATTGAGTTTGGAAACAACTTATTGACTTATTAACTTTTTGAAAAACTAATAAGTCATTTGGAAAAACATCAAATCCTGACTTTTCAAAATTACTTATTGACTTATTGGCTTTTTCAAAAAGTTAATAAGTCAATAAGTTGTTTCCAAACTCAATCCCATTTTAAAAATAACTATAAAACCAAAAAAGTTTATTATTGGGCCTTCTAAATTTAACATTAAAACCTCAAAACTTATTCAACCATCGATTTAAAAACTTAGAACTTTATAACTTATTGCGCCTAACGTTAATCGTCGTTTAGAACAATTAGTTTATATAAATCGTTAGGGTCTAAGGGTCTTCTATTTTGGCTCGTATATGACACTTGAATTATCAAGATTGGCTTTGCTAAGGGCCTTTTTTGTACTCGGCCGAAGCATGTAAATTCTTAGGAACGGCTCTAAATATATGTTAGACAAGTAAGAACTAAAACAAATATTGTTATAGGTATACAAGTGTCCATACTAAACTTTAGAAAATGAAAGTATATTCTAAACTATTATTTTAAGATCCTAAATATAAGTATATCCTGTCTTATAGTATTTTACTAACATTTAAAACCGAAAAAGTATCAAACACAGTGATATGATGGATGCATGACGCCCTAGAGTATTTTTGAGGCGTCATATGGTCATGGGTTTTACATATGAATGGGGTTTTATTTATGAATAGACCAAATACCACTTTACATCTCTAAGCTTGACCAAATACTTACTTATACCGAATTGTTTGAATTGGTCCTGATGTTATACATTGTTGTTTTTTTATTCTCCTATTTTTATTATGCATCTATAAAGGCAAAAAGTCCTAAAAGGTTGCTAAACTGGAGACATGTTTTGAGTAATTAGTGCTATCACTAATCTTATGGTAAACACACCAACTTTTTGTGAAATAGAGACTTATCTCATTCGTGGGTGTGATCATGAACACGAATGACGTTGTGGATCAAGACAGTCAACTGGTCAGATAAAATGATTACAGAATGAGAAAAAAAGGATAAAAATATAATCAGCATCAAACTATAAAAAATTATTCACAATAGTTCTGCCATTTTTTATTTTATAATTTACTAAAATCACATTTTTAAAAATTTTTCTCTCATTTTAAAACCTCTCACATCCCATCCATCATTTTTTCTTTATATTACTCACAAACAATTATCTTATTATATTTCTCTTTTTTTATACACTTGCAGTATAAATATGATTGATGAATACTAGATTTTGATATATAAAAGCTATTTTAGCAAATTTTCAAATTATAAAAATGGGGTATAGACATGATGGTTTTGATGTGGATTGAAAAAGAATGATTTTTAAACATTTACCTTAAATTTAAAAAATGGAAGGAGATACGAGAGAGGTGAATGCTCTTATAAACTATCATACAACATTTGCGATGATTTTGTCCGTCACAAATAGTTTTTTAATATAACTAGGATTCTATTACCCCGCGCTTCGCAGTTCTGTTGCGTTGAGGGTTTGGTGGACGCTAAAGATTGCACGTCGCTGTGAGAGCTCCTGTTGCGTGGAGGGTTTCGTGGACCTAAAAGATAATATTAAGTGACTGTTATTCTCGCGTGGGATTAAAAAAAATACTCGCTGTTCAATGCTAAAAGTTTGGTGGTCAAAGTTTGAAATCTTAAAAGCTAAAAGGTTGATGGTCAAGGTTTGGTTGTCAAATTGGAAGAAATAAAGTGTCTTAGGTTGGCAACGTATTTTCTCAATTTCAAATTGGGGATAATAATAATTTATTATGGAGTGGACACTGTAGAAGTGTCCCTCCTTCAATAGATACTATAATATGTGTGTATCTTTATAACAATCTTAAAGAAAAAACATGCGAATCACTTCTAGAATTCTTATACCACTAGGACTAGTTCAAATGATATAGTTTCGAGAATGAGCATGTTTGGCTCTCCTTATTTCCACCTCCTTATAACTTATTACTTTTCTAAAAAGTTGATAAGTTAAAAAAGTGTTTAGGAAATGTGACTTATGACTTCTACTTATGAGATTTTATAACATGAAAAAGGAGTTTTTAAAAAGTAAGTGGAGAGTAACTTTTCAAAACTCCTTATGACTTTTTGTAAAAAGTTATAAGAAGTTGAAAATAAGGAGAGCCAAACATGCTCACACAAATAGAAGAAATGTTATCATGATTCATTTTTTATATGTATTAAAATATTATTTATTTATCCTGAAACAATTTACTTATAGCTTGTTCTTTAAGTGACACCTCTAATATGTAGTAACACATGTAAGATTAAAACTTAAGATATTTATACCTTTTATATCATGTGCTTAAGCTTTAAAATTACGTAAACAAGTTAAGTTGAGAGGTGATCTTAACTTAGAATAGAATGAACATGTGGTAATTAGTATTATTGTGAACCTTTTAGTGGGTAGATGATAATTAGGTGACTGTCAATTCATGAGTATGTGACTTGTAAAACTGTGACCTATTGGAGTTAGCTGCCTAACCTAAATCATATATATGCATGATATTATATATAGTTAGATTTAGATGAGAACGTTTTGAGTGATGAGAACTCCATGTAATGTTTTTTTTTTTTTTAAATTGTTTTGCTAAAATATCTTATATTTATCTTATTGTTACGGAAATTAAAAAAAGTATAAAAAAAATGTTTGAGAAGTTAAATCTGCATGAGCCTAAATTACATAGGCGTAATTGTGACGTTACGTCAATTTTTTTTACACTGGTGTAAAATAGCTATCGATTTTTTTTTTCATATATTTTTTAGTTTGTCAATTATACATGTTAATTTTGGTAAAAACTTATTAAAAACCACATGGAAGGTTGGAGTTCTTAATTATGATTATCACAACTCAAATAAGTTTTCATCCTATATATAATATTACGCCAAATTATAATATATATAACTTTGAATTCTACGTACCCCATTTAAGTCAAGCTAGTCTTTGGTCAAGGTGATTAAAGAACGTGGGAGTATAGCAACTTTTGGAGCCATTTGGTGAGCGAAAAATGGTAGTTGGATATCCATGATGGTGATTCTAAATGATTTAATATAAGTAATAATTATATCGAAATCTTAATTATGAATGTTTTTTTTTTTTAATTTATCAATATACTAGCTGATTACCCCGGGAGTGTTCCGGGTTTGAAAAATCTAATATTACTTAATAAAAAAGGATAAAAGAAGTAAACAGTCTCAACCTCTTTTAATGTTAAAGAAAGTTGTTCTAATGTTTATACTATCAAAAGGGGTTCTCATGCTGCGTTCACAGCAGATTAAAAAATCTCAACCTTTTTTAATGCTAAGCATATTGTTATAGCACATGAACATGGGCAATTCATATATGTAATAGTAGGTTCAAAAACATATATACTATCATAACATGATTAGTGACTTGCCTATATATTATTAAGAAATTACCTAAATACATTGTGTTTTTTTCTGCATAAACAAAAACTCACTAAAAAAAAACATTTTTTTTCGTTTTTGTATAGCACTATATATGGTGTTCGTTGGAAAAAGATAATAAAACGATCGTTAATTTGGTGTAATTTTTTTTTTCAAAAAAATGTCATACATAAAAGTTACTAACGTTTAGAAATTGTGAGCGGAAAATAAGAAAAAAATAAAGATAAAAATATTAATTAACATATTTGAAATTTTAAAATAATTAATAGTTCACTAACATTTAAAAAATGTGATAGGAAAATAAGGAAAAGATATTAATTAACATATTTGAAATTTTAAGACAATTTAGATATAGATTTTATTTAAAAATACAAAACATATGAAGCCACATGACACATTCAATGGGGTTGGGGCCTCTATTGAATGTCACCTCATACAAACTCAATTCTTTTACCCCGGGAGTGTCCCGGGTTGAAAAATATAACCATTCTAATAATACTAATACTAATAGTAATAATTATTACTCTTGTAATTAAATAAATAAAAAAATAACCTTGCTATAAGGTGACACCATGTGTTTCAGTGTTGCGCGATTCTTTCTCCTAACTTCTTTTGATGAAGTATATCTATCCATCTTTAAAAAAGTAAAATTCCAATTATAGCATGACGATTAGGCGGAATTTCAACATCGTAGATAAGAACCCGGTTGAAAAGAAAAAACCTGATTAATGAATAGCCTGAACACTTTGTGTTTTTTTCCTGTATGAATAAAACCCCACAAAAAATAGTCGTTTTTTCCTCCGTTTTTTGTATAGCACTATGGTACTCGTTGGAAAGATAATAAAACGCTCGTTAATTTGGTGTGATTTTTTAATTTAAAAAATCTCGAATATAAAAGATATTAACGTTTAAAAATTATGGGAGGAAGCATAAGAGAGAAAAATTTAAATTTGTTTTTAAATTCTTTTTTCTTAAAATAACTCAATTTAATTTTAGTAATTGAGAATTGAGAGATAGAGAGATAAAATTTAGGGTTTTATGTTTATCTTTTTTTAATTAAAAAAGGAAATAATTAATAAATACTAAAATCTTTCAATTATGATGCCACGTGGCAGTTTAATGGAGAGGTTGAAGGCACCATTGCACGCCACGTCAGCAATGTTCAATTCTTTTAATTATATTAATAGATGGAATGCGAAAATTATAAGTTTTTACAAAATATTCTTTTCATTTTGTTTTATCCCTCGTATGCAACACCAAAACATAACATTAATTTATAACTTTATAAAAAAGAAAATTAACTCAATATATTCTTACAACTCAAGTTATCCTACACAGTGTAATAAAAATGAGAAGTGTGAGAAGGATACAAAAAACACAATAGAGCACGAAATATGATACATGAGCCACAAAATATAACACACACTACAAGAATTCGAAGCATTAGCGACGACATTTGTCGTCGTTAATAATGTCAAAAATCGTCGCTAATAGTATTAGCGACGACATATCGTCGCTAATGTGTCGTCGCTACTAGTTAGTCGCTATTGCCTACTCTTTCGTCGCTAATGCTTTTGTCGTCGCTAAAGCCTTGTCGTCGCTAATAGTATTAGCGACGATGTTTTCTGTCGCTATTGACCACCTTTCGTATTTGTGTAAGTCACGTTTAGCGACGACATGTCGTCACTAAAGCCTTGATTTATTTTTCCAGGTTTTTTTCAGCTTTTTCAGCCCAGTTTTTTGCAGTTTTGCACCTGCGCATTCCTGTTTTAAACCTGCTCATTTCTAGTTTCACGACACAACGAAACAAACATAAACTTAAATATTTTACGTCACAATCCAAACGAACATAAACATAAATAGTTAACATCCTAATAAGTCACAATCCATATCGTTTCAACCACAAATTGTTGTTTTACATCAACTCCGCATCATCGCCGCTTTCATCATTGGCATCTTCATTTGGAACCTTGGTGGAGTCTAAACTTGGGTTCGAAGCCAAATACCTAGCAAGTTCCTCGCGAAACTCCGCATTTTCAAAGAAACTTTTAAAATAACCCTATTAAAATATCAAAATAAACCAAATTAACATAATACCAACATTAACCAAACTATCCAACATTAACCTATTCACAAAGTACCAACATTATAAATCTAAATTTACCAAACTACCAACCTAACGTGCATTCGTCAATCCTTATATAAGTTCTTAAACTAAAATAAGATACTTTACCTTCGGATATTGTCGAGTTTGCGACTCCTCACCAAAGACACATGGCGCTTTACTAGAAGAAGGTTTTGGCCCAAGACCCTTAATGTGTCCGCGTCTTTTTCCCATCACATTCTCGAAGATCGCAACATCATTCGGCCGTGAGGAACTACTACTACCTTCTTCACCAAAACCTTCTTCATCAAAGTCTTCATTTGAAGCCGCATACTCTGCCACCAATGCATTCTGTATTTATAAAGATTATTCATTAGATTTATATATATATATATATATATATATATATATATATATATGGTAACTACACATTAAACAAATACTTACATATTCTTTTTCGGCTTGCGGGCTATCAAAATTTCCAGCTTTATCGGTGTGGGTTTTATAAAAAGTTTCTAGTCGGGTCATATCCTGAAAACATTAAAACTTAAATTAGACACTAAATGAACACCACTATATATATATATATCGATATATAAAACATAACCTCTTTGAAAGCTCGGCTAGCGTAGGAGCTCGTTCCACCTCAGTAATTGTATTTCAGTTTCTCGCGACATTTTGCGTTGGTTAAGGACCGTTTGATATGTCCCGGACTCAAGAAATGGCTTACAGTTTTCTGCCAGTTCTCATCAGGCATGTCAGCAGGGACGGTGGCCCTTGCTCTATCAACATCTTCGTATCCTCCCGCATTTTTAAACATGGTCTTAGCTTTGTTCTTACGATCGCTGAAACGCCTTTGTAGCAGCTGTTGTATTCCACCCTTAATATCCTTAGCGTCAGCATCCTTTTCAACTTGTGCAAAATCGAACTTATCCTACATATATACACAAATAAATAATACAATTGTAGTTAACAAAAAGTGAATTAAGAAAAAACATATAAAATATACTTATAAATATATAATTTACCTTCAAGTTTTCCTCCAAACCATTCTTATAAGCCTTATCAACATTTCTCCAACCTTCTCTATCAAAAGGTATGTTTCACCACATATAAATACCCGCCTCACGGGTAAATAAGTCGCATTTTTTTCCAACTGGATGAAATGTAACCTCTTTGTCAAAGTCAATGGTCAAAGGCTTCCCCTTTCTTCTCTTCAACTCTCTATCGAGTTGATAGTTTTTAGCCTTTCCCCTAGTATTCTTCCGAGGAACAACTGCAATTATATTTAAAAACTGTTAGTCACAATATTTTATAATAAATGAAAACATAACAGTAAAAATCTGATTTTAATAAAACTTACGATCCTGCCGATGGTTCCCATTCCAGTCGAAACCACCCCCACCAGGTGGTTCATCCCCAACCCCATCCCCTCCATGTCCCATGCCCATCACGTCGGCCATAACATAAACAACTACAAACCATAAAGAAAACATGTCCTGAAAAGTTACAAATTAATATAAATAACACATGTATCTCATTGATAAACAAGCACAACCCATAAAGAAAACATGTCCTGTAAAGTTACAAATACAAATAATAATTAGAACAAACAATGTCTCTCAAATACAGATTAATAAATATTACAATACTTTTTCTTTTAATCAGACTCCCCGTCAGATACTCCAGTTGGCCTCTCGGACGGGTCTGTGTCATAATCAGGATCGTTCTCATCATAATCAGTCTCCCAATCAGACTCTTCATTGTCACTAACCGTTGGCGGGTCGACTTCAATTGCAGTTGCACCAACAGTAACATGAGAATGAATGTTTTGAAAATATTGGCTGAAGTCAATGACAAGTGGACTATTTGTTGAAGAGTTGTTGTGAACGACGTCAAGATCTTCGGCCAGGTCTTTGTCAGCATTTTGAACATTCTCGACGCGACCATCATTCAACGGTCGATCCCAAATATTACGATGATTAACATTCTCGACGACCCACCTATGGTTATTGCTTTGGTTTACTCGGGAAGGTTCTTTGATGTAGAACACTTGTTTGGCTTGCGAAGCGAATATGAGTTGATCTTCTTTGTCCCATTCGCGTTCTGTGCTGATACTTGTGATATTATTTTCATATCTAACATCCCTTCGAGTATCAAACCACTTGCACCGAAATAGGACAGTTGAATACCCATTGATATAACGCATCTCGATAATCTCTTCTAATACGCCATAATACTTCTCGTCGTTCTCTCACTCCACTAGAACCACAGAGTTTTGCGTTGTTTTTTGGGCATCACGGGAAAGTACCATAAACCTAACACCGTTGACTATGCAAGCAGTGTAACTATGGGCTAGTACTTGCGCACCCAACGAAAGGGCATACAACTCTGGGTGAAGCTGTGGAGACTCTTGTGTTTTCATCAAATAGACCTAACAGATATGGAGTAATAATGTTTGTTATATATGTATTATCTAACAAATATAGTGTAATGCTTGTTATATGTTTATTACCTTCTTGAGAAACCAATTCGGAAATTTGGTTTTAAGATCATCTTCGGGATGTTCAGATTTGAATTCACTACATTGATGATAAATATATAAAAGTAAGGAAAGGAAAAACGTAATTAACAGATAATGATGTTAAAGGTAGGAACACTAACTTCATATAGTTCCTGACTTCTTCGCAGCTATCAAGGATAAACCATTCCAACTTTAACTTTTCAGTTACTGAAAGATGTTTGATCTTCGTTGCGCTGGTCGGACGACATTTAGACTAAAAAACCCACAACTTTCTTTTTTCAACAACAACATCCTCGTTTCTATCAGGGAAGTTGAACTTAGTAGGAACATCTCGAAGGTACCTCGAACAAATGTTAGAGCTTCTTCAGCCACGTAACCTTTAGCTATACAACCTTCCGGCCTTGATGGGTTTCTGACATAGTGTTTTAGTTTTTTCATATACCTTTCAAAAGGATACATCCATCTAAAACATACCGGACCTCCACGAATCGCTTCATCAGGTAAATGCATAACTAAATGAACCATAATGTCAAAAAACGCCGGAGGATACATCAACTCGAACTTGCATAATATTGTATGAATGTCATCTCTCGCTTTCTCCATATCTTTCACCAATAGTGTTCTAGAGCAAAGTTGTCTAAAGAACATACAAAGGTCTACTATTGGTGTGCAAATATCTTTAGCCAAAAACCCTCTAACCCCAATCGGTATCAAACGTTGCATGAGAATATGACAGTAATGAGATTTCAACCCTGTAATGTTATTATCACTATCTATCACCCTCTTGCTGATATTAGATCCGAACCCATCTGGTAGTTTAACTTTTTTTTATAAACTGGCAAAAAAGCTTTCGATCGCCGACCTTGAATAAGTATTTTGGGTGGGGACTATAGTACTTGTCACCCTTTTTTTGCAACTACTGCGACTTCCGAATATTTAGCTTTTGCAAGTCTTTTCGTGCGTTCGACGTGTCTTTAGTCTTGTCGTTCATTAGAAGAGTACCAAGCAAACTGTCGCACACATTTCTCTCTATATGCATCACATCTAAGTTGTGTTTGAGCCGCAGAAAAGACCAATACTCAAGTTCAAAAAATATACTTCTTTTGGACCAGTTCAACTCTTTCTTCTCCCGGGGTATCTTAACACCTCCAAAATTTGGATGCTTACCTGGTAGACGATGGACTAAACAATCGTGTTGAGCTTCTATGTCAGCAGGAGTAAACTATTTCGGAGGGGCTCTTATCTCGGCATTCCCGGTAAACTCTTTATTTTTTCTCCAAGGATGGTTAGCATCTAAGAACCTACGATGACCGATATACGCAATTTTATTTGTTACATGTATTGAAGAAGTGTCTTCGTTGCAAGTAGGGCATGCTAAGTAGCCTTGTCCACTCCAACCTGACAGACTACTACGAGCTGGAAAGTCGTTTATGGTCCATAACAACGCGGCCTTCATTGTGAAGAATGTGTTTGTCATTGCGTCTTTAACACATACACCCGACTGCCACAAATGCTTAAGCTCATCCACTAACGGTCTAAGGAAAACATCCATGTCCTTCCCAGGAGCTTTAGGTCCAGGAATCAATAAGGTCAACATAAACGAGGACTCTTTCATGCATAACCATGGAGGCAGATTGTATATGGTGAGTATAACTGGCCACGCGCTATGAGACGTACTCATGTTACCGAATGGATTAAATCCATCTGCCGCAAGCCCTAAGTGAACATTTCGAGGTTCCTTCGAGAAGTCTGGATACTTTACATCAAACTCTTTCCATGAAGTTCCATCAACAGGATGGCGCATAGTACCCTCTTCTGATCTCCCGGTACTGTGCCATATCATATCTTTTGCCGTGTGCCTTGAACAATATAAACGTCGTAGTCTATGGGTCAAAGGAAAGTATCGTAAGACCTTGCAAGGTACCTTCTTACCATTTGTATCTTTATCAACCCACCAACTTTCATTACAAACAGGACAATTCTGCAACGCCTCGTTTTCTTTCCAGAAGAGAGCACAATCATATTTTCACACGTCTATCATCTGATACCCCACACCAACCTTCTCTAATTTCTTTTTAGCTACGTAATGTGAAGGGGGAATCTTGTTGCCTGCTGGATGTGAAATTTGCAACAACTCAAGGAGCTGATCAAATGAATTATTGGTCCATTTGTTCCTCACCTTTAGATTCATGAGTTTTGCAAGAAAGTCAAGGAAAGAAATCGTAGTACAACCAGGATATAATTCTGATTCGACTTCCTCTATCAAGGCTTTAAATTCATCATGAACACCACTACTCTCTGAACCCGAGTTCGGTTCGTTAGGGTTTGTATCCTCTTCCGTGCGTTCCGCTCTAAGGTCTTCGATAAGGTCATCCATATCGTTTCTTGGCGCAACGTCATCTACATCTACATCTAGATCTACAACCTGAGGTTGAGTTGTTCCTTCACCGTGATAGATCCACTTCATATAATTCCGATCGATACCAGTACGTCGCAAATGTAATTTCATTTTATTATATGGTATATAGCCAACATTATTACATTTTCTACATGGACATCTAATCTTGCCTTGCTCATTGACATGTTGTTTGCACATCTCGATAAAAATTTCGAGTCCTTTTCGGTGCTCAGGTGCTAAATAATGATAATCAATCCAGCTTTTGTCGACAGACATGATAATGTAACTGAAACGGAATTTAGTGTTTAAAGCACCCACATAGATACCAACATACATACTAATACACACTTACAAACATACACATGTACCGATGATCACAATGAATCAAGATTTTAGCGACGTACATGATAATGTACTGAAACAGAATTTAGTGTTTAAGGTAGATGATTATTGACAACTGAAGGGTAGGCTGCTACACCCACTTTTTGAATACTTTATCTCATATATGAATGCGTGTTACACAAATGTTTGTTTCTAGAAAAATCCGGCAGCATTTCCCCTTAGCTCCCAAGTATATATATATATATATATATATATATATATATATATATATATATATATATATATATACCCGAAGAGCAAAGAGGAAATGACAGCCGAATTTTTCAAAAACAAACAATCATGTAATACACATTCATATCCTAGATGAGATAAAGTATTCAAAAAGCAGTCCCAAAACGGGGACTACCCGAAATTAATTTCTAAATTAATTTCGGGCGGGTATTTCTAAGCTCATAATATTTATTTTAAATGATGATTATTAATCATAATAGTATTTTATTTAGTTAGAGATTGATTTATTTTTACACATATACAATACATATATACACAGTTACGAACACACATACAAAGCTTTATACATACCTATCAAACCTACATATACACAACTAAACAATTTCATAAATTTTCATATACTTACAAATATAAATACATACAAAATTAAATTAAAAAAACTAACCGATTTTTTGTGGTTCTCTGTTTTTTTAGAGGTGATGGTGCTCTGGTGACGGTGGAGGCGTCCAATACCTGTACTTACACACCAATTAGAAAGAAAAATAAAAAAAAAAACAAAAAAATCCCATCAAAGCAAACTCATCCAATATTCTTGAACAAATGTCTAGACAGAGTAACAATGCCAAACAAAATTCCAATGCCAAACAACTACACATTTCTATGTTAATAGAGTGTCAAAATTCCAATGCCAAACAACTACACATCTCATTTTTGTAAATGATATTAGTCAACAAAGGAAATAGAAAGTCTGCAACCCACCAAACATCAACACTGACAAACTTGTTTCCCTATCCAAACTCCAATTCTAGTCCAACAAACCTAAACTAAATAAATTCCAAAACCTAAACTAAATAAATTCCACAAAAACATCAACACATTCACAAAACCTAAACTAAATAAATTCCAAAACCTAAACTAAATAAATTCCACAATAAACATCAACACATTCACAAAACCTAAACTAAATAAATTCCACAAAAACAGCAGGAGTAAAACAAACCAAAACATAACAACAATATTACACAAAAATCAAAATTAAGCAAATTAAAACTAAACCCGATCCGTTAACCCAGACCCGAGCCCAAGTTTGCAACCCACCACCCCTACCCGCCTGACTTATCTGGAGCCCTAAACCCGATCCGTTAACCCACTGACAAAAAACCCATATCCAAACGACCCGAACCAAAACCGACGACCACAGTCTCCGGTTGAACCAGAAGCCGGAAACGAGGGTTTAACAATTTTAACTTTTAACAATGTGCAAGTTAATCAAGAGAGATGGTGATATTCTTACCTTGCTTGAGTCCGAGAGAGAGACAGAATCCGGGAAGGTGTCAGGATGGTTGGTTGTGGGTCGGGGACGGTGGTTTGGGTGGTGGTTTTACCGGAAAAGGGTGGTTTGGGTGGTGGTTTTACCGGACGCTGGTTTGGGGAAGAGAGCAGATTAAAAGGTTCGTCGCTTTTTTTGGTGAAGTGAGAGTGAGAGAGGTGATTTGGGGAAGTGAGAGTGAGAGAGGAGGGAAAGGAAATGTTATATCCCGCTTTTTTTTTCGAGCAATAGCGACGACCCGTCGTCGCTAAAGGGTCGTCGCTATTGGTTAGTGTACTACAACATCCCATCCGTCCGATCTATGCCTAATCAATGGCTGTGAACTAAAGATTAAAAGGAGCCGGGTTTTGAGTATTAGCGACGACGTCGTCGCTACAGATGTCGTCGCTAATGCTGAAAATTCTTGTAGTGACAATGCAGAAAAATATAACACAATATTGAAGAAAAAGACACAATGAATCACAAGAATTCGTAAATTCTAAAAACTACAAGCTAAAAATTCAAAAAAGCGAAAACCTAAAATTAACATCGTAGGGTTCGATGATACGATTCCAATGTTGCTTGAATGATTTCAATCCGAATCTATTTGATACCCTTTCTATGACTTTTTATTTTTCTTTCACTGTGTATTTAATCATAACCCATATTCTCATATCTTAATGCTAATTTATTATCATGTCCATTAGATGTAGTTCATCTTGGTCTTCCAAAATTCACTTGATTATGGAATGCCAGTCAATATTTGAATAGATCAAATCTAAATGTGAGGCTCTACAACATGACTATCATTTTTATAGATCATTAATGTTTATCGTAAGAAAGATGAACCGAATAAAAAATATCTATCGTGATGGCACGGTTACGGTTAGCGTGCATAGCAGTGATGAAAATGACGTTTGTGCAGTACTAGAAAAATGAGCAATTGTAACCAGAATTTGCGACTGTATAAAATGGTCGCCAAATTATCAATCGTTTTCCGACCGATCTCTTATTAGTAGGAATATTTGCAATTGACCATAAGCGGTCATAAAACAGTTTCAAATGTTACGACTGATTAGTTTCGGTCGCTAAACAGTCGAAAAATCTTAAAAGATGATCACCATTGTGGGATTTGCAACCACGTTGTGACCGCTTATTTTGCGACCATCTTGTCGGTCGCAATAATAAAGAAAATGTGGGCTCACTTTTTTGGGCTCCTTTACCCTATTTACCAATATTATATACTATCCTTTACCCAATTTACATTACCATTATCATACATTTAACGGAACAAGGAGTTTCCATGGGGTAAGCATTTTGGAATCTAACTCCAGTTATATGTTGTTGTAGTAAGCTATATTTTCACTTTCTTTTAGTTAAAACTTTTGAATAAGTTATCTTGAGTTCTTGTCTTATATAAATCTTATGTTTTCAGTAGCCCTATCCATAGTGACGTTTGTAGATCATAGTTGAACATCTATTAACTAGTTGTCTAATACGTAAAGATTAAATGACATAGTTGTCTAGTATTAGCTAGATTTCTCACTTAGTTCACATCATTCGATAGCATATCTATTAAGTCATATTTTGATTCTACTGTTGTGTTTCATACATAGTTTATTATTTGTTTGTTGAGAAGTGGCTTTTGTCCTCGAAAATCAATCATCTTATATGGCTGTCACTTTGTTTTATATATAACGGGTCAGTTGTGTTGGCAGCGGATTAATAAAACAACACACAATGAATGAATATGATAAATGTAATGAATCAAGAACAAATGAAAATTGAAAAATCTGGATGGAAACTTTCGAACAAAGAACAACTCTATTAAAGGATTGTTTGGATAATACAATCTTGGTGACTACACATTGTACGCGACATGTCCTATATATATTAAATGAAAAGACATGACTTGTTGATAGTTACGGGTCAAAGAATTGTGTCAGTTGGTTAAGGAAATAACTGCCACCGATTCACTTATTTGGCGCCAAAAACTGTCAGGGGTAAGATAGTCCTTTTGCCTCTTTGTAATATGAATTTGCTGCAATTTCTTTTGATCCTTTTGCTACTGCATTCTTCTGATCTTGCTGACCCATCAAATTTGTAGCAGATTGGTTGCAGATTTGTTGCAGCCTTGTTGCAGCCATCTTCGAACCGAATTGACCCATATATAATATACTATACTAAATCTTATCTAAGACACATATACCTATGATCTCTATTAATCCACATACACATACAAGTACTTACATATTAATACATATGTTTATTGATGTCGTGTGGATTAAGTCTCTTAAACATCCTTTTCTTAAAACTAACACTTTCCCGAAAGAAGTGTCAAGACTCGATGAAAAAATGGTAATTAAGTTGAGACTTTTAAATTAAGACACTTATCGAAGTTTTAAATGTATAAAAGTAAAACGATATCTGCTGATTGTTCTAAACCCACTCGATAGGCAAGTGGACCTATCGAGCGGTGGGATTATAGCAACAGTTCATATTTAGCTATCCATGTTTTCAAGTATCATAAATAATCAAATGTTCAAATGTAGTAGATAATCAAATCCTCATGTATCACTTATAATCAAATTTTATTCAACAAACAATCAAGTTTTCAATAGTTTGGTTATCATGGAGATCAAGTTCATGTTCAAGGTGGTGAAGGATATGAATTTGATTTTTGAGAGCATGATGAAAGACTCGAAGTAAAATCAAGGTTGTGAAAGATGGTGAATGTGAAGATAGTTGATAAAGGGTTTAATTTTATAGGTTTTCAAAGGGACACAAGTATTAAAGAGATTATGTAGCAGCGTGAATCGTGAGGTTTGAATCAAAGGTTAGAATCAAGCGTATGAGAAAACATGATTGTGGTAAATGCCAAAAATTGTAAAAGTTCGAACAAGTTGAAAATAAGTAGGTGTTAATGGAGAATTTGGAGATTAAATTTTGTTCCTATGGATGGAAAAATTTTATTTTCAAAATTGATTTTGTACATAAAGCGAAAGTTGTTAAATGGTACAAACTAAGTGAGCTTAGATCAGAATATTCTAGTTAGTCGGAGATTTTAAACACAACATTGGGTTTTGAAGATCAAGGTTCTATTAAGTGACATTATATCGAAAATCCTTTGTTACGCCAATAAATAAACATTTGAATTTAGAAATTAAGTTTGAGGACATCTTTTGACAAAAATATGTATTTTCTATAATTTGTGAAATTCCAAGGTGAAGAAAATTTGACAAGATTTAGAAATCTTTAGTGTTATGCTAGGGTATACTCAGGTTATGGGGTTACAATTTATGCTATGTTTTAAAAATATGTAACATGTTGAAAAATGCAATCATATGATTTAGGTCAAATGTTGAAAATAATCAAACATGTGGCTATTACCGTAAGATTATAAGATGAAGTGCAATTGTGAAACCCACATATGATCATGAAATTTAGGCTAACAAGTAGATTATATAAGTAATGGAATGGATGCAAACTGTAAAATTTTGAGATTTAAAACTTAGGTTTTAATGAGATTGAGTATGTAATCATTTATTCATTAGTTAAAACGAATAAACGAAAACGTTAACTTATCAAAGTGATTAGGTTCCAATAATATTTGTGAATACGTGATTTAGCCTATAAGGGAATACTCATCCCAAGAATTCCAAGGTAGGCGTCCCTCGTCTGATTGGGATTTATGCGAAATGTCAGGCCTTAGACAGAAAACTTAGAATACAGGTGTTCACCCTTCCAGATTTCACGTGTTCATTATTAGAACCTAAGACTTTGACGGGGTTATCAAAAACACTTTAGGCTTGAGCCTGAGGAGTTTGTCCTAATAATCTAGGGATAGATAAGAATTACAGCAGGAGATGAAAAGTAAACATCCTATAGAGGTAAGCAGTAGGATAGAGATAGAAACATATATAGTTGTAAGTAAGAGAAGCAAGTACTACTTAAATCCTAAGGTTATAGGCTAGATTATTTTTCTAAAAACCTAATTTTCTATAACCATGGCTCTGATACCAATCTATAACACCCCAACAGATGGAAAAAAATCAAGGTGCCACGTAGTGATGATTGTTCAATAACTCATGGTACTAAATGAAAGGTGAATATTAGTAAACGATTTACAACTTTTCATATAAATAATGATTACATAAATTTGATTCATATAAACTAGGTCCAAAGCTCCTATGTGTTCCAAGACTTGTATAACTTCCAATAGCAAGTAAAACCTAAAAAATGTTATGTTGGAAAGATGGGGGGTCAATTATAAATAGTTGGTGAGAATACATAGGTTTTGCAAGTAATAAAATACAACAATTTGTATAGCAATCACAATTGAGATATAGCAATGAGTAATGTAAGAGTATGAGCCTGACATGTAACAATGCGTCTTTTGTACAATCAAACCTTGTGTTGACTGAGACCTAACTCACACGTTAGTAAAAGTGTAACTGTTTTCGAGCATCCCTGAATTTATGCGGGGGGATGGGTTTGTCGGACCTATAACGCTATAATATAAACAGGCGGCTTGATAAGTGTTAATGATTGTACTGTGTCTTTTTGTTACAAGTCAAAATGAATCAAAAAGTTTCAACATAATGAGAATGCGTAATTGCTATTGTATCCAAAATGTTTAAACATGTTTCATCCCAAAAATGTAAAACAGTAAAAAAGGGCTATGTAAACTCACCTTAGCACAAGTGTTGAATCCTCTGAAATAGTCTAAATGTGGCACAAACGTTCCCAAGTATTACCCTAAGTTCAAGGCAATAAATTAAGTGTTGGGAAGCTTAAGAGTCTAAGTTTTCTAGTCTATAGGCATCTTAGGGTTTCTAATTAGGGATTGACGGTCGTTTATTAATTAATTGAAATAGTTGTTAATTAAACAATAAAAGGAGAAACTTATAAAAAAAATCAATAAAAGAAATTTTTGTAAAATCTTGGTCAAGGGTTGTTTTACTAAAATAGTAAAGTGTGAAAATAATTTTTATAAATAATGTTAACATAATAAATTATAACATATTAATCTAAACATGGTAATAATATTTCAAAATATTAAATTTCATAAATCTCAGAAAATAAAATTATATTTCTGATTTAAAATGATAAAAATATTTTATGTGAAATTTTTGTACAAAAATGATGAAAATTGGATATATTATGAATTTAATATGATTAAAATAGATTTAATTATTATAAAAAAATTAAATACGGATCTTATGTAAATAAAATTCAGTTTTTCAAAGTTTATTAGTTTAAAAACCTAAAATAAATTTTTCAGAATTTATAAAGTTATTTTGGTATTTTTATTGAATTTAATACACAAACAAACACAGATATGTATATATATATATATATATATATATATATATTCAAAAATAATTATTATATATATAAAATAAAAGATTTTCTAAAAATAAAATTTTTCATAAATAAGTGTATAACTTAAATAACCTAAAATAAATTTTATAGAATTTATAAACTAGTTTTTGTATTTTAAATATTATTTAAAAGACAATGTATAATATATATATGATATTTTAAGAATAAATTAGTTTTTTTAAATAAAATAAAAAGAAAAGAAGTGGGGACAGGGGTCGAACTATCATCCCGGTTCTAATGCTTTAACACTACCCAAACTACCAACTGATCTATATGTTGGTTTATGTTTTACTTGATTTAAAAACTTATTTAAACAAATCCTGATAAGCTTCATCTTCCCCAATTTATAACCCAAGAACCCTAGTTTTCCATTTGACTCAATTAGCGAATGATAATTGAAACCAATAAAGGGTTAAGACTAGGATCAGAATCGTAAACATAGAGATGAGTTTGATTTAACACTTACGGATGGCTATGCTTCAAACTTGACGTGTCAACCTAGAAGTCAAAACTACAACATTGCACGCTACAGATAGAACGAGAGAGTTCAGAGATAGAGGGTATTTGATTTTCGGATGAATCAGAACATAGGGGTGGTTTCAATTTATAAGATGATCGATAAAATGGAAGGTTTGGATCATTGACCGTGATTTGGTCAAAAACTGATTATGGAAGCATCTCCATGAGCTGGATTTCCGAGGATTACGGGTCGACTTCACGCGGGATACACTGTCGATTAAGTTAATAAATCAATCATGGGCTGATTTCCATCTTTGAGCTCTAATTACGTTGTCAACTCGAGGATTGTCGTTGGGTAAAAATAAACGGGTCGGGTCATCATGTTTTGGGAAGGTTTTGGGCCGGCTGGGAGTTGGGCTTAAAAGGGTGGGATGTGGTTTTTATTATGGATATGGTTTGTGATGGGTTTTGTTTAAGTTTAAGTATATAAATTCAATCTTTATAAATTTTCAAATAAAATCTGAAAATATTATTATTATAATTAAAAGGGGTTAAAATAGATAGTTTATTATGTTTAAAAAATTAATAACCTTGTCATGACTAAAAATATTTTGGCGTAATAAGTAATTAATATAAAGTTATAAAATAAATGAAAATGGGACAAAATACAAAATAAAAGTTCTATTAATTTCAAAAATTTAAGGAAAATTACATAATGTTAAATACAAAACACACGACTGGCTTTCAAAATAGACGACTGGCTATGCCAGTCGCCCCTAAGGCACACGACTTGCTAGCCAGTTGCCCCTGACAGGCGACTGGGTAGCCAATCAACTGCACTGCAGGCGAAACACCCTTTTGACGCGCAAAACTCTTCAACTCAGATCCGAAACTTATTGGAACACCACCAATCAATACAAAATCAATATCTAACCCAACCCCATCATTATTCCCCAATTAACACCCCGTTTTATGCGCAAATTACAAGTTTTCCCAAAAATGGATAATATTATACGTAAATCACATCAATGCATGCAAAAGCTTCCCTAAATAGCAAATAACCTGATTTAATCACATAATCATGTTTAAAACATCATCAAGCTTCAGTATGATCATTCTAGCATAAATCCTAACAAGTTACAAGCATAATATTATCATATTAAACCCTAGATCCTACTAAAATCCTTAAACGGGTCAACACTCATAAAACCACATAACAACTTAAACATCATTCAATCATGCTCCTAACACCTAGATAATCATCATAACAACATCCTAGAGTCATTCTAACAACAAACAAACAAGAAACCCCATGTTCTAGATCACCAACATCATTCAAAGTTTGCACTTTTATTAGAAACTCATAGGAAATATTTAAATTTAGTTTAGAAAGGTTTTTTCCGAAGGTTTTTATTGATGAAAACATACAAAGATCAGATTTGGACATTTAGGGTTCATAATAATAACATAAAAATGTTTGAAAAGGATTTTGATGAACCACGCACCGTAGATCTACATTTGTTTATGGATTTAAAGGTTGTTTTGGCTGGGAAATGGTGATTTTAGGGTAAAAACGGGTTTACAAAGGTTAGAGGCCATGAGAGAGCACTTGGGTTGAGTTAGGGTTGCACAAATGATGAAAATGAAGAACAAGTCAAGTATGGTATTTATCTATGTTATCAGTCATCTGCCATATTCTGGGCAACTGGTTAGCTAGTCGCCCCTTTTCCACGCGATTGGCTAGCTAGTCGCCCCTACTTGGGCGACTGCGTTCTTCGACGTGTCGTTTACTAATGAAACACATTAATTCACGTATACACACATCGGTAAGTTATATAATGATCATAAAACATTTAGTATCTAACAATTTTTGTGTTTTATTATTTTACAAACCCCTTGGGATCTGAGACTCATGTCGTGTGCTTTACCTGGTGATCCTCCGAATCACCAATTTGTAACCCCTTAGGCATTTCCCACATTGTTCGTGGACAGGAGAAATCTTGGTTCATAAGTAATGTCCTGCCTCTTAAATCACCAACTTGTTTTGGGCTTATTTGGCTGTGGAGCACATGAAAATTCCACATTTAAGCGTGCTCAGGTGGGAGTAGTGCCGGGATGGGTGACCTCCTGGGAAGTCTTCCCCTGGGTAACCAAAAACAAATCCGTGAGCTTCTAGTGGGCAAAGCAGACAATATTGGATGATATTAGAGGCGGGGTATTAGAGAATAGTATCAGATTCACTCATGTGCCATACGGGATGGTGGGGGCAAACCGCATCGAGGACGATGAGTCCCTAAGGGGGGTGATTGTAATACCTTAGGCATATCTTACATCATCCGTGGACAGGAGAGATCTTGGTTCATAAGTAATGTCTTGCCTCTTAAACCACCAACGCGTTTTGGGCTTAGTTGGCTGTGGAGCACATGAAAACTCCACAGTTAAGCATGCTCAGGTGGGAGTAGTGTCAGGATGGGTGACATCCTGGGAAGTCTTCCCCTGGATAACCAAAAATAAATCAGTTAGCTTCTAGTGGGCAAAGCGGCCAATATTGGATGATATTAGAGATTTAGAGGTGAGGTGTTACATAATCCATGGACAATGTGTGTGTAACCGACTCCCAATGATTCCCCGAATCATTAGACTGACACTCGACGATTCCCCGTTGGACCGACTCAGCTAACCCAGTTAAGTATGTTTTATGAATGTTTTGCTAATGTAGACTTATATGTTTGTTAAAAGTATTGACTTGAGTTTGTCGGGTGTCATAGTGTTAGCACACACTCTTCCCGGAAACATCTTGGTTTTCTTCTCACTTTGTTTATGTTTAAAGATAATTAATAAAAATGTTCAATTTAGCCCCTCATGTTTTGGTTATTTTTTTCTTCACTGTTTCGACTTGCTGTAAGCTACTTTAATTATTAGTTAATTATTTCAAGTAAAATTACCAAAGTAAACATAACGGTTAAATATTCAAATTTTTGTGGGGTTACACAAGGTCTGTAAAGATCATCCAACTTATTGGTGTGTCTGGTTTTAGTAATTAGAAAAGATGTCGTTTTTCCTGGTGCCAAAAACTTGATGGGTTAACTCCAAAACATTGGTTTTGGGAAAAGACTGATTTTTACTAAACCTTTAAACAAGTTTTAAATTTATAAGTAAACGATAAAATACTTAGAAACCTAAAACCAACACATAGGCAGAGAACCTGAAGTGTATAGTATAGATTTCTAGGGTAAATACCGAGTATCGTATTCTAAAGAACACATTTTCCCCTACTCATCCTTTTATCATGTTAACTAATTGGATTTTGAAATCGAAAATAAAACGGAGGGGTGCTGAAAGAAAAATGGTTTTGAAAAAGGGTTTGGTTTAAAATTAAAAAGATAAAAATAGTAGGGATAGTAAACATGCACATCTCGGGGACCCTCTGTATAAGTAGTCAATTTTATTAATGAAAGTAGTATTAAGTTTAATTATTGGTGAGGAGGACAAGGGTGAACGGTCCCTTCAGAGTTGGGGATGAGAAAAGAAATATATAAGGGGTGACGTTCTGGCAACTCAATGGGTCACGCACAGGGGAAGTGTACAAGTCCCCATATAGGTGTTTTCGGACTACTGGCCCGTAAGCCATCGTTCTCCGGTTGACAATGTGGTGTTACACTGTTACCTAATTCACACTGCCGTGCAACTTTTTGGAAAGTTTGAGTCCTGCTTTTCAGTCACTTCCCAAACCACCGCCAAGCCACTCGTTTAAGCACTGGGTCCTCTAATTTATTTTCTTAAATTAATGTAGAGGCTTAATTCCGACTAGAAATACCTTCCACCTCACTTAGTTCTCGCTTTCCGTATCGAAGGATCTCTCTTACAATCAGAATAGGTGACAGCGTATCTCATATTAGTTAACGGTGTTGTACTAACGAGAACTAGATAAAATATCCTTGTTTAATTTATCTTAAAAGTGACAACTTAAATATTTATTGATCAGGTAAATATATGTTTGGTTTAGTGATTATTTGACTTAACAAACCCAACTGGTAACCTCCCGAGATGAACAAAATCCTTAACAAAGGTGGAACATAATCCTAAAGGTGTGCAATCCGAAGATCACTGGTGCACCTGTAAGGAATCCTTCATTTGCCAAGAAAATCATTCATACATCTGGTAAGAACAAGAAACGTGTTACTCGGATCTGGTCCACTTCAGAAGCCATTGCTTAGAACCCGGTTTGGATACAGAAACCTGAAGGATCTGTGTCATTACCGTACTCCTTGCCTTGGATCTAGCTTGGGACTACCAGAAGCCGATCGAACCTAATGATAGTTTAGTTTTATTATTTAAGTTAGGGTTGATTTTAGAGGTTTATGAAGGTAATTACTAATTGAACCTGTCACAAAGATAAGCAAATAAGAAATAGTTAAGAAGATAAACACACCAAATAACTAAAAATAAACTACTACTAATAATAAAAGTCAACAAATCAAAATAGGTACGGAGAATACTGGATGGATACAACTATAAATGAAAATCAACACAAGAACATGGAAGCTTCCAACTCATAGACAAGCCTTCCACCTCCTTGATCCTATGTATCGAATATAATCCTCGCGACCCTTGATGTTTTAATGCATGTAACTACTCTAACGGTTCCATTCTCGGCCGAGATGATCAAGGTAGGACGAGGTGGAATGTTAGGATGGCCCTAAGGCCTCCTACAAGAACCCAAGATCTCTGGAAGAAGCTTGGGAGTCGTCTCAAGAAAGCTCTTGAAGGACTAAGAAGGAACACCAAATGATTGAGTTGAGCTTGCTATTTATAGAACTGCCAGACTGTGCACGGGCATGCACAAGGAGTGGGCACGGGCGTGCACTGCCCCACGTATGTTCTGTTGCTACAGATATGTTTTGTCTATACTTCTGGTCGTTCACGGGCGTAACAAAGGATGGGCACGGGCGTGCTAGTTGACAAACTGAGTTTTCTTGTCTCCAAAGTTGGCTGCTTTGTCTTCTAGTGCGCGGGTGTAACACCCCAACCGATGGCGGAAACATCGGGATGTCACGTAGTGATGATTGTTCAGTAGCTCATGGTGAATAATAAATTTCATTAAATGATTTAAATCGATTACATACAATTGTTCTACAAGAATTCGTACATCAATTTGAATAAAACTATGCACATATCTTCAAGCAAATCTTCAAGCTAGTAGAACTTGAAACATGTTAAGTTGAAAATATTTTGGGTCAACAAAAGTTGGTGAGAATTACATAGGTTTTGATAATCGAATAAAATTTTTGTGCAATTCATGCGTATTGACAATCTAGTCCATATGCATAAACATACTAGAAGTAAATCGTGTGCATAATCAACCATTGTGACTGTTGTATTGTGGTACATCCCATACGCTCATGGTTCACTCGTTTATATTGCAGTAACAAACACCCACGCAACCTTTGTAGGAGGCACGTATCCGGGTGGGATTGTCAGTCCAGTAGATCTATCAATGTACACCGTTTGGCTGATGAATGTTTATGCTAGAATTGTGCTTACCCTAGTCATGTTCAAGACATAATGCAACATAGAAATACACATAGACACATTGATGTTTGAATTGCATAAATAATGTTGTAACATGTTTCACCCCAAAAATGGTGATAAATAGAAAAGGGGCTATGTAAAACTCACCTTAGCAAAATATTATATCTGTTGAAAAATTGAATAATGGTGTTGCCCAAATGTATCAAGTATCACCCTATAATAAGGTAATAAATATCTCTAAGTCTATCAAGTCTACAAATGTATAAGTTTCTAGGGCTTCGAATTGGGGATAAATACTTGTTTGATTAATATCAAAAATGTTTGATAATTGAGGGAATATTAATAAATAAATAACCAAAAATCTTTTTAGGAAATTTAAATTTAAGTTGGTCACAATAATGTATTTAAAGTGTAAAAATAATTTTTACAAAATTATTTTCTTTAAAATAGAATATTAATTCTATTTATAACAAATAGTCAAAATTTAACTTTAATATCTAAAAATATTAAAATTAAAGAATTATAAGTTTAAAATTTATATTTCTGTTCTAAATATTCAGAAATAATTTGTATAAAATTTTGGTGCAAAAATATTAAAAATTGAATTTATTATGATTTAATTATGATTAAAACTAACAAAAATTGATTAAAAATATTAATTAAATGATTTTTCCGAAATAAAAATCATTTCTGAAAAGCTTAATGTTATAAAAACTCAGGATAATTTTTGTGGAAATTAATAAGATCGTTTTGATATTTTTATAGATTTTTATAAATAAAATAGAATAAACTTGATTTATTTATTATATATATTAAATAAATAAATTTTTGAAAACTAAAAATTGTAAGTTGAACTTTTACATCAGATTAATACAAGATAATTTTTGTAGAATTTTTAAAAATGTTTTAGCATTTTAAAATGAATTTATAAGATTATAGGTATTATATATATAATTGATTTGATTGAAAACAAAACCAAAAAAAGGTTTGCCAAACCCGGGACTCGAACCCGCGTGGCTCGGGTGATAGGCACCAGACACAACCACTTGGTCCAGACCAGTGGTTGTGTTTGATTTCAGTTTATATAAAATAAATAAGATAATCGTGTTCTTCCCCAAAATTGCAAACAAGCCCTAGATTCTGCAATCGGTACAATTAGTGATCAATAGCCCCTGAATCATTGGGGCTATTGATCGTGGATTGCCGAAGGATAAATCCCACCAAAAACATTTAACTTACAGTGTTGTTTCGTGTATAATTATCGAGTCAATGCCGAGGTCAAAACACGAATCGTATAACAAGAACAGAGGACATTTAAGAATAATTGGGGATTGAGAGAGATGTATTGGCGAGTTGGGATGGTCCGGGAAGGCTTCAATTTATAGGGTAGTGGCTCGATTGTTCGAATGGCAAGTATTGCCTTTGGTATTAAAATTGACGCGTCTCCGAGCCAAATTTGGTATGAATTAGACTGTAATTGATCGTGTAATGATGGTTGATAGGCCGGTAATCACGAACACCTTCCTATATTGGATCAATCACACGTCTATGAGGTTAATTAGATTTGGTAAAAATGGAATTTCTTGGCCATTACTGCTGCAGCGCGTTAACAGGGAAGAAGAAGAAGAGACGAGAGTGGGTTTTATATATAATTAAAGTTGGGTTTTAAAACAACTGAAGGGTGTGGCCCAGGTGGTTAGGGGCGTGTGTTGTGTGTAAAAGGTCTCCGGTTCGAAACCCGGCTGGGACACTCTTTTTTTTGATTAATCCGGAAAAAGGGGAGGAGGGGTTGGGCCTTGGCTGTGTTGGGCTCCTGGGTTGGGTGATGGGCTGCAGAAGGTGGGCTCAGGTGGGGTAAAATAAAAGAAGGGTTTAATAATAATAGTGTTGGGTTGTTGGATAAAACTAAGCATATATATATATATATATATATAAAATCTGAAAAATATTTTTATTATTATTATTACTATATATATATATATACATATATATATATATATAGATATATGTGTGAATAATTATCATTGTATTGGGGTTCAAAATATCACCAAAAATTATAATAATAAGGCTTGTTGTTTTAATCCATAACGTATATTTATTTAGTGCGAAATGTTACAGTCTCCCCTACTTTTAGGAACTTCGTCCCGAAGTTAAAGAAGACACCAAGTTTACAATTGGCCGACTACCGAAAACCTTGATAAAATTCCTCACTATCTTAATGTACCTGTAAATTCATGATTACGTTCCGGACCGTAATTATCAATTTACCTTACATTAAGGTTTTGCGTCCTTTTATGACTCTACCGATTGTTGAGCAGGTCTGATAGTCTCCACCATCGTTGAGCAGGTTGTAGGGCCTCTCCCGACTGTTGGAAAGACATGATGACCTCTACCAATCGTTGAGTAGATTGTTTGGTAGTCAACTAATTGTCGTACAAGTAAGCAAGTGTAGACATAGCAATCAGTTCACATTCAAACAAACATGCACACAGATGTTATGATAATACTCGAATTTATTATTTCAATCAAAAGTGGCAATACATGGAATTAAAGAGAAAGTAGACATTATTCAAATGGTAGGGTTTAAGTAGCTGGAGGGTCTCAAGCGGGGTTATTTGGAGCATCAAGAGCGTTTGTAGCAGGGATTCGACAAGCATCTGCAAGATGCCCATACCTTTGACAATTGGTGCACTGTCGGCAGGGTACTTGAGTTGGATGGTGATACTGGCAGGTGTCACACTTAGGTAGCTTCCCGTTGTATTGTTTCTTGTTGGGTGGGGCAGTGGTGTCTATTGCAAAATTTCTGACCATACACTTCCCGTTGGTTGAGGCCTCGGTTTTGATTTCAACGGCAGGTTGGGGAGTATCCTTTTTCTTTTCCCCTTTACGAGTCAGGGTTCCTGCCTTCACATGGTTATCTGTTAGGGTGGCAGCCAAACGCTTTGCTTCCTCCAAAGTAGCAGGGTTCCTTCCCCACACCGTGTCTTGAATCTGCATCGGTAAGCCACCAATGTATTTTTCAATAGCAATGGGCAAGGGGGTGACCTTGTGAGGTAGTAGTAAGCTAAGTTCGTGAAAGCGAGTGTTGTAAGCAAGGTTTTCCCCACTGTCTTGAGCAAGATCATGAAATTCATCTTCCAGCTTCTTAATTTCATTACGAGGACAGAACTCTGCCTTCATAATGTCTTTAGCTTGATCCCAAGTTAAGGCTAGTGCAGCTTCAGCTCCGCGAGTGCGTTTTTATTCATTCCACCAAGTGAGTGCTCGTTTGTGAAGAACACTCATGGCATAACGGACCTTAAAGTTGTCGGGGCATTCACTGTTGATGAAGGTATTCTCAATACCCTCAAACCATTGCAGGAGTCCTGTAGCTCCTTCTTCTCCACTGAACTTTGGGGGATTGCAAGAATTAAAGTGCTTAAGGGTACAGGCTGGAAGACCATTCCCATTCCCGTTGTGATTTCCATTTCCATTCCCGTTGCCGTTGCCGTTCCCGTTGCCGTTTAACTGGATGACTTGAGCTAGTAAGTTGGGAACCAGAGTTGCGATTTGCTGCGCCATTTGTTGAGAAATGATTGCAGCCAGTTGAGCATCGACACCATTATTGTTGTTGTTGTTGTTGTGGTTAGTGTCATGGTTATGATTGTGATTGCTACTCCCTTCATCATGATTGTCACCACTGTTGAGACGAGCACTGCGACGTGGAGGCATGATCTGTAAGAGACACAATGAAATGAATGAGGTTATATAAGGAATGTAATCATTTATTCATTAAAACGAATAAACGAAAACGTTGACTTATCAAAGATTCTAGATTCTAATAACATATGAAGACATGCTTTAGCCTATAAGTGAACACTCATCCCGAGAATTCCCAGGTAGGCATCCGGGTCCCTCGTCTGATTGGGATATATGCGCAATGCCAGCCTAGACAGAAGACTCAGAATACAGGCGTTCACCCTTCCAGATTGCACGTGTTCGTTATTAAAATCTAGAACTTCGACGAGATCTCAAGGTGGTTCAGGTTAAACCTGAGGATCTTGTCCTATTAGTCTAAGAGTGGATCCAGTGATGGAGAGCAACCTTCTTGAAAGGATGAAAGTAGGGATATGAAGTAGGAGATAAAGAATAGCAAGTAAAAGAAGCAAGTACTGGTTAAATCCTATGGTTATAGACTAGATTATTTTTCTAATAACCTAATTCCCTATAACCATGGCTCTGATACCAATCTGTAACACCCCAACCGATGGCAGAAACATCGGGATGTCACGTAGTGATGATTGTTCAGTAGCTCATGGTGAATAATAAATTTCATTAAATGATTTAAATCGATTACATACAATTGTTCTACAAGAATTCGTACATCAATTTGAATAAAACTATGCACATATCTTCAAGCAAGTCTTCAAGCTAGTAGAACCTGAAACATGTTAAGTTGAAAATATTTTGGGTCAACAAAAGTTGGTGAGAATTACATAGGTTTTGATAATCGAATAAAATTTTTGTGCAATTCATGTGTCATGGCAATCTAGTCCATATGCATAAACATACTAGAAGTAAATCGTGTGCATAATCAACCATTGTGACTGTTGTATTGTGGTACATCCCATACGCTCATGGTTCACTCGTTTATATTGCAGTAACAAACACCCACGCAACCTTTGTAGGAGGCACGTATCCGGGTGGGATTGTCAGTCCAATAGATCTATCAATGTACAACCGTTTGGCTGATGAATGTTTATGCTAGAATTGTGCTTACCCTAGTCATGTTCAAGACATAATGCAACATAGAAATACACATAGACACATTGATGTTTGAATTGCATAAATAATGTTGTAACATGTTTCACCCCAAAAATGGTGATAAATAAAAAAGGGGCTATGTAAAACTCACCTTAGCAAAATATTATATCTGTTGAAAAATTGAATAATGGTGTTGCCCAAATGTATCAAGTATCACCCTATAATAAGGTAATAAATATGTCTAAGTCTATCAAGTCTACAAATGTATAAGTTTCTAGGGCTTCGAATTGGGGATAAATACTTGTTTGATTAATATAAAAAAATGTTTGATAATTGAGGGAATATTAATAAATAAATAACCAAAAATCTTTTTAGGAAATTTAAAGTTAAGATGGTCACAATAATGTATTTAAAGTGTAAAAATAATTTTTACAAAATTATTTTCTTTAAAAATTCTATTTATAACAAATAGTCAAAATTTAACTTTAATATCTAAAAATATTAAAATTAAAGAATTATAAGTTTAAAATTTATATTTCTGTTCTAAATATTCAGAAATAATTTGTATAAAATTTTGGTGCAAAAATATTAAAAATTGAATTTATTATGATTTAATTATGATTAAAACTAACAAAAATTGATTAAAAATATTAATTAAATGATTTTTCCGAAATAAAAATCATTTCTGAAAAGCTTAATGTTATAAAAACTCAGGATAATTTTTGTGGAAATTAATAAGATCGTTTTGATATTTTTATAGATTTTTATAAATAAAATAGAATAAACTTGATTTATTTATTATATATATTAAATAAATAAATTTTTGAAAACTAAAAATTGTAAGTTGAACTTTTACATCAGATTAATACAAGATAATTTTTGTAGAATTTTTAAAAATGTTTTAGCATTTTAAAATGAATTTATAAGATATAGGTATTATATATATATAATTGATTTGATTGAAAACAAAACCAAAAAAAAGGTTTGCCAAACCCGGGACTCGAACCCGCGTGGCTCGGGTGATAGGCACCAACACAACCAATTGGTCTAGACCAGTGGTTGTGTTTGATTTCAGTTTATATAAAATAAATAAGATAATCGTGTTCTTCCCCAAAATTGCAAACAAGCCCTAGATTCTGCAATCGGTACAATTTGTGATCAATAGCCCCTGAATCATTAGGGCTATTGATCGTGGATTGCCAAAGGATAAATCCCACCAAAAACATTTAACTTACAGTGTTGTTTCGTGTATAATTATCGAGTCAATGCCGAGGTCAAAACACGAATCGTATAACAAGAACAGAGGACATTTAAGAATAATTGGGGATTGAGAGAGATGTATTGGCGAGTTGGGATGGTCGGGAAGGCTTCAATTTATAGGGTAGTGGCTCGATTGTTCGAATGGCAAGTATTGACTTTGGTATTAAAATTGACGCGTCTCCGAGCCAAATTTGGTATGATTAGACTGTAAATGATCGTGTAATGATGGTTGATAGGCCGGTAATCACGAACACCTTCCTATATTGGATCAATCACGCGTCTATGAGGTTAATTAGATTTGGTAAAAGTGGAATTTCTTGGCCATTACTGCTGCAGCGCGTTAACAGGGAAGAAGAAGAAGAGACGAGAGTGGGTTTTATATATAATTAAAGCTAGGTTTAAAGCAACTGAAGGGTGTGGCCCAGGTGGTTAGGGGCGTGTGTTGTGTGTAAAAGGTCTCCGGTTCGAAACCCGGCTGGGACACTCTTTTTTTTTATTAATCCGGAAAAAGGGGAGGAGGGGTTGGGCCTTGGCTGTGTTGGGCTCCTGGGGTTGGGTGATGGGCTGCAGAAGGTGGGCTCAGGTGGGGTAAAATAAAAGAAGGGTTTAATAATAATAGTGTTGGGTTGTTGGATAAAACTAAACATGTATATATATATATATATATATAAAATCTGAAAAATATTTTTATTATTATTATTACTATATATATATATACATATATATATATAGATATATGTATGAATAATTATCATTGTATTGGGGTTCAAAATATCACCAAAAATAATAATAATAAGGCTTGTTGTTTTAATCCGTAACGTATATTTATTTAGTGCGAAATGTTACAGCGGGGCTCTCGTGCATGTGAGCATGGACGTGCTTGATCAATCCCGGGTCAATTTTATCACCGTTTAAGCCCCGAAAAGGACTTTACAAATATTTGGAACATGCTTTGGGTCTCATATTCTCAGGAATCTCCGGTTTTTAGCTGTTTATGCCCGAAAATCATCTATTTTTGGGTTGGTGCTCCAATTTCCTGAAAAACACAAATAGGAACGATTAAGTAGCTATAATTATCAATTTAAGCTCAATTTTTTCCATATTATGAGACTATTTATGCATGTTTTATATGTATAATTGATGGCACTATAGGAACCGTTCGCGTATAAAAATAAATAAACAATTTTTATTAATTTTTACAATACAAGATGCAAAGGAAATTTACAAACAAAATAATATTACAACTGAAATGAAATAAAATTGCAAGAAAAAGATGAAAAATAAAGAATGTTGTGGCTAAATATCGTGTTAGACACGGGGCCCTTAAAACAAATTCTGAGCCTACCGGAGACTCGTTTTGTTTCCCAGGGTACAACATGTAACATTTCGCGTTTAATAATTGTACGTTACGTATAATTTGAATGAGACGTCAAGTTTCTCATCGTTATTATCCTTTAAAAATTATTATTGTGGCATTTTTGGAACCCTTATACTATTATAATTATACATAATATATATATATATATATATTTAGTTTAAATGTAAAAAAAATACAATGCTTGGGCCGGGACTCGAACCCGCGCCCCAAGCCGGCCCAAATGCACACAACGTCTTAACCAACTGCTCCACACATGCTTATTGTTTTAAACCCGACTCATTATAATTATATCATATGATTAATTCTTCACAGTTGACTTGGAAAGTCAACTGTGGAATCAATCTACCATAATTATCTTCCTTGAACGCGTAATTGATCCAGAAATGGCATAACATCGTGATTACCGGCCTTTTACGAGTCAAACCCATATACAATCTTCATTAATTCGTACCAATTATAATTAATTTGACGAAACCCAATTAATTCGAAGTCAACCATGCCAATTCGAGCATCCAACCCACCTCCCTATAAATTGGACCTTTCCAAACCTTCTACACTCGCCGAATATTCACTCTCAATCCTCAATTTCTGTCTAACATCATCGTTCGAAGTTTTTCTTGCTCGTGTTGACTTTTTCCGTTGACTGAACGATTTCCAGGAAATCGTGTTTGTAAGTAATGATTTTCATATGGGTTTTAATCTTCGGCAATCACACAACAATAACCCTATGCTTAATTGGGTTATTGTTGTGTGAATCATTGAATTGAAATAACTAGGGCTCGATTATTATTAATTGGGGAAGAACATTGATTTTTCATACGTGTTATATTTTAATCAAACTGAAACCAAACACAACCACTGGTCTAGACCAAGTGGTTGTGTTTGGTTCCTTTGAACCGAGCCACGCGGGTTCGACCCCCGGCATCACCAAGGTTTTTCCTCTTTTTTTTTGAAACATTCCAACTATATATATATATATATAATTACTAGTATTTTAAAATTAGTTTTAAAATACTAAAACTCTTTTAAAAATTCTACAAAAATTATTTTATGTTAATCTAGTGTAAAAGTTTAACATACAATTTTTAGTTTTCAAAAAATTTATTTATTTAATATTTATAATAAATAATTCAAGTTTATTTCATTTTATTTATAAATTCTATAAAAATATCAAAACAATTTTATAAATTCCCACAAAAATTATTCTGAGTCTTTATGACAATAAAATTTTCTGAAATGATTTTTAATTCTGAAAAATCATTTATTTAATATTTTTAATCAATTTTTGTTAGTTTTAATCATAAATAAATCATAATAAATTTATTTTTCAATATTTTTGCACCAAAATTTTATATAAATTATTTCTGATTATTTGGAACAGAAATATAATTTTTAAACTAATAATTCTTTAATTTTAGTATTTTTTAAATATTAAAGTTAAATTTTGACAGTTTGAAATAAATAGATTCAATATTCTATTTTAAAGAAAATAATTTTATAAAAATTATTTTTATACTTTAAACTCATTATTGTTACCATCTTTGATTTAAATTTTATAAAAAGACTTTTGATTATTTACTTATCAAATTTCTCTCAATTATCAAGCATTTTAATTATTAATCAAACGAGCACTTATCCCCAATTCGAAGCCCTAGAATATAATTGTAGACTAGATAGACTTAGACATATTTATTACCTTGATTATAGGGTAATACTTGGCATTGTTTGGGCAACACACTACTCTAGTTTTCAAGAGATATAACATTTTGCTAAGGTGAGTTTTACATAGCCCCTTTTCTATTTATCACCATTTTTGGGGTGAAACATGTTACAACATTCTATATGCAATTCAATCATCAAAGTGTCTATGTGTTTTTCTATGTTGCATTATGTCTTGAACATGACTAGGGTAAGCACAATTTTAGCATAATCATTAACATTGATCAGCCGACGGTATACATTGATAGATCTATTGGACTGACAATCCCACCCGGATACGTGCCTCCTACAAAGGTAGCGTGGGTGTTTGTTATCGCATAACATATTCGAGTGAACCATGAGCGTATGGGATGTACCACAATACAACAGTCACAAGGGTTGATTATGCACTCGATTTACTTCTAGTATGTTTTCACATATGGACTAGACTTGCCATGACACTTGAATTGCACAACATTTTTATTCGATTATCAAAACCTATGTAATTCTCACCAACTTTTGTTGACCCAAAACTATTTTCAACTTAACATGTTTCAGGTTCTACTTGCTTGAAGATTTGAATTAATGCTTGAAGATGTGTGCATAGTATTATTCAGTTTGATGTACGAATTCTTGTAGAACAATTGTATGTAATTTATTTAAATCATTTAATGAAATTTATTATTCACCATGAGCTACTGAACAATCATCAATATGTGACACCTCGGTGTTTCTGTCATCGGTTGGGGTGTTACACAACAGCCAAAGCAGCGTGTACTGCCAGAGTAAGCACAAAACCCGAAGTATACCTTGATTACAAGAAGAACAGAGTAGAAAGGGTTTTAGAGGAGAAGTGAAAGAGATGATTTTCTCTTGTGTGTCTTCAACAGCCAACTCTCTTAGCTATTATAGGGAGCCAAGAGTTGTAACATAAAAAGGAATTAAACCAGAGAATTAAATGTCATTGAACGTCTTCAATGTCATTTAATTGTTGCTTTAATTCTCAGTCAAAGCTTTGACTCGTCAGTTACACTGCTGTTCAGAAACTGGTCTCTTAGAAGTTCGCGCGCGCTTCAGATGCACACTGGTGTCTGACCTGCCACGCAGGCACAGGTTACATGCGCCACGTAATCCCGTTCTACGTCATGAGTCTGCCACCCGCGCGCCATGCAGGACAAGGCGTCGCCTGTCTCTGCCTTCCAGCGCCACGCGTAGTGTTATGTCAACGGACCAGTCCGTTCTCCGCTTTTACGTCAACAGAAGTCTTCGTTGACACCCGGCATATTTGGCTTAAACATTTTAGTAACATCTAAGTCTACCTTAGTGGGAAACGTTATAAACGAACTTAACTGGGTTAGTTGAGTCGGGTCAAGTTAGGATTGTCCAGGGTACAATGATCTGGAGGATCATTGGGAGTCGTTTTGGGAATACACTAGTACCGGGTCCCGTTGTTGGTGACATTACATGAACTAATTAAGTATATGTGTAGATTACGGGTCGTATGGTGGATTATATACATAGATGTGTTTAAATGATGTGTAAATGATTATCCGTGCTTAAATATGTTAAACATAGACTAAGGTTGCATGCTCATATGTTAAGGTATGTTAGAATGCGTTAAACACGACAAACTGGAAAACTAGAAAAACATGGATTCTGGTTCGACCACTTCGAGTGGTCGAAGGAAGAATTTTTGCTTGGTTCGACCCTTTGTAAATGGGCGAACCTGGGATGTGGAATTGAAAGAATTCCCTTCGACCAGGACAGGGCTCATTCGACCCTGTGGAAGGATCGAAGGAGGCTACCTTCGACCACTTACAGGGGGCAAAGGAGGATCAGTATAAATACCAAACTTTGTCATTTTTCACCATTTCACAAACCCTAACCGTCTCAAAACACTCTCAAACGATTTTAATCACTAAGGAAGGAGTTTTCGCTCTTCCTTTTCATAATCTAACCTATCTACAACATCTAAACAAGAATCCAAGGTGTGTTCTTGATCCTAAACCTTTTTAAAGCATTTTTATTCGTTTTCATCTAACCCTAATTGTCCAGATCTGTTCTAAGGGTGTTTTCATGATTAAAAACCTTTTAAACATCTTTCTAAATCAAAACCTTATCATTTAAACATAGGTTTTCATGGTAATAAATATATGTTAATTGTGTACTATGTGGTGTTATGTGTTGTTCAATGATTTGCTGCTGTATCTATGATAGAAACATGATATAGGATTGTTATTGATGCTAGGTTATTGTTGTTTAGGGTTAAAGAGGGATAGATGGTGATATTATGGGTATTTGGGGGGTTTTAACGAATCTAGACTTGATGCATGATATTTATGATCAATAGAACTAATAGGGAAAGATCGAACACTCGACAAACTGAGCATTTTAAATTGAATATGGATCGATTTCAAAAGTTTTCAAATTGGGTAAATAATCCATGCATGATTGTGACGTTTCCATAATTCTTACCATTTTGGGAAAGGGCTGAAATGGACGTATTATTGGGGGAAATCGGTGGGGTTTTGTAGAGATAAGTTATTCATGCTTGACTGCTGTGTTTGATGATGTTTCGAGTTGTTTTGAATGTGTTTGAAGCGTTTTTAGGAAAATTCGCACAACAGGGGTTTTGTAGGGATAAGTTATTCATGCTTGACTTGGATCCTGGTTTGTCATGCGCCTCGCGGTAAAACTCCGCAAGTGGAAATTTGAGGGTGTGACAAGTCAAAACTTTGACTCGTCAGTTACACTGCTATTCAGAAAGTGGTCTCTTGGAAGTTCGCGCGCGCGTCAGATGCACACTGGTGTCTGACTTGCCACGCAGGCACAGGTTACACGCGCCACGTAATCCCGTTCTACGTCATGAGTCTGCCACCCGCGCGCCATGCAGGACAAGGCGTCGCATGTCTCTGCCTTCTAGCGCCACGCGTAGTGTTATGTCAACGGACTAGTCCGTTCTCCGCTTTTACGTCAACAGAAGTCTTCGTTCTCCGCGTCCGCCTATCTTGCTGAACCCCCTGTGCACCATCAAAAACACTAAGGCGGCTTGCAGCGACGCGAGTGTGCGAAGTATGCCTCAACGCCCACGCCACGCGAGTTAAGGGTGCTATCCTTCGCGACTTCCTTAGTGTGTGATTCCATGAGACACTTAGGATGGGGAGTTTCTCCTTATAAACAAGTTTAAGATTCATCTCCCTTCCAATGTGGGACAAGTTCTCCTTGCCACTTTCCATTTCACATTCCCAACTTAGTTGTTTCACTCCTCTACTTTTGAGCATTGATATCTCATTCATCTTAGCTCCGTCTTGGACGCAGTTTAGTTCGTTGCGGAGCTCTCACAACATAGAACATAAACCCACAAAGAAATATATAAATAAACCTTAGTTTCAAATATATATTTTTGTTCGAAACTTAGGAAAAATCATTTTCCTAAAATTGTGAAAATAGCATTTTCACCTATTTTTCCAACAGGAACATAATATCACTTATGCGGATCAAACTCCCTCGTGGGAGTTTAGTTCTTTAAGAGTATTGTAAGGAACACGACCTGAATAGATCGACCCTATCTTGGGGTACGTCTAGTTTGCTCTTTGGGATTGAACTCGGTTGTGGGAGTTTTGATGTATGGATGTATTCTAATATGTCCAACCTACATATACTGGCCTTTTCTTTTGGGACGTTCAATTCGATCTCTCTTAGAGAGCAAGTTTGCTTGTGAGACTTTTTTTTTTTTTTAATTTATTTTGTTCAATGCGTGACGACTTAAGTTTCATGTCCTGACCCTTTAGGTCAATGCAAGCTTTCATTTTCCAGACTTTGATGCCATTCATGTTCCCACCTAATATGGTCATTTAAACTATCATGTTTATATCCTTCATTTGGCAAGCATTTCAGTCAATGACTTCCTAGCTGCTACTAGACCTTGGGTTAGACTGTGGATTTTGATATTGCGTGTGTTCTCATTTGGCAAGCATTTCTGTCAATGCCTCTCGGTCTAGCATGGGGTTCTCATGATGTAACATTCCGGTCCATTAGATGGTGGAATGAATCTCATTTTGTGTACACATAAGATATACCTCGATCTAAACATTTATCCTATCAGACGTAGTAAAAAAAAATGTTTTGAATATGACTGCTACTTGTGTCAATTCTAATAGTTATCATAAAAATATAAGAATTAAGGTGTTTAACCTAAATCAAGTATTAACAATATTAATTACTATAGATTATTGTCTTCTTTTAGAAAAATATTACACTCTTATGATTTGCCCCCACAAATGACATGTAGAAAAGAATCGAATGTTTGAATAGATTCGATCATCTTTTGACTTTGACCATCTTCAAATTACTGAATTAAGATGATGTTAAGGTCTTCTTCTGACAAATATGAATGGTCCATAATTAAGCAACATAAAATAATAGCACATAAAATTGCCGGTATTTGGAATTTCAGCATTTCTTCTGCACGACAGGATGGAATGAATACAAACGAATTTTTGATATTTGAGTATATTAATTTTCCCAACATCTATATCTATACTGCTGGGATGCATTCTAGATAGATAAAAAAGTAATTTAACTTCATTTAAGAAGAACACTGTTGTAATTTGATAACCTTATATTAAATACATTATTTAGGAAACTTCTAATTAAATACATTATTTATTAAATGTTTTCAACAATAAATATTAAATTCATATAAATACAAAAATAATATATATACATTTACCATAATAATATATTCTCATAATTAAAGTTTATATTATCATAACTAAGGGCATAATAATTAAAAACAACTAATTTTTCATTAATAAAATATATAGGTATGTCAATTTGATCTCTCATTCAAAATTTGATTTATGATTAATAATTGTTGATAAATGTAGAGTCGGGAATAATAATAATAATAATAATAATAATAATAATAATAATAATAATAATAATAATAATAATAATAATAAAGATAAAAACTTTGGATTTGAAATGCAATAATAAGAAAATCCAACCAATAATAATTTCCTTCAAACTCTAGAAAACATATCATAAAAATCCTTTTCAAAAAACATTTAAAGATTGGATCTTTTCTTAGTTTTGAAGGTCTTTTTTCAGAGTATGATCATTACTACTCCATGATCACAAAAGGAATTTCTTATTTATGTATGTTATTCACTTTCATGTTTCTTGACCTATTTCTATAATATTATTATATAATTAACAATCTTGGTTTGAATCGGATTTGAAGAGATATGTACCCGTACGTGCGCACAAAGGAAACTCACATGCATGTCAGCGCAACAACGTGACGTAGAGTTCTAGAAGATGGCGCACGCAGCCACAAAAAGGACAGGTGTCACCCGACAAGAGCAGGACACACAGCCAATCAGAGGCGTGAATTCCCTGCTCCATGATCGCCTGCCAGTACGAGGTACGAGAAAGGACGAAAAGGACAATGACAGGACACGTGGACCAATCGCAGAAGGACAACGCGAGAAATAACAACGGTCACAATAGTACAAGACAACTGCCATTTCTTCCACAGCCAATCACAGGCCACCTCAGGGGCCTATAAATACTCTCCTTCGTCATCAGAGGAGGGGATCGATTCATCGGAGAGAAAGTTCATACTATAAGCTGTGAGAAATAGATTATAGTCGAAACTCTGTAATAATCCCGAAATAGTGTCTTGTATTTGTCTTATCAATTAATGAGAACTACGTCCTTTACTATATTCATACATTAGCACTGTTATACTTGGATTGTTATATTGGTGTTTCTTCATTGGCGCCATCCGTCTTTTGAGTTTTCAAGAACATCAACTAAAAAACTTCTATTTCTCAAAAAACCAGCTATGAATTCTTTACCAGCAACGATAAACTCCCCGGTGGGCATGTCCGGCACTGGTGTTGCTCAGGCAAACACCAGCCAGCCCGACAGCAACACGGAGGAGCAATTTCACGGCACAGATGTGGGCCGCACTCCATCCTCCGGGAGGAGGCAAGCCCCATCGTTTCATTTTGCAACTGATAATGTTCAAGCTTCACCCGCTGGTCAGACCACGCCAATGGTTAGTCCGGAGGTGTGGTATGCGCAGCAAAATGAAGCTCTGAAACAAGCATTCATAAACAAGATTAAAGAACAACAGCTGAGAGAAGCATCCCCCGCCCTGTCCTTCAGCGAAGGAAGGCCTGTCACCATATCGGAAGGGCCATCCAGAGCTGCAGGACAAATCGGCGGAAGCAATCACATCACTGATCCAACTTGGAGGGAAGACTCCGACGAGTCACAGAGTCGTTTTCAACGTGACACAAGCAAGTACTTGACCAACACTGTTGATCGAGCACACTTGTTGTCCGGCGAGGACGATCTCACGCAACCCTACTACCCCCTTCATTCAGTGAAAAATCAAAGTTCACATCGCACATCACGCTTGCCACGCTGCCCGCACGAACAAAAATCCCAAGTACTCTGGGAAAGTTCGACGGCACCGGCGACCCTGACGACCACCTAAGAAGTTTCGAAATCGCAGGGAAATGCGCAAGGTGGAGCCTGCCAGCATGGTGTCACATGTTCGCGCAGACGCTTACGGTCGCAGTGCGAGTGTGGTTCGACAGCCTGCCAAACGGCAAGATTGACAATCTGAAAGAATTGACTGATAAATTCTCAGACCACTTCAACCAAAACAAGAGGATTGAGCGTGATTCCACAGACATCTTGCAAGTCAAGAGACGCGAGAATGAATCCATTGAAGACTACATCACCAGGTTTAATCGAGAGGCCTTGCAGATCAGACCGATCGGGTTCGAACTTATGAAAGCGGCATTCACACAAGGAGTGAGGTGTGACTCACTGATCCGCACTTTAGCCGGATGTACAGGCATGCCCAACACTTGGGAAGAGATCATGCGCGGCGCAAAGAACTACGCCAAAACTGAGAGAGAACTTTCCGTTTGGAGCAGAATTCAAGCGCCGCAGTACACAGACACACAAGCACAAGCAGTGCGCAACAGAAATAACAGAAACGAGCGAAGGGAAAAGGGAACGTCTGGACGAGGCTCCAAGGAGCCAATCAGACAGTGACAAAGCCCACCGCACCCCAAGACTACCAACACAACACGTCACTCGTGCATAAATCTGGTAGACGGAGTCACAACAACTGGACTCCTTTAACAAAAACACCAGCGCAAGTCCTAGCCACAGAAAATGTCGACTTCCCGGAACCAAAGGTCATCAAGCGAAGGGAAGGGCTAGACCATAACAAGTTCTGCGCTTACCATCAAGACATTGGCCATGATACTGACAAGTGCTATCAGCTGAAGCAAGCAATCGAGGATGCGTTGAAAACCGGTAAACTTGGACACCTGCTGCAAAACGTGGAGCGCAAACAAACAGCGGGCCCACCGCCCAAAAAGATAAAAAATGTGAGTATGATGATACATAGCAGTGGGTACCGACTTCAAAAGCGAAAGCCAGAAACCACAGCAGAATGGAAAGAGCAACAAGTGTGCTTCCCAGTGGTCAAAGGCGGCCCGTCTGCTACGCGGGCAATCATTGTCACGGCCATCTTCGACCACTACAGGACTACCAGAGCTTTCATGGATACCGGCAGCAACTCGGATATCATGTACGGACAATGCTTCGACTTATTAGACGAGGAAGACAAGCAAAGACTGCGTCCTATCAACTCCCCAATCATGGGATTTTCAAACGAAGTCGTGACCCCGCTTGGGGAGATTTCTTTCCCCCTCACCTTGGGAGCATATGGGCGTTCACGAACTGAAGAGGTCACCTTCCTTGTCATCCCGACGAAGTCCAAGTATGATATCATTTGGGACGAGACTCTATGGCCTCATACAACATGGTCACCTCTACAGTCCATGGCGCAATCGGTTTCCCCACCCCAAGTGGTGTGGCAATCGTGTGGGCTAACAGAGAATGCGCCATGACAACAGAGTCCCATCCAGCCAAGATGCAAAAGCCGTGCCCGTGCACAGAGCCAGAAAAGTGGATTTTGAATCCAAAGTTCCCTGATCAACCCATCACACTGGGACCAGCAATCTCAGAGAACATCAGAGATCACTTGAAGCAGCTCCTCCGAAAAAATATAGACGTGTTCGCGTGGCAACCCTCAGACATGACCGGTGTTCCCCGCGAACTCGCCCAGCACAAGCTCAACACATACCGCTCCGTAGAGCCCATCGCGCAAAAGCGCCGAAGCATGGGCGCCGAGAAAACGCAAGCGATGAATGAGCAAGTAGGAGAGCTGTTAAAGGCCGGAATCCTAAGGGAAACACGGTATCAAACCTGGGTTGCCAACCCAGTAATGGTAAAGAAAAGCAACGGTGGTTGGAGGATGTGCGTGGACTACACCGACCTCAACAAGGCATGCCCGAAAGACTGCTACCCTTTGTCGGAGATTGATCTGAAGATAGACTCCCTAGCGCCCTTTCGTTTCAAATGCTTTCTGGATGCCTACAAAGGATACCATCAAATCCAGATGGCGCTAGAGGATGAAGACAAAACAGCCTTCCGCACTGATAAGGGGGTTTTCTGTTACACCAAGATGCCGTTCGGCCTAAAAAATGCGGGAGCCACATACCAACGGTTAATGGACCGCGCATTTGCCAAACAGATAGGGAGAAACCTAGAAGTCTATGTGGATGACCTGGTCATCAAGAGCAAGGAAGAGGATCAAATGCTGAAAGATATCGAAGAAACCTTCAAGCATTTGAAAGAAATCTGCATGAAACTGAATCCAAGCAAGTGCGCCTTTGGAAGAGGGAAAGTTCCTGGCGTGGTGGTCACTAAATATGGTTTCAGGCCAAACCCTGAAAAAATACAGGCCATCGCGCAAATGCCCTCCCCATCCACCCTAAAAGAAGTTCAAACATTGAATGGGCGCCTGGTAGCAATCAACCGTTTTCTGTCGCACCACGCAAGCAAATCCATCCCATTCATCGAAACGCTAAAAAATTGCCTAAAAAAGAACCATTTTAAATGGACTGCAGAGGCGGAAAAGGCCTTTCAAGAGATGAAAGAATGTTTGATGGATTTACCGACACTCACCGCTCCTCTCCCTAGGGAGCCCTTAACGATGTATCTATGCGCCACAGAGCAGGCGGTGAGCGCGGTATTGATGGTGGACAGAAAGTTGGTCCAAACACCCATCTATTATGTCAGCAGGGTCTTAACGGACGCAGAGTCCAGGTACACCACCATGGAGAAGCTAGTCTTAGCCCTCGTTCATGCATCACTGAGGTTGCGCCGATACTTCCAGGGCCATCCCATCAATGTGCTGAGCGATTACAAGCTAAACAATGTCCTATCCAAACCGGAAGTCTCCGGGAGATTGGCAAAGTGGGCCATCGAACTGGGTGAACACACCATTTACTACAAAGCGCGCCCAGCGGTCAAAGGGCAAGTATTAGCTGACTTCATAGCGGAGGTACCCCAAGAAAAAGTTGAAGAGTGCAAAGCAGAGCAAGACCCGCAGCCAACATGCGATGAAAAGGCCATTTGGAATCTCTATACAGATGGGGCCTCAAACGAAGATGGCGTAGGTGCGGGAATACGCTTCGTTAGTCCGGAGGGCGCAGAGTTCACTTACGCGATCAGACTCGAATTCAAGGCCACCAATAACGAGGCTGAATACGAAGCATTCCTCGCCGGACTACGCATTGTGCAAAAGCTGGGCGCAAAACACATCTTCGCGCACGTCGATTCAATGTTGGTTGCAGGTCACATCACCGGGAAGTACGAAGCAAAAGAACCTTCCATGATCATGTATCTCCAACGGGCCAAAGAGCTTATGGCCACCTTTCCTAGCTGCACCATCGACCACATTAAACACAGTCAAAACAAGCTGGCGGACGCTCTAAGAAAAATGTCCTCTACAAGTTTCAGCCATTTAGCAAAAGAGGTCCGAATTGAAACTCTGAGCGAACCGTCTGTTCCACCCAAGGAAGTCAATGTCATCCAAACGGGTGTTGACAGCTGGATGACTCCGATAGTTTCTTACCTGACCACCGGCGCACTACCCGAACAACGCGCCGAAGCCAGGAAGATATAGCAGAAAGCCCTACAGTACCAAATGCAAGATGGAGTGCTCAATCGGAAGTCATACCTAGGGCCATTACTGCGGTGCATGGATGCAGTTGATGCGGATTATCTGGTGCGCGAGATACATGAGGGGATATGCGGGATACACGCCGGGCCACGCATGGTGGTCGCCAAGATTATGAATGCGGGATATTACTGGCCAGGCATGCACCTGGACGCCTTAAAAATCATCCGCAAATGCGACTCTTGCCAGCGCCATGCCCCCAACACCCTGCGCCCTAAAAACGATCTTATCCCAGTGACCTCAGCATGGCCATTTCAGAAGTGAGCCATCGACCTTGTGGGACCATTCCCAATGACGACAGGAAAAAAGAAAATTTCTGATAGTCGCCATTGACTACTTCACCAAATGGGTCGAAGCCAAGCCACTTGCTGAGATTACGACCAATCATGTGAAGAAGTTTATTTGGGAATTCATAATTTGCTGCTTTGGGTTACCCATGTCAATCGTCACAGACAATGGGACCCAATTCGCGGACAAGGGGTTGCTGAAATTGTATACGGACTTGCACATCCAACCTACATTCACCTCGGTCGCGCACCCTCAGGGCAACGGCCAGGTTGAACGTGCAAACCGAAGCATTATAGAAGGCATCAAATCCAGACTGGGAACCAAAGGAAAGGCTTGGGCGGAGGAATTACCGAGCGTGCTATGGGCCAACCGCACACTAACAAAAACAAGCACCGGTGAAACCCCGTTCAGCCTCACATACGGCTCTGAAGCCATGATACCTGCGGAGATTGGATGCCCGTCTGCAAGAGTCCTTTCAGCAACCACAACAGACAATGATCGAGAGCTGCGCACAAATTAAGACCTAGCAGAAATACGCCGCAAAAGAGCAGCAATAAGAGAAGCAAATTACAAGCAACAGTTGGAAAGGTATTACAACACAAAGGTCAAACCCAATGCATTCCACACAGGGGACTTTGTCTTGCGAAACAATGAGGCCAGCGGCGCTTTCCCCAAAGGGAAATTGGCCCCCACTTGGGAAGGGCCATACCGTATACAAGAGGTCCTCGGCAAAGGAGCCTACAAGCTCTCAACCTTAGAAGAAAAACCAGTTCCCCGAACATGGAACGCGGCCCAATTGCGAAAATGCTATATGTAATATTACTCTATGATGTAACGAAGGCCGACGCGCCAACTACTGAAATGAAATGTGGCAGTTTCTTAATTTATGCGCACTCCGTCTCATAAACATTGCATGGTTAAGATGCAATGTCTTAAACTAGAAATTGCATCGAGAAATCTGCAATTTCCTAAAACTGCGCGTTGCATGGTTAAGATGCAACGCGCACCCTAAACATTGTATGGTTAAGATACAATGTCCTAAACTAAAAATTGCATCGAGAAATCTGCAATTTCCTAAAACTGCGCGTTGCATGGTTAAGATGCAACGCGCACCCTAAACATTGTATGGTTAAGATACAATGTCCTAAACTAAAAATTGCATCGAGAAATCTGCAATTTACTAAAACTGCGCGTTGCATGGTTAAGATGCAACGCGCACCCTAAACATTGTATGGTTAAGATACAATGTCCTAAACTAAAAATTGCATCGAGAAATCTGCAATTTCCTAAAACTGCGTGTTGCATGGTTAAGATGCAACGCGCACCCTAAACATTGTATGGTTAAGATACAGTGTCCTAAACTAAAAATTGCATCGAGAAATCTGCAATTTACTAAAACTGCGCGTTGCATGGTTAAGATGCAACGCGCACCCTAAACATTGTATGGTTAAGATACAATGTCCTAAACTAAAAATTGCATCGAGAAATCTGCAATTTCCTAAAACTGCGCGTTGCATGGTTAAGATGCAACGCGCACCCTAAACATTGTATGGTTAAGATACAATGTCCTAAACTAAAAATTGCATCGAGAAATCTGCAATTTCCTAAAACTGCGTGTTGCATGGTTAAGATGCAACGCGCACCCTAAACATTGTATGGTTAAGATACAATGTCCTAAACTAAAAATTGCATCGAGAAATCTGCAATTTACTAAAACTGCGCGTTGCATGGTTAAGATGCAACGCGCACCCTAAACATTGTATGGTTAAGATACAATGTCCTAAACTAAAAATTTCATCGAGAAATCTGCAATTTTCTAAACTGCGCGTTGCATGGTTAAGATGCAACGCGCACCCTACGCATTGTATGGATAAGATACAACGTCCTAAACTAAAAAGTGCATTGAGTAATCTGCACTTCCCTAACCAAAAGCGTCGCACTATCAGAATGCGAAACGCAAAACATAAGCAAGTCATGTGTATATAATTCAAAACTACACTTACACATATGCTTAACATTAGCATGAAATAATTCACTTGCGCAACCAAATTTTAAACAAACATATATATCTAAAAACAGGTCAGGGTTACAATGTCAAGCATTACAACTACGAGAAATATCGACAAACAAGCATGGCAAAAGAAAAATGACAAGTAATAGCTAGCTTCATTTCTTGGGCTCGGAAGACACATCGTTGAAGTCATCATCTTCATCTGATCCAGATAGATCCAGCCTTTTGCTAGCTTCTGGCTGCTCGTCGGGCGCCAAGTCGGCCGCCTTCATTTTCTTCATGGCATATTCGCGCCGTGTGTGCGTCAGGCCTTGTTTGTCAAACGATTCTTTAAGCTCGAAAGAACTTGGCCGATTGCGATGACCGATGACAAAATCAACCAATTCATACTTCAACCCATCGAACTCAGCGGCTTTTTGGAAAATACAGCATCCAAATCCTGCTTATACAGCGCAAACTGCTCCAAAGGCTTGCCATCCTGAGCATGCTGATAACCTTCGAGGAAACCAGCCTTGCGCCCCACCAGTTCGCGGCAGCGTTCACCGCAGCCACAGCCTGGCGCGTCTGGGCACAATTCTTAACATGATAAGCAACCTGCGCAAACATCCAACAGCCATGTTTAGTAGGCATATATGAACAAATGATGGGAAGGCATAAAAACAAAAATAAACACAAACCTCAGGGACGTAGTGGCTAAGCACCCATTCACGATCCTCCTCCGCGAGAAGCAAATCATTTTGGGCATCCAACAGCTGCCCTTCTAACTTAAGGATCTTCTGCTGCAAAGACAGGTTCTCCTTGTCCAACCCCTCGTGCGCCTCACGCCACTGCTCAATGTCCTTATCCTTTTCCCGCAACAAGTCGCGGGCCTCAAACAACTTATCATAATGCTGCTTCACAAGCCTTCCCTTCACATCCAACTCCTTGTAGAGCTCTTCATTCTGCACCTCAACCTCACTAATGCGCTTCTTAGACGCCTCCATCTTGGCATTTGTCTTTGCGCAAGCAACTTTCCATTGTTGCTCCCTTTCAGATATTTGCTCCTACAGCTTGTCACGCTCTTCGCGGAATGTAACAGCGTCCCACTTGGCACGCTTCAGCTCTGAGTGCATCCGATCGCGCTCCTCAGTCACCCGCTGCAAATCCTGATGGAACTTGTGGCGGTCATGCGCCATCGACCCCCACTCGCGAACAATCTCCGCAGACGTCGACAACATATTGGCCACACTTAAGATGTGGTCATCCATGAGCTCCCCACGCGGACGCGTGACTTGATGCTCGCGCTCCCCAGGAGGGATGACGTTCGCCAAAAATTGACGACAGTCTTCAACACTTAAAAACCGGGTGGCCGGTGTCAGAGTCCAGCTAGGCACAAATATGCCGGCGGACGGTTCACCGCCCCCAACGGGAAGGGCACTTGAAAAACTAGGCCCGGGTTCCGTTGTCACCCGCTTCTCATTCTCCTCATCGTCGTCGACGGTCATATCCACGCCATGCCCGTACCCCTCGCTGATGTCAGTCGGCGACACCCGTCCTTCGCCACCCTCTAGAACATCCTGAGACGGGGTGGGAAGCCGCGCTGGTGTCGGCGACCGCGGAGGCGTAGGCAAGCGCGCGGGCGTCGGTTGACGCGCATGCGTTGGCTCCCGCACAGGCGTAGGTTGATGAAGGGGCGATGACTGATGCACCGGAGGGGACGTTGCCAAAACATTGCCTTGCACTTCAGTGTGCACAGGCTCTTCAACTTGCACAGCGGGAGACGCTGGCCTCGCGGGGTCAATATTGAACCCCTCAGCAACTGGGCAGCTAGCACATCCTCCGATGCGCTAACGTTCAACAAATTCGCTGCAATAATGCAATGCCAAGGGATCAGCAACAATGAAAAAGTTAAATTACATAAACCAAGAAAGGCGGATCCAAACACTTACCCAATAGGCTCTCCTCTGCGGATTGGACAAGGTCGTCCAACTTAACCCTTTTTTCAAAAGGAGGCGTCAGCTCCCCAGCAACCGTCTTCCCCTTAGATCGCCTAGACCGCTTTTTAGGGCGCGGCGCATCAACAGCAACTGACCCAGTCCCAGATATACCCACAGAAACAGGTTTCGTCACCAACGCGCCCTGGGCCTCTTCAGTCAATTTCTCCACAGACTCCCCTTGCACGAACACATCTGAAAGTTCAACGTAGCTTCGTTCAAAAGGTTGATAATTTTCAAAATACCTATTAACCACTTCATGGTTTAGAATGAAAAAATAGTCTTCACCTCCAGTTGCGTCCGATTGCGGCTTTACGATGCGATGTACAAGGGAGTCATCCTCTTCAGTCTCTTCGGCTGAATCATCCTCAACGCGCGCAGGAGACAACTGTGGGCCTTGAACGCCTGCAGACGACGGAAGTGGTGAAAGCCTAGATGAGATAGATAACTCATCACTAGATATCATAATTAAAGGAAAGCCCGTCCGCATGAACATGTTGACGGGCGAAGGATTCTCATAAAGCGGTGAGGACTCACTTGCTTCAGTAATCAGCAGCTGCGATGGAGCGGGCTCCCGCGACGCATCATCCAATTTCGGACGGATGAGTGTGTCCCACGCCTTCTCCAGGATATATAGTTCGTTATCCGCCAGCCCCCTAAAGGCGAAGCCCATATTGTCTCCGCCCAACAGCATGTTATACAAGCACTCGACATCTGTAACCAACAAACATAACAAGGGTGAATTAGCAATAACAAAATAAACTTTGCGCGGAGCGCGAAAGAAAAAACAGGTAACAACCAACCTTTGCCATCTTCGGTAAGGTGCGGATTGCGACCCTTCACATCATACTTTATACTCATCCCCGCTGTGACATCCGTCACCCTCGTCTTTCGTCAAATAGATAATACTAGGCCGTCAAATATTTCCATTATAGTCCCTGTAAGTTCGCCGTTTTTTTTTAAATTTAATTTTAGAGCGAACTAAATGTTATCATTTATAATTATTACGAATCGGGTATAAGTTTTAATCAAATACGTTTGTGGAAACATATTTGTAAAAAGATTTTTTTAAAAAAAAAAGAATTTCAGTTTTATAAAGTTTTAATAAACTTTTAAGTTAAATTAGTTAACCAAGTTAACTTTTTATAAAGAAAAAGTAAACAAAACCATAACCAACCTAACAAGGTTAAACATGAGGGACCATTTTTGCCAATAACTGAAAGTTTTAAAACCAAACTTCCCTCCCCACATTGTGGTCGCTTTTCCGGCAGGAGCTCCGGCCAAGTTCCGGCCGAGCTCCGGCCACCTTAAAACATCTTAATTTTGGGGTCTTTAGTCCATATTATTGCGCCATTAAGTCATCTCCATCAATTATAAGTCGGTTACCAGAATTATTTCATGTAATAACAAGCATTAGTCGCAGTTTTTATGTAATTTAAAGATGTAACCGGTCGGACTTTATGACTAAGATCAAACGCTCGTACTACTCGTCCTTAATACAAATTGAACTCGCCACTTTCTTGCTGCACTTATACTTATTCTAAACCCACAAAAATTCGATCTTAAACACGTCCAAGAAGCTCTTAATCTGCGGTTGAATGTTCGGACCTGCATCCCTCTTATTCGAACCCCATAACCTCACGTGAGTCCTCTTTTTTTATGCCGTTTTGATAATCTTAGGTCCCTCTTTGAAAGCCCTATGATTTCGTGGCTTAATATTGTTTTAAACAGATTATTAGAATTAAGGGTAGGGTTAGGGTTCTTGGTAGGATTTGGGGAAGAAGAAGAACAATTACTTATGTGTTAAATATATATAGATAATTCATCATTTTCAACTAAGAAACCTTGTGATGGAGTGGTAATGTTTGTTTGATGTGTTTGGGTAGACCCGAGTTCGATTCTCTCCAGAATCGGGTTTGACCCCTTTTTTTCTTTCCTTGATATTTTCTTTTTCTTATATATAATTATTTCTTTTATATATAAAACAAATACATTTGTATCTTAAAATAATTATAATAAATCCAATTTTTACCCACAAATTATGAAAATTTAGGAGTAGTTTCTTGACACCATAAAGAAAATTTTCAGACTTTTATTTTCTGGAAAATGTTTTATTTTTATATTTTTATTGATTTAATTTGTTTTAATCATATTTAATTCATTAAAAATTCATTTTTAATGATTTGAATCTCAAACTTTTTGAGAAATTGTTTTTCACCATCATGAACTGAAATAGAAATTATTGGATCAGAAAACATTTATTTTTATTAAATTTCTATTTTTAATCATTTAAACATGGTTTAATCTCATTAAATCTGTTTTAAATATAAATAAGTTTATAAAAGTTATGATAAAATTATTTTCATTTATTTACATAAGAAAGCATCCAATTTCTATAAAAATAGCATTTTTGGATCATGTCTTGTATTTTTGGACTTAATTATGTTTAATTAGACATAATTAATTATTTATTTATCTATACTAATTAACACCTATTTTATAAATATTTTTTCTATAAAATAGATATATATTTTATGCTGGAAAGCCTTAGTTATTATTTGTTGGATCATTGAGTAACTCATAATCATTTATTTATACATTTATAATTATTGTATTTATCTACAATAAATTAGTTAAAGTAATTAACTACGTTATTTCGTCTTAATTATTCAAACATATTTTTATATAAATATTCAATAGGTAATAATTATATCACCTAAACCACTTTTACAATCTTTCATATATTATTTGTGATATATAACTTTTACATTAACGCGACTTACCATAAAAACTCTAATTCCCCAAATCGACTTAGCAAACCCTAATGCCTTAGACCCTAGATACCTTAGACTTTTAGACATTTCCTTATTAGTACTCTCATACATTATAGGTTGGATTCTTCGGAATTCCCATTACTTAGCTCACGACCGCTTAAGTTGGATCTTAATCGCTTTCGCAAACTGTGAGTATATCTTTCCCCTTTTTACTGTTTTACTATTCTGGGGTGACTCATGTACTTACTATCAAGTTTCTATTTCTTTTACTAAATGCAATTCTCATGTGTGTTTGCTTTATGTTAATTGGTGTGTCTATGTGTGACACCCGGCAACTTCCGGTAACTAACTTTTGAAAACTTAGTAAGTCTACCTTAGCGAGTCGCGCATACGTTACACATAACAAGGTCGGTCGAGTCGAATCGCACATCATTGGGGTTTTAACATACACAAGTCTCGGGTCCCGGGAATTGGTGATCGGGGGGAACGTGTTATTTATCATGCATTATATGTTTACAATCATTATGTGACTTGTCGGTATGTGAAAATGTGTTAACACATGTTAAAACGGGGTTTAACGCGCAAAACACACGAACACAGAGGTTACAGGCGATTAGGCTTATGGGGAATAGCCTAATCGCCAATATAGGGGCGATTGGTGGGAGATTATAGGCGAGTAGGGCTAATCACATGACTATTCATGCGATTAGGCCCCAATCACATGAACTTACATGCGATTAGGCTCCCTAATCGCGTGTAAAGCTGCATAATCGCGTGTTACGTGCTGGACGACTAGAAACGCCTATAAATACCACCCTTGACCTCCAAAACATCAATTGTGCAACCCTAGCCGTCCCATAACATAACCCAACACACAAACACCCTCTGGAACTCGTTTTTGCATCAAAACAACCATTTTCAAGCTTATTCCATCATCACCTCTTGAATACAAGGTGTGTTCTTCAAACCCAAACCTTTAAATGATTATGTTTTACTCCCTAAACGTCCAGACCTGACTTATAAGTGTTTTTATCCTTGAAAATCCATTTAAAACCGTTTTTAAACAAACCCACACCTTTACATGTGTTATATGTGTTATATGTGATTAAAGATAGGATTTTTAGGATTGAATCATGGTTGTTTTTGTGTTATTATGATGTTTATGGCTGTTACAAGTTAGTATGATGATGTCCTAGGAGTTTGAATGGTTTTGGTGGTGTATTGTTGATACTTGATGTTTTGACCCATTTGAAGGATTTTGGATGATTAAGGATGATATGAGGTATGTTGTTGATTGTATAATGTTAGGGTTTGCTCTAGGATGATGCTAGAACAGTAGGATGCTATCGGACAACGTGGTTATGCGATTTAATCTGAATAATTGCTATTTAGGGCAAGTTCTTGCATGTTGATGTGATGTTTACATGCTAGGTTGCTATTTTGGGAAAACGCTCGCATTCGGAACTGTTAGAACGATGAAAACTTAGGGGTTTTGCTTGAAATATGTTTGTTAATATGTTAGGATGATTATTGGATGTTTTTACATGTTTCGGATCTGATTTGGAGCGTTAAACGCGCGAAAAACCATATCAGCTGTGCTATAGGCGATTGGGGATCCTAATCGCCTATGTTATAGGCGATTAGGGGCCTAATCGCCTGAATGGGAAGCCTAATCGTGTATATATAGGCGATTGGGGTCATAATTGCCTTCATTTCATGCAATTGTGATCCTAATCACTAGTTAAGCCCTGAATTGTATACCTTATGACCATAATCGCCCGAATTGCACATGAATAGCCCTAATCGCCTATCCTAAGGGGCGATTAGCCCTTGTAATTGCCTGTTGACCATCCCTAATCACATGTTGACTTTCCTAAATGCTAGTTTGATTCCTAATCGCGTGTAACACTGCTGTATGTATATTTTAACATCCCGGAACATGATTTGACACCTAGGAACATGATAGGAACCCCGTGACATGCCTAGTAACATAGCAACACGTGTTTGGACTTGTTTGTACGTTATTTGACCTATGTGTTAGAATCATTGAACTATAACGCATGTTAAGTACTAAGTGGCATGTTTTGTATGTTTATGTATGAGATGAACACGTGGAATGTCGGGTCACCAATGGGATGTCGAGTCTTGTCTTACGTAGTCTGGTTGTCGGTTAAACATGCTTTTCGGACACATAATGGTCATGGACTGGACTTAGGGACTAATGAACCCGATGGGTTATTAGTCTAACTTGACACATATCTTATGATAGGTCGCCAATAGTTGGGGCTATCATATCTTACAGACGGTTTACTCATATCACGCATACGGTTTACTCTTAAACGGAATACGCAATCTAAGGTGAGTTCACGGCCCCACATTTTACAGTTTTTGCCTTCGGGGTGAGAAACATGCTTACGAACTCTTTTATGACTTATGACTTGTTAAACTCTTATGGCTCATGACTCTTTATCACGTTATACTATGGCTCGCTTATCTTACTATACGGTTCATCGAAAATCCCTAGAAACCACTAACATGGGTATATGGCGGGGAAATATGGATAACGCTATTGGGAACTGACAAACCCCACTCGACGGTTGGACCGGGCGGGTGCATATTGTCTCTAACAAAACAAGGTCTACCGGCGATGACGGTAGCCCATAGGAAACTAAGGGTAACACACGGCTCAGTCAGTAATGGTTTCACCCGTATGAGTATCTCATTCTGCGCTTAGCTAGCGTTCTCATAAGCATCGTAGTAATTGTGATGGTAACGGTTTTCGAAGGAACACTTTAAACGTTTAATTAAAACCTGTGAACTCACCAGCATTATATGTTGACTCTTTTGGCATGTTTTCTCAGGTCGCTAAGGTAGCAGCTGTCAGATAGGCGCACGAGGTCGCACTGGAGTCGTCTCGCGTCTAGGGTCTCATCTGCATGTCTGGGATTATGAACTGTTGAAATTATATTTTATTTCTGCATGACTTTTGTAAAACTTTAAATGCTTCCGCACTGTTTGAATGTTGGTTTTAAACTTATGCATGGTTTTTGTTTACGTATGTTTTTACATTTAGACGTCGTTTATTGTGACCGTTGACTTGGATCCTGGTGTGTCACACGCCTCGCGGTAGAACTCCGCAGGTGGAAATTTGAGGGTGTGACAGATTGGTATCAGAGCCAATGGTTATAGTGAACTAGGACTGCATGTAGAGTCTAGACTATAGCCGAGTCTCACACACTAGACGGTCACATACATTTGAGTCGTGTCTTTTGGGTAACCATACTAACCTTGTCGGGGTGTCGGTATCCTTACCATACGGTGTCACATTACTTATCTCATTCTTGGCTATTTTTAGCTTCACTTTATTTTCTTCTCTGGGTTACAGCCGAGGGGATTTATTTATCGATCTTTTGAGTTAGTTATATCATCTTGAGATGTGGGTATCGGGTGACTTGAAGTTCTAGCTCGGAGCACGCCTAGAGGACCATGTAGAGCGATTTGTTATTTCGGGTGCACACGAAATCATAAATCGAAATGCATGAAAATCTTGGTGGACTTTGTGTTCGGACTAATGGTCATGTTGGAACCGCATTCTGAGTTCGTTTGGTCACTTGTAGCTTGGTTTGTTAGTGGTACTGAGTGTCTTGTCTCATGTTTTGGCAGAACATGTCCGGTCGCGCTGGTGGACGTGCAGGTGGACGCCGTGGTGGCGGAGGTGGACGCCGTGGTGGGGGTAGAGGTGGTGGTAACATCACTATGACGCATGAGGAACTCAATGAGATGATGCAGCAACAGTTGGGCGTTGCACTAGCTGCTTTTCAGGCAGCCCAGCAGACTTTCATGGGTGCTGCTGCTCCTCCGGTTCAGGCAGGTGTTGCCTATAAGCGGTTTAAGGATTGTTAGCCTCTCAGCTTCCAGGGTACGGAGGGAGCCGTGGAGTTACTCAGGTGGTTGGAGAAGACGGAGTCGGTGTTTGCTTTATGTGAGACTCCAGCGGTGGATTGGGTGAAGTTTGCTTCGGGGACTTTTGTAGGAGCCGCCTTGACGTGGTGGAACTGCGTCACGCAGACACTTGGTCTCGGGGAGGCCAACGCCATGCCTTGGGCGGATTTTGTGCGTAGGTTGAAGGATGAGTACTGCCCGCGTGAGGAGATTAAGAGGTTGGAACAGGAATATGGGAATCTTAAGATGGTTGGTTCTGAGGTTGAGGAGTACACGATCAGGCACAACGAGCTAGCAGTAATGTGTCCAGGTTTGTCTACACCAGAGTATAGGAGGATAGAGAAGTATCTTGCGGGTTTGGTGCCTGAGATTGCGGGATTGGTGTCTGCTAGGGATCCTACTACTATGTCAGAGGCTGTGCGGTCAGCTACTAAGATGACCAACTTGAAGATTTCTGAGGGTGTCTTGCCTCCAAGGGGCTCTTCTGTGAAGGCGCCGGCTGAGAACAAGAGGAAGTGGGAAAATGTGGATAAGGGTTCATCGGGGACTCAGCGACAACCGGCAGCGAAGAAGACTGAAGCTTCTGGGTCAGCATCGGACCAGAAACAAGGGGGCTATGCTGGGAAAAGCCCTAAGTGTGGACGTTGTGGGTTTCATCACTATGGTACTTGTGAGAGTTTTCGCTGTGAGCGTTGTCAGAAACCGGGGCATCATGCCAAGGATTGCAGGGTCAACCTTTCCAGGACGACTCAGACTACTGCTATTACTACCCCTGCTCCACAGGGGAACCAGGGTTGCTTTCATTGTGGGGAAGCGGGGCACTTCAAGCGAAGCTGTCCCAAGTTGAATCAAGGGGGCACAGGGACTGCAGGGAAGGATGGGGACAAGGAAGGCGGTGGCCGGCTTACTCGTGCTCATGCTTATGTGATCGGTGCTAGGGAGAACCAGGTGGACCCAGACACTGTTACCCGTACGTATTCTCTCTTATCTCTTGTTACGCTTTGGTTTTACTTTATCCGCATTGTTGCGCGTTCGTGTTTCGGGTGTTTTCTTTGTGGTTTGGTCTCTGTTTCTCATTCTTTGGGTCGATGAGGGTCCTTTGGGGACGTTACTTGGACGGTACCGGTGGGTTAGTTATACCGATCATAGTAGTCTCCAGTAGGCTTTCATCGGGGGTCTCTTGTCTCATACTCGCATTTGGGAAAGTGGTTTCCCGGTTGTTACTGGCACGTTTGATTCATGACCTTCACTTGTTGTATTTTGGGGAAACGTTACTTGGGCGCAGAGGTCGACACTCATTACTGTTGAAACCGAAAGAATCTCGGGACGAGATTCCTTTCAACAGGGGGATGATGTGACGACCCGGAAAATTTTTTCTTCTTATTTGTTTTTCCCCCTCGACTTCGGGAAATTTTCGGGACGAAAATTCTTTCAACAGGGGGATGATGTGACACCCGGCAACTTCCGGTAACTAACTTTTGAAAACTTAGTAAGTCTACCTTAGCGAGTCGCGCATACGTTACACATAACAAGGTCGGTCGAGTCGAATCGCACATCATTGGGGTTTTAACATACGCAAGTCTCGGGTCCCGGGAATTGGTGATCGGGCGGGAACGTGTTATTTATCATGCATTATATGTTTACAATCATTATGTGACTTGTCGGTATGTGAAAATGTGTTAACACATGTTAAAACGGGGTTTAACGCGCAAAACACACGAACACAGAGGTTACAGGCGATTAGGCTTATGGGGAATAGCCTAATCGCCAATATAGGGGCGATTGGTGGGAGATTATAGGCGAGTAGGGGCTAATCACATGACTATTCATGCGATTAGGCCCCAATCACATGAACTTACATGCGATTAGGCTCCCTAATCGCGTGTAAAGCTGCATAATCGCGTGTTACGTGCTGGACGACTAGAAACGCCTATAAATACCACCCTTGACCTCCAAAACATCAATTGTGCAACCCTAGCCGTCCCATAACATAACCCAACACACAAACACCCTCTGGAACTCGTTTTTGCATCAAAACAACCATTTTCAAGCTTATTCCATCATCACCTCTTGAATACAAGGTGTGTTCTTCAAACCCAAACCTTTAAATGATTATGTTTTACTCCCTAAACGTCCAGACCTGACTTATAAGTGTTTTTATCCTTGAAAATCCATTTAAAACCGTTTTTAAACAAACCCACACCTTTACATGTGTTATATGTGTTATATGTGATTAAAGATAGGATTTTTAGGATTGAATCATGGTTGTTTTTGTGTTATTATGATGTTTATGGCTGTTACAAGTTAGTATGATGATGTCCTAGGAGTTTGAATGGTTTTGGTGGTGTATTGTTGATACTTGATGTTTTGACCCATTTGAAGGATTTTGGATGATTAAGGATGATATGAGGTATGTTGTTGATTGTATAATGTTAGGGTTTGCTCTAGGATGATGCTAGAACAGTAGGATGCTATCGGACAACGTGGTTATGCGATTTAATCTGAATAATTGCTATTTAGGGCAAGTTATTGCATGTTGATGTGATGTTTACATGCTAGGTTGCTATTTTGGGAAAACGCTCGCATTCGGAACTGTTAGAACGATGAAAACTTAGGGGTTTTGCTTGAAATATGTTTGTTAATATGTTAGGATGATTATTGGATGTTTTTACATGTTTCGGATCTGATTTGGAGCGTTAAACGCGCGAAAAACCATATCAGCTGTGCTATAGGCGATTGGGGATCCTATGTTATAGGCGATTAGGGGCCTAATCGCCTGAATGGGAAGCCTAATCGTGTATATATAGGCGATTGGGGTCATAATTGCCTTCATTTCATGCAATTGTGATCCTAATCACTAGTTAAGCCCTGAATTGTATACCTTATGACCATAATCGCCTGAATTGCACATGAATAGCCCTAATCGCCTATCCTAAGGGGCGATTAGCCCTTGTAATTGCCTGTTGACCATCCCTAATCACATGTTGACTTTCCTAAATGCTAGTTTGATTCCTAATCGCGTGTAACACTGCTGTATGTATATTTTAACATCCCGGAACATGATTTGACACCTAGGAACATGATAGGAACCCCGTGACATGCCTAGTAACATAGCAACACGTGTTTGGACTTGTTTTTACGTTATTTGACCTATGTGTTAGAATCATTGAACTATAACGCATGTTAAGTACTAAGTGGCATGTTTTGTATGTTTATGTATGAGATGAACACGTGGAATGTCGGGTCACCAATGGGATGTCGAGTCTTGTCTTACGTAGTCTGGTTGTCGGTTAAACATGCTTTTCGGACACATAATGGTCATGGACTGGACTTAGGGACTAATGAACCCGATGGGTTATTAGTCTAACTTGACACATATCTTATGATAGGTCGCCAATAGTTGGGGCTATCATATCTTACAGACGGTTTACTCATATCACGCATACGGTTTACTCTTAAATGGAATACGCAATCTAAGGTGAGTTCACGGCCCCACATTTTACAGTTTTTGCCTTCGGGGTGAGAAACATGCTTACGAACTCTTTTATGACTTATGACTTGTTAAACTCTTATGGCTCATGACTCTTTATCACGTTATACTATGGCTCGCTTATCTTACTATACGGTTCATCGAAAATCCCTAGAAACCACTAACATGGGTATATGGCGGGGAAATATGGATAGCGCTATTGGGAACTGACAAACCCCACTCGACGGTTGGACCGGGCGGGTGCATATTGTCTCTAACAAAACAAGGTCTACCGGCGATGACGGTAGCCCATAGGAAACTAAGGGTAACACACGGCTCAGTCAGTAATGGTTTCACCCGTATGAGTATCTCATTCTGCGCTTAGCTAGCGTTCTCATAAGCATAGTAGTAATTGTGATGGTAACGGTTTTCGAAGGAACACTTTAAACGTTTAATTAAAACCTGTAAACTCACCAGCATTATATGTTGACTCTTTTAGCATGTTTTCTCAGGTCGCTAAGGTAGCAGCTGTCAGATAGGCGCACGAGGTCGCACTGGAGTCGTCTCGCGTCTAGGGTCTCATCTGCATGTCTGGGATTATGAACTGTTGAAATTATATTTTATTTCTGCATGACTTTTGTAAAACTTTAAATGCTTCCGCACTGTTTGAATGTTGGTTTTAAACTTATGCATGGTTTTTGTTTACGTATGTTTTTACATTTAGACGTCGTTTATTGTGACCGTTGACTTGGATCTTGGTGTGTCACACGCCTCGCGGTAGAACTCCGCAGGTGGAAATTTGAGGGTGTGACATTATGACTTGTCAAAATCATTAACCGCTGGGTGGCCTAGCTTTTCCATGAATAGTACTATGGTATACCCCCTTGAGACTCTGTTGAGAGAATCTTGGTCATTGTCTTGTTAATTCATTATTCAGTTGGTTAGTCATGTGTTAGTCATTATTCTCAGGTTTGGTTTTGAACGGATATTACTTATTACATAATTGCAAATGGTACCGCACATGAATTGCTAAACATTTTTCCTACTATATATATTTAAACAGGGTATGTTCACCAATACAATTTTTGTATTGACCAAATCATTTTTGTACATGTTTCAAGTTGTTTTGAGATGCATCTTTTAAGCTTTCGGATTTATATTTAGATTTTGATTCATTGTATTTCAATATAGTTGGCAGTTAGAACCGTTGTAATTCATTTGAATGTAATAAACTACTTAATCAACGTATCAATATTTACACTTTTAGTCCATGAGCTATTGAACAATCGTCACTACGTGACACCTCGATGTTTCCGCCATCGGTTGGGGTGTTACAGATTGGTATCAGAGCCATGGTTATAGGGAATTAGGTTATTAGAATGCCTTTTAGCCTAGACTATAACTAAGTTTACTTTCACGAGTCCTCTCGTGTATATTTCTCTCGTTTCTTATATTTTCTTTCAAGATATTTTCGTTATGATTATTTCTCGTTATTCTTTCGGTATTTTGCTTAGAAAAGAATACACTCGTATTTCACAAACGAAACGATATCATCAAGTTAGGAGTGGCATCCATACCTTGGTGATTAGTTTCACTCCTCTATAGGTTATTTATCTTAGGAAAATACCTTTGAGATAGGAGTGACATCCACACCTCAAAGAGTATTTCCTTCAAAAAGAAACTTAACCACTAAGCTGGGAGTGATATCCTTAACTTAGTGATTGGTTTCATTCCACAATCGTTTTCAATTTTGAAATACATCTTTGAGTTAGGAGTGAAATCCACATCTCAAAGATCTATTTCTACATCTCGTTGATTATGAATTTTCTTAAATATTGGTAATCTATTACATACGTTAATTTTATCATTCATGTCATTTTAAATCTTGGTCTTTCAAAACACATTAGATTTACACATACTTCATAAAATGGTTTCATTTTGCATTTTATAAACTTGTAGTGCATATTTTACAAATCAAATGTAAACCTTTTGTTTTCATATGACGTATACAATATATACTTTCAGGAGAAATTTGCAACTAATAACAGGCCTTATAACACTTTTCGAACTCGACTTCTCGTAAACACATGAAAATACGAAGATTTTTCAAATGAACCTGTTTTTGAATCTAAAACACACTTTGATTTCTAAAAAGTTATCCTCATGCATTACTAATATCCTTTCAACTATATCACGAAGTTTGAGCAAACTACGTTTTTGATAAACGAAAATTATTTTATTACACTCGCACTTTTTCAGTCGCAAAACCTTTGGTCTAACAAAATATTGGACATATCCTTATCAGAATCTTACTAATTGTCTTTTATAATATAGTGCATGTATGTAAAACTAACTAAATTTAAACTCTTATGTCATTAGACTATACGTCTGTTCTGTGTACTCTCACTTATCGTAAATTTCATTATTTTATTCTTACAACATTTTATTCATAGTTATTTCTAACACGTTATTTGTGATTATATTCACCCTGCTTATTTGCAAGAGTTCAACCCGTTTACTTTCATTTTGTGCATATTTTGCGATTTACTCGATTTACGTTATACTATTCTTTCAATTGAAATTTGATGCTATACTTATATACTTACTTGAACGCATATTTGGTATGCATATTTTCTTTCCTGTTTTGAGCAAAACCCTGTTATACTTTACATTATTTTGGTCATCATCGTGACCGACGAACATACTAGTTGATAACTCGTATGAGATCTAAACCGGTGCCCACGTACGACTCGGATTGGAGTATTTCTTTAATCCGAGGGGAACAGTGTAAATCTCAGAGTCTATCAATATGAGTGTTTAAAGCCAACGATGTAAACAGAAACTACCGGTTAAGGGTGAACCCGAAAGGGAAGAACCTCTAACCATGTCTTATACTTACATATTATTCACATTACGGTTAAAGGGAAACCCGGAAGGGAAGAATCTCTAACCATGTCTTGATTGAATATTATTCATTACAGTGGCTATTACATATTGGTTGCACGCATTTATTTCTTGTTAAGGTTATGGAAAAGCATAACACCTTAGTGTAAGGTAAATCGATGATTACGGTCCGGAACACAATCATGGGTTTACAGGTACATGAGGGTGGTGTGTAATTCTATTTAGGCTATCGGTAGACAATCAGTACGAGTCCAAAGTATCGGGAGTGTGGTGGGTCAGCTGCGGTACACCCTATATATAAGCATAAACGATACTGCGGGAACGGACTAGGAGTCTGACCAAGAACCTACCCATTACTACCTTTTCATTAGATCGTTGACTAATAGCTAGCATTTTCGATAAGAACGTTCTTACACGAGCTTCAATTCATCTTCCTATAGTCTTTCTCTTGATCACCCACACAGAAAAACACAAACCTTGTATACTCTTACATTCTCGATTATTTGGATTCTTGTTGCAAACCTTAATAAAGTTCAATCACATCTCTCTAAAGTAGGGAAGACTGCTTCATCAGTACCCTGCCCTCACCAGCTACACATTCCCAAAACTTTTCTCATTTAAACTCTCAACTTTCCAACTTTGGGTTAACTGTCAAAGATTTTGAAACTATTACTTTAGGGTATTAGACAACTATTTTAAGTTTTGACGAATCATAAATGATGAAATTTTTTTTTAAAAATCTGGTTGACTTTTACGACGCCGTTGTTTCATAGAAACCTCCACTTAAAAGAAATTTCGAGACGAAATTTTCTAAAGTAGGGGAGACTGTGACATCCGTCACCCTCGTCTTTCGTCAAATAGATAATACTAGCCCTTCAAATATTTCCATTATAGTCCCTGTAAGTTTGCCGTTTTTTTTTTAAATTTAATTTTAGAGCGAACTAAATGTTATCATTTATAATTATTACGAATCGGGTATAAGTTTTAATCAAATACGTTTGTGGAAACATATTCGTAAAAAGATTTTTTTAAAAAAAAAAGAATTTCAGTTTTATAAAGTTTTAATAAACTTTTAAGTTAAATTAGTTAACCAAGTTAACTTTTTATAAAGAAAAAGTAAACAAAACCATAACCAACCTAACAAGGTTAAACATGAGGGACCATTTTTGCCAATAACTGAAAGTTTTAAAACCAAACTTCCCTCCCCACATTGTGGTCGCTTTTCCGGCAGGAGCTCCGGCCAAGTTCCGGCCGAGCTCCGGCCACCTTAAAACATCTTAATTTTGGGGTCTTTAGTCCATATTATTGCGCCATTAAGTCATCTCCATCAATTATAAGTCGGTTACCAGAATTATTTCATGTAATAACAAGCATTAGTCGCAGTTTTTATGTAATTTAAAGATGTAACCGGTCGGACTTTATGACTAAGATCAAACGCTCGTACTACTCGTCCTTAATACAAATTGAACTCGCCACTTTCTTGCTGCACTTATACTTATTCTAAACCCACAAAAATTCGATCTTAAACACGTCCAAGAAGCTCTTAATCTGCGGTTGAATGTTCGGACCTGCATCCCTCTTATTCGAACCCCATAACCTCATGTGAGTCCTCTTTTTTTATGCCGTTTTGATAATCTTAGGTCCCTCTTTGAAAGCCCTATGATTTCGTGGCTTAATCTTGTTTTAAACAGATTATTAGAATTAAAGGTAGGGTTAGGGTTCTTGGTAGGATTTGGGGAAGAAGAAGAACAATTGCTTATGTGTTAAATATATATAGATAATTCATCATTTTCAACTAAGAAACCTTGTGATGGAGTGGTAATGTTTGTTTGATGTGTTTGGGTAGACCCGAGTTCGATTCTCTCCAGAATCGGGTCTGACCCCTTTTTTTCTTTCCTTGATATTTTCTTTTTCTTATATATAATTATTTCTTTTATATATAAAACAAATACATTTGTATCTTAAAATAATCATAATAAATCCAATTTTTACCCAAAAATAATGAAAATTTAGGAGTAGTTTCTTGACACCATAAAGAAAATTTTCACACTTTTATTTTCTGGAAAATGTTTTATTTTTATATTTTTATTGATTTAATTTGTTTTAATCATATTTAATTCATTAAAAATTCATTTTTAATGATTTGAATCTCAAACTTTTTGAGAAATTGTTTTTCACCATCATGAACTGAAATAGAAATTATTGGATCAGAAAACATTTATTTTTATTAAATTTCTATTTTTAATCATTTAAACATGGTTTAATCTCATTAAATCTGTTTTAAATATAAATAAGTTTATAAAAATTATGATAAAATTATTTTCATTTATTTACATAAGAAAGCATCCAATTTCTATAAAAATAGCATTTTTGGATCATGTCTTGTATTTTTGGACTTAATTATGTTTAATTAGACATAATTAATTATTTATTTATCTATACTAATTAACACCTATTTTATAAATATTTTTTCTATAAAATAGATATATATTTTATGCTGGAAAGCCTTAGTTATTATTTGTTGGATCATTGAGTAACTCATAATCATTTATTTATACATTTATAATTATTGTATTTATTTACAATAAATTAGTTAAAGTAATTAACTACGTTATTTCGTCTTAATTATTCAAACATATTTTTATATAAATATTCAATAGGTAATAATTATATCACCTAAACCACTTTTACAATCTTTCATATATTATTTGTGATATATAACTTTTACATTAACGCGACTTACCATAAAAACTCTAATTCCCCAAATCGACTTAGCAAACCCTAATGCCTTAGACCCTAGATACCTTAGACTTTTAGACATTTCCTTATTAGTACTCTCATACATTATAGGTTGGATTCTTCGGAATTCCCATTACTTAGCTCACGACCGCTTAAGTTGGATCTTAATCGCTTTTGCAAACTGTGAGTATATCTTTCCCCTTTTTACTGTTTTACTATTCTGGGGTGACTCATGTACTTACTATCAAGTTTCTATTTCTTTTACTAAACGCAATTCTCATGTGTGTTTGCTTTATGTTAATTGGTGTGTCTATGACTTGTCAAAATCATTAACCGCTGGGCGGCCTAGCTTTTCAATGAATAGTACTATGGTATACCACCTTGAGACTCTGTTGAGAGAATTTTGGTCATTGTCTTGTTAATTCATTATTCAGTTGGTTAGTCATGTGTTAGTCATTATTCTCAGGTTTGGTTTTGAACGGATATTACTTATTACATAATTGCAAATGGTACCGCACATGAATTGCTAAACATTTTTCCTACTATATATATTTAAACAGGGTATGTTCACCAATACAATTTTTGTATTGACCAAATCATTTTTGTACATGTTTCAGGTTGTTTTGAGATGCATCTTTTAAGCTTTCGGATTTATATTTAGATTTTGATTCATTGTATTTCAATATAGTTGGCAGTTAGAACCGTTGTAATTCATTTGAATGTAATAAACTATTTAATCAATGTATCAATATTTACACTTTTAGTCCATGAGCTATTGAACAATCGTCACTACGTGACACCTCGATGTTTCCGCCATCGGTTGGGGTGTTACACCCGCCATCACCAGGCCAGTCTCAGGGATCTCACATAAGTCAACAGGATGGCTGGTCAAGGTCTTAAACCATTCCCGCTCCTTGTACTCTATAAGCACAATTTTCCCTACCCCCTGGGCCGGGTCCAATCGACCCATCTCTATAGGGACAACTCCTTGGTTGATCCAAAAGAATTTGGGCTTCCATTCCCGGAAACTCTTCACTCCAGCCCCAGCGCAAGCGGAGACCCCAGCACGCGGCCTACAGGAGAGCCAACTCTCCACGAAACTCAAACTGTAGAAGACGAAGAACATGTCCACCAAGGGTTCGATCTTGTGGGCACGGAAACAAAACTCAAAAAACATGAGCCTTGACATCAGGCCAGGGTGGATCTGGTTGATATGAACACCAACTGCCCGGATAAAAGTGCCCAAAAATTGGGTGATCGGAACCCTAAAATTGCAGTCCCGGAAATAGCAAGCATACAATCCGATCTTCCCAACAGGCGGCTGCAATATAGTCTTGTCCGGGGCAGGCATCTCCACGCCATATGAAGAAGGGAACCCAACCCCTTTCCTAAACTTCCTGAACTCATCTTTCCCCCAAACGGCCGTCACCTCTCCGGCGTGAGGCGGCCTTTTCTTCGATCCGTCATCACCCCTCTTGGATCCTCCACGTTTCTTCTTGGGAATATTTGTAATATGCTCCATTTTCTCACAAATAAAGCAGTTTTTTTTAAGTAAAGATAAATCGGATGGAGTTGCACAAATGAAGAACACAGAAAAAATAAGAAAGAACCGATGGAAAAAGTGAAACAAATGGATGAGAGAGAGGGATTAAATAGGGGAACCACACGTGGATGACTCGTGGATTGACGGTTTTGAATTCGAAAAGGCTCCAAATCAGTGACTGACACGTCACAGGAGGAAAGAGAAACAAGGGACTCGAACAGACTACATGGCCCCACCACGTCCCTGACACTGTACAACCGTCAGGGACTTTTCGGCTACCAACCTGTCGCGTCACACACGCGGACTGACAACATTGATGTGCACATTAATTACAAGACGTCCGCAGCTTCCCCACTTGCATAGCACCGCGCATAAACTTCAGAAGCCGAACCAATGCGCCAAACAACTCGCACAAACACTTCTATCACTCTAAGTCCAGTGTCTCGCATACTACGCATACAACACACTGGACTAGGGGGACTTGAAGAGATATGTACCCGCGCGTGCGCACAAAGGAAACTCACATGCACGTCAGCGCAACAACGTGACGTGGAGTTCTAGAAGACGGTGCACGCAGCCACAAAAAGGACAGGTGTCACCCGACAAGAGCAGGACACACAGCCAATCAGAGGCGTGAATTCCCTGCTCCATGATCGCCTGCCAGTACGAGGTACGAGAAAGGACGAAAAGGACAATGACAGGACACGTGGACCAATCGCAGAAGGACAATGCGAGAAATAACAACGGTCACAATAGTACAAGACAGCTGCCATTTCTCCCACAGCCAGTCACAGGCCACCTCAGGGGCCTATAAATACCCTCCTTCGTCATTAGAGGAGGGGATCGATTCATCGGAGAGAAAGTTCATACTATAAGCTGTGAGAAATAGATTATAGTCGAAACTCTGTAATAATCCCGAAATAGTGTCTTGTATTTGTCTTATCAATTAATGAGAACTACGTCCTTTACTATATTCATACATTAGCACTGTTATACTTGGATTGTTATATTGGTGTTTCTTCAGGATTAATGTCGTAGTCTATTTCATTCTAATTCAGATTATTGTCTTTGTCTATTTCATTCTAATTTGTAGTAGCCGGGAAGAGAAATAATGGAATATACCATCATTGGTCTGATGCGCGTACTACTCAACGCCATTTCATTCGAGTTAAAATAAATCTACCTGTTTCATATTAGTGTATTTTGCATATTTTGCATAGCCACACGTCGATAAGTGTTAAAAGGCGATGGCATTTGGTATCTGGCCGGAGACCCAGTCACTCTAGTGAAGGTCAAATCCCTAGAAATGAGGGTGTATGTTCCTGTCCTGCTTCCATTCTTTGCATCATTAAACGGTTAATACTTCCCGTCTTTTGTTTTCCCTTTTTTTATTAATTTTGTTTCATATGTTTAGTATTCTTGCGGTGGAGATAGAGACACGTGAGAAGGTCAGAGGACCATGATATTTGCAAGATATTGTTGATGGCATGTGGCTACATCCTCCAAAGGTACATATATATTACATTCTCGATAAATCTTTTAAAATTTATTAGCTGGGCTTACTTCCTCATTCAGAAGCCATGCTTATTAGAGCTGCAGTGAACTTTCAACAATCTTTACATGTCTTTTCTTCAGGAGGAAGATTCCCTTAAGAGTATCTTAAACAAATTGATGAAGACAAGTTGATTGTTATATCACCAAGTAGTATAAATGAACTGCAAAAGGGAGATATAGCTTTCAAACATATGCTAGCCACGGGTCCCCCTTCAGTTCTCATGCTTAGTAGGTTAAACCTATTTATATTTGATCTTTACTCTGGTTTCTTGATCTATTCAATAATTTTAATTTGGTTTTTCCTGTTATATATGTTTTAGATATTCAATTTTCTACTCACCCTCTGATTTACTGATCACATAATATATTTTTATTATATTGGCGAATCACATCCTCTAGTTTTTTGTTAGGCGGGACGGGGCACCATCAGATTTGGTTACGGGTACCCTACTACCAGGACGGTGACACCGCCACCGGTAGTGTTGGTAGGGATCCCGTGGACTTTTTGCTGGTTCTATCAAACAGGTAGTGGATTATGATTTTGAATGAAACGGTCATTTTATTTACCGTTTTATTATTTTTGAACATTTATTATTATTTTTTGTCTGTTTGTTTTTGACCGTTTAGTTTTTTTACCACACTATATAAACACCATATCACACATACAATTAATATCATAAACATTAAACATAAAACATTAAACCTAACGCCAATGATCTCCAGCCTAGCTAGTTTGAGGTGAGAGCCTTTACCTCTTCAGAGGGTTCTCGCCCGGGGTTGGTTACAGGTTCGATTCTCATCCATCCAAAAATCATATTCATTAACATTGAAAGGGCCCGACATGTGGGATGACTCAAACTTGTAACCTGAAGGTTGTTTGGACTATGATTTTACCATTGAACTACGCCTTTAAAAAAAACATTAAACCTAACGCAACAACTGTCATGTCGTGTGCATTCACATAGTTGACGTGGATGACTTGGATTGCCATATCTTCGTGAAGATCAGGGTGCTCCGCAATCGTGACTTCAAAGAGAGAGTTCCATCAGCTACACTTGGCGAAGAGATCCACCCACTTACTAACGAGCGAATCCATGTTGCGGTTATTTGTACTAGTTAGTCGATTGAATTCCACCGACACGTTGCACCAAAACGAAGCTCTCCCTAAACCGGGTGGATGATTTGCGTTTTGGACATCCATAAATACCATCACTAACGCGATCTCCTCATATATATTCCACCGGACCATTTTTACGAGATGATTAAAAGATGATTTTGGTCTTGGTATTAGAAATTATGAGGTTTTATAGGGTAAAAAACTAGTCGTTAAGATGTTACCATTTGAAAATTTATTATCGTTTGAAAAGAAAAAATGGTTACTTTTTTGAATTTAAATGAAAATAAATAAAAAAAAATCAGTGGAGTGTTGCCTTCAAAGTTGTGTTTCAGTGAAGTGAATCAGTGAAGTGATGTGGCAGTCACTATTCAACGAGAAATGTATCTACTCATAGTGACATTGAACACTTTATAAAGCAACAAATCCAAAGGGTCACTATTCATCAGAGTTTCCAACCACTATGAAATTTATCTACTCACAGTGACATCAAACACTTTATATGAGTTTGATTAGCTTGAATCTCTCTGATCCATGGTATCCACTAACCGTAGCGATTATCGAAAAATTTATTTTAGGAATTGTTTGAGAATGTATTTTCTGATCAAAGGATCCATAACCGAACAGTTATTTGGAATGCTCCTGATCATTACAAGAACGATCGCTTTACAATGCCGAAAACGACTATCATCACTATGTATGGGTTGCTTGTTAGCGCCAATCCTACTGTCGATTTCTTTCCACAATCATTGCTCCAACATAACTTGCACCGGCTTGAGATATGAGTTTGATTAGCTTAAATCTCTCTGATCCATGGTATCCACTAACCGTAGCGATTATCGAAAGATTTATTTTAGGAATTGTTTGAGAATATATTTTCTGATCAAAGGATCCATAACCGAACAATTATTTGGAATGTTCCTGATCATTACAGTAACGATCGCTTTACAATTCCGAAAACGACTATCATCACTCTGTATAGGTTGCGTGTTAGCACCAATCCTACTGTCGATTTCTTTCCACAATCATTGCTCCAACATAACTTGCACCGTCTTGAGATATGAGTTTGATTAGTTTAAATCTCTCTGATCCATGGTATCCACTAACCGTAGCGATTATCAAAAAAATTATTTTAGGAATTGTTTGAGAATATATTTTCTGATCAAAGGATCCATAACTGAACAGTTATTTGGAATGTTCCTGATCATTACAGTAACAATAGCTTTACAATGCCGAAAACGACTATCATCACTCGATTTCTTTCGACAACCAGTACAACGAACTTTGTATGGGTTGCTTGTTAGCGTCGATCCTACTGTCGATTTCTTTTCGACAACCAGTACAGCATGAAATATTATATTACAATAATATTACCTTGAGCAAAAAGTTGTGTTTGAAACCTTGTTCTTTTAGTTTACATTTTGTTAGGACTTTAAACAGAGAAGATGAAGGGTTAGTTATCACACTGCACTTCAAGTAGAAGAAGACGAAGAAGAAATAAATGAAGTCTATTAAAAGAGGTTAGTAGGTTACTCATTATTGTCGGGATGCAAATCGTGATGTGATGGATTTTTATAATTTTAAATTATTATTATATTTGCAACCTAGTTCCTTTCTACCAGGTGGCAAAGGAACTTCAGGGCAGCCAGACGTTTGTCAAAAGAATTTTGTACTATGCATTCTCACATAAACATTCAACAACCATGGTATTTGGACCGCTTTTGACTTAACGATGAAGGCAAAGTGTGAGAGTAGATTTCCCTATGAGGGTGACTAACAAAGAGATGGTCTTTTTTATGAATGTATTATTCACAAATACATTTGTTTAACTATTTTAGCAACTTCCATAAGAAATCTCCGTTTTTTCAAACACGGTCATTTGTATGGTATTAGGGGTTGGAAACTCTGAAGACAATGACCCTCTGGCAATTTGATCAATATCATCCATCGCTATTTTCCGCTTTCAGGCAAGCAAGTAAAATTCAGTTGTTGTCGGAGAGATATCTGTCAACGATGAAGGCAACATACTTGAAATCAATAGGAAAGTAAACAATTCCTGCTCATCATGAGGAATATCTTGCTCCCTCTTTAATGTTGTTTATAATTAAAAGGAACTAGGTTGCAAAGGAACTTCAGGTCAGCCATACGTTTGTCAAAAGAACTTTGTACTATGCATTCTCACATGAACATCCAACAACCATGGTATTTGGACCGCTTTCAGGCAAGCAAGTAAAATTCAGTTGTTGTTGGAGAGATATCTGTCAACGATGAAGGCAAACATACTTGAAATCAATGGGAAGGTAAACAATTCCTGCTCATCATGAGGAATATCTAGCTCCCTCTTTAATGTTGTTTATAATTAAAAGGAACTAGGTTGCAAAGGAACTTCAGGTCAGCCAGACGTTTGTCAAAAGAATTTTGTACTATGCATTCTCACATGAACAACCAACAACCATGGTATTTGGACCGCTTTCATGCAAGCAAGTAAAATTCAGTTGTTGTCGGAGAGATATCTGTTAACGATGAAGGCAAACATACTTGAAATCAATGGGAAGGTAAACAATTCTTGCTCATCATGAGGAATATCTAGCTCATCCTGGATCTTGGATTTACATTTTCAGGCAAGCAACTAAAATTCAGTTGTTGTCAGAGAGATATCTGTCAACAATGATGGCAACATACTTGAAATCAATGGGAAGGTAAACAATCCTCATCCACAATGTTCTTACCTAGAGCTACCAACCACCCGGTTGTTTCAGGTTGCCTTCATCATTGACAGATATATCTCCGACAACAACTTGCTCTCGATCATTCGTTAATTTAATGAGATTCGGTGTTGGATCATAAGCCAAAAAGTAGACCACACCACTGTGAGTAGATAAATTTCGTAGTGGTTGGAAACTCTGATGAATAGTGACCCTTTGGCAATTGGTTACTTAATGTTCTTTATATATGAATAGTGACCCTCTGCAAAGGTCTTGATGAATATCTTCATGAATCTCCTAGAAGTGTCATCTTAAAGGCTGGAAACTCTGAAGACCAATGACCCTCTGGCAGTTTGATCGATATCATCTATCGCTCTTTTCCAGGACAACACCATTAAACATCAAGTCGATACAAGTTGGTGGTTATTATTTTGTTTTTTAATTTTTATAATTTTTTTACAATAATTATATTCAAAAAAAATAAAAAATAAAAAACCAATTCAAAACACCAAAAAAAACCCCAAAAATAAAAGTTGGATTCGAAGCGTCTCGCTTTGGCCAAAGCGAGGCGCCTGGTGTCAAAATCAAAATCAGAATTACTTAACCTCGGACCGAGGTAGTTAAAAAAGTAACCTAAGCGGCTCGCTTAGGCCAAAGCGAGGCGCTTTAGGGAGGGGGTGGGAATAGAAGTGGGGGGTTTTAATATAACCTCAACAAAAAATGCTGATCATAAAATTTATTATCAGCTAGAAAGAGAGGTTTTGGCTACCTAAAAAAAGAAAAACTATAGGTTTTAGGTTTTGCTTACAATAGGGTAGTACCTTCTCATAGCCTAATAACTTTGAGTTGATGATAATTACTGAAAAGGAGATATCATTACTTTTTTTTTTGAATGGCAACTATGAATCAGCAACGGGTACCACTGGAGTGTTACCGTGTCACATGGTTGTAAAAATCGCGACTAGTCACCGACTAGTCGCCGATTAATTGGTGATCGGCTCTCGGGGATTAATTTTCAACTAATCACTCCGTTAATCGCCGATCGGTCCAAGCCGGTGCAAATCGGACCAAATCGGACCAAAATCGGTGGAAAAGTTAGGTCAAAACTGAATAAAGATAGGTAAAAATTGGACCGAATTGAACAAATATAAGAAGTTCTTACCTTAAAATCGAAGAATAGGGCATGATTTCGAACTACAATGGATGAAATTGCATGAACGGTTGATAGCCAAAAGTAGTCTCTGATGAAAGAATGGGTGGAGAGGAAAAAAGAGGCATTTGATAAAAGATGGGTGATTAGGGTTACTAAAAGTTTGGGTATTTTAACATTTAGGTCCCTCCATCTTTACTATTATATATTTTTGGTCCCTAAAGTTGTAAAATTATAAACAAAAAGTCTGATCCGATTAATCCCGATTAGTCCCGATTAATCCCTAGTTCCCACCTCACCGGCCGACTAGCGCCTAGCGAGTTCTACAACCTTGCTGTGTCATGAGCAAAACCATCCGATCATGTTAACTAGGCAATAATGTTATATATCAATTCAGGAGGAAACCTAATAAATCTTAAAAAAACTCCTTTATGGGAATCAAACCATGACCAAATGGTCCTTAAGCCTTATCTCACCATCAAGATACCACTAGACTATACTTAACTACCTTATGAATATGTTATATGTATAGATGAATTTGTTTCTTTCAAACTATCACCAACATCATAACTGTAATGAAATATTATATGTGTTAACCATGCTTAGCAAACCTGTTTTTTTCGCCTTAATAGTGATTCCTTAAATGAGATCTAAATATCTTCCTTGTGGCATGGAGATCGGCGAGGGATAGACTACCTACTCGAGCAGCTTTAGTTCAAAGGAGAATTCAGATTCAGGATGTTGCATGCCCGTTATGTGACTGTGGGTTCTAGGATATAAAGCATATGATGGTAGAGTGTGGTTTCTCATATGGGGTTTGGAGCATTATTTGTAGATGGTGTAACCTGGAACCATTTTTCGCATATGATTACAAGGATTTGTTAATGTTGTACAAGAATGTTCATGGAGAGAAATGGAGAAAAAAAGATTTTTAGAGGAATTGTTATGATAACAACTTGGGCGTTATGGAATTCTAGGAATGAAAAGGTGTTTCAAAACAAATCCAAGAAGGTGGCAGAGGTGGTGGCGGAAGTAAAGTCCAAAGCGTTTTTATGGTTGAAATTTAGATCGAAATTTAAAACTATTGTGTGGAATGATTGGGTCAAGAACCCGTTGTATATGTGTTTATAGTTTTTGGGCGGCTCTTGTCTTTTAGAGCTTGCCTGTGTTAATGAAAGTTTCTGTTAAAAAAAATATATATAAAACAAACTTCTATATTTATTAGCATGTGAAATAATAACAAATATTATAAAAACTTGACCAAGAAAGCTTATATTAATTTATTTATCCTTGATGATTTTATTATACCAACATGTTTTATTCTTATACATTATTCTATTTGCATGAGGAAATAGATGATATAAGCTAGTTTGTAAGTCCTTGCAGTACCATTGAATGAAATTGAAAGTATCGTACTTGATTAATTAGATGATACAAGAAGACAAAGCTATGATGATAAGTCTCATGAAAATATTGTAACACCCCGCCCCTCTCATCACCAATATTGTCCGTTTTGCCCATCCAGAGCTCACGGATTTGTTTTTGGTTGCCCAAGTGGAGATTTCCCAGGAGGTCACCCATCCTGAAATTTCTCCCACCTGAGCACGCTTAACTGTGGAGTTCTCCTCTCATCCACTAACATTAAGCCCCAAAACGCGTTGGTGATTTAAGAGGCAAGATATTACTTATGAACCAAGGATCTCTCCTGGCCACGGCCGATGTGGGATTTTCCTGGGGTGTCACATTCACCCCCCGTTAGAGTCTCATCGTCCCTGATGAGGTGTGTTCCCTGTGGTGTCACATTCACCCCCTGTTAGAGTCTCATCGTCCCTGATGAGGTGTGCACCCACCATCCCGAACGGCACAGGAGTGGCTCTGATACCATCTGTAACACCCCGCCCCTCTCATCACCAATATTGTCCGTTTTGCCCATCCAGAGCTCACGGATTTGTTTTTGGTTGCCCAAGTGGAGACTTCCCAGGAGGTCACCCATCCTGAAATTTCTCCCACCTGAGCACGCTTAACTGTGGAGTTCTCCTCTCATCCACTAACGTTAAGCCCCAAAACGCGTTGGTGATTTAAGAGGCAAGATATTACTTATGAACCAAGGATCTCTCCTGGCCACGGCCGATGTGGGATTTTCCTGGGGTGTCACAAATATCATGTATGATGCTTGATCGGCGTGTTTTTGCGAACTTGCCCCTTCGTGATATGTATGCACATTCGCAAGTCGATCAAACTACTCATTGTTTTATTTTTGGAAACTTGTTGTGATGTGATCACTGATAACATACATATAATTGTAGAGAATATGCATGTTATTGGAATAGTGTGGGTAGGGTCTTGCTCGTGATTGCACTTTATTGTTATCCTTTTAGATGTGTTCATAGTGGGCAGCAAAAGCTTGTCATATGTACTTTTCATTGAGCTGTTTTAATTTGGTAATCATAAGACGTTCAAACTTACGAAAAGAGATAACGTACAAAGATTCCTTAACGTGAGAAGCGTAGAAAGACTTCTCTCAGCTCTTAGATGTAGACGGTGGCATGATGGTAATTATCAACCTTAATCATGGTCGGCTTAAACAAATCAAGGGTAAATTAAGAAAAAAGGTTAATTTTTTTTTTAATTCAACAAAGGCTTAACCGAAAATTAATTTACATGATTTCAAATCGATTAAACATTTTGAAAGATTACACAATCAAAAAAAAAAATAAAAAGTTGATTACATTGAACGAAAAACGTTAGAACAGTGCTTGAATAAAAAAACAGAGGATTATATACGTAGACGATAAACAGAGGATTATGAATAAACGCTCGTTATAGTTGTGAAATACTTTCGATTGTATTTCAAGAAGAACAATTAAACATAAAAAAATTTGGTTAACATAAGTTGCAAAAGAAAAAGAAGAAGTTGGTGATAATAGAGTGTGTTAAACGCACCTATATAGTTTCAGACGCACGTTCTACATTTAAAATTGTTTGGATGTGTAAAACAAACGCACGTTTATTGTTTCAAACGCACTTGATGTAGAATTCAGACGCACATGATTTGCAAATTAACAATGTTTACTTTTTCAGTATATGTAACGATGAACCATGATGAAAAATCGCAAATTAATAACGTTAACAACCAAGTTGTCTGACTTATATTAATGGTAAAAAAATCAAAATATCTAATTACATGAATATTTTAACATTTTGTTTCACTACTTCATATATGATTTGATTGGTATTGAATATAGTTCATTCATGAAATTCAATATTCAACTACCAAATATCATATGTAATTAACTTGTTTTGTCTATAAATAAACACTATCAATGTCAAAGCCTCACATACCCACTTAAAAACACTCAAAAAATGGCAGATAACTACGAAAATGCAATCAACAATATTCAAGTGAAAACTCTGATTATGGTGGATTCCATCTCTGAGGTCAAAGATGACATCAACCTCTTCCTGTGTGGTTTGAGGTGTACAAAGTGAGGTCCTCAGGTAGTCTATGAAGAACATGAACCTTCATGAGAAGCTACTCAGTGAGGAAAAATTTCCATTCAGGGATGCAACAATAGAGCAACTCCAAACTCAAGCCTTTTTTTATAATCTTATTTGTCAAACACTAAGCAACACAGAGAAATGCATCATGAAGAACATGACAGGGAAACAAAAGACAAGGGACAACATCTTAGGTGGGAAGTGATGGATGGGTTGGGGTGTTTTAGTTTATTGTGTAGGTTTTAAGTTTGTAAATAATTTTTTTTATTATTATGGTGGTGGTTATGGTTGGTTTGGGTAATGGTTGTTTGTGGTTGTTTTCATGTGGTTATTTGTGGGTTTGAATGGTTGTTTTTTTGTAGTGTTTGTGATAATGGATGATGGGTGATGGTGGTGGTGGTTGTGGTGAAGACAGTTGATGTAATTATATGAATGATATAAACGCACCTTTTATCTATATTGGACGCACTTATGGTTTTTATTTAAACGCACTTTGATTACATTCAGACGCACGTATTAAAAACATTAAAAATTACCGAGTAAACAAACAAAATTAAAATGCACTTTAATTACATTCAGACACACGTATTAAAAACATTAAAAATTACTGAGTAAAACTGTATCTAAAACTATTCTTGATCATCATACACTTCTTCATCTACATCTTCATTATTTTCGAAATCATCTTCAACATTTTGATCATCTTGCTCAACCTGTGGCTGAGTTGAACCAGTATCCCTTTGATGTTTACGTCGATCGTGGCCTTTCTCTCCGCATATCTTGCACGTTCTTTTCCTTTTACCCATTCGACTAACTTGTTTTTATTTGCTGGACTTGATACGCTTCTGTTTACCACGACCTTTGCTCTTGATCCCATTAGGTAGTCTAATAGTGGGTTCTGTAACACCCCAACCGATGGCGGAATCATCGAGGTGCCACGTAGTGACGATTGTTCAAAAGCACATGGTACTAAAATGTAAATTTTATTGAATAAACCAATAACTGTCTTACATTGAAATGGAAATACAAAGTCTTAAATGAAATGTAACTGTTGAAATAACTGAATTAAAATAAAACACTAAATGTCCCTTGCTAAAGCACTAGATCAAACTGCACCTGAAACATGTACAAAATAGATTTGGTCAACATATGAAATGTTGGTGAGCATTCCTAGTTTTGATATATATAGTAGGTTTAAAAAGTTATACAATTCAAGTGCAAGCTACAGTGCAAATATGTAAACCATGTATCAAACAAATGAGCGAAATCAACCCTGTGACTGTATAATGTACTGTATGAACTGTAGTGTACTTATCCAACAAGTGGATAATAACTTAACAATGGCCACGGATTCTCCGATGAAAAAGGGGGAGAATCAACCTAGGCGGGTTGTCAATCCAAATAGCGCTATCCAATGTTAAGGTCGGCTTGTACAATGTTAATGATTTCACTAAGTACAAATGTATTCTACATGTAATGTCTAAGCATAAAGCACGTTTGTAAGCAAATGCACATAGTACTAGAATTGTATTGTAAAAATGTGAACTTGTAATTGTAATTTGTAATAGTGCACATGTAACACCCCAAAAATGACTAAAAGCAAAAAGGGGATAGGAAATACTCACTGTTCACGTAGTAACTTGAAATTGGACTGGACAACGAAATATGAACTTGAGATTTCTCCCAAAAGATTAACCTAAAGTAATTGATAATGTGTGAGTGAAATAACTCTAGGATGCATGTATATCTAGGGCTTCGAATTGGGGATTATGTTTATTTGTGTTAATAAACAAATTGTTTATTAATTATGAGAAATTTAGTAAATAAATAAATAAAAGTCTTTTAATGAAATTTAAATTTAAGATGGTCACAAGAATGTGTTTAAAGTGTAAAAATAATTTTTATAAAATTATTTTCTTTAAAATAGATTATTAAATCTATTTATTACAAATTGTCAAACTTTAACTTTAATAATTAAAAATACTAAAATTAAAGAATTATTATTTTAAAAATCATATTTCTGTTCTAAATGATCAGAAATAATTTGTATAAAATTTTGGTGCAAAAATGATGAAAATTGGATTTATTATGATTTAATTATGATTAAAACTAACAAAATTGATTAAAAAATATTAAATAAATGATTTTTCAGAAATAAAAATCATTTCTGAAAAGCTTAATGTTATAAAAACTTAGGATAATTTTTGAGGAAATTTATAAGATCGTTTTGATATATTTATAGAATTTTATAATTATATTTGAATAAATTTGTAATATTTATTATATATAATAAATAAATGATTTTTGAAAAACTAAAAATTGGATAATAAAGTTTATCATTTGAATAACATAAAATAAATTTTGTAAAATTTATAAACCATGTTTGGTATTTAAAATCTATTTTAAAAGTTAATATCATAAGTATATGAAAGAAAAGGATAAAAAAAAATGTATGTGATTTGTGGGAATTGAACCCGAGTCAGTGTTGTGTGTGTTCCACGCCTAGCCAACTGATCTAGGTGTGGGTTTGTTAATCTTTGTGGATCTGTTATCATTTTATAGACAACCTGATTAAAACCAAAAAATCCCCAATTCATGTTCTTATAAACCCTAACCCCAAAATCTTAAAATAAATCGTGGATTCACTACAGATCTGGAACGAAACATTGGGGTTATTAATCCTAGACTGAAATCGATCCGAAATCATCAAAATATTACCTGAGATTGTGTCTGGAAGTACCCGGTTAGACGACTACAAGGTGCGGCCAACTAAACCATCAATCCTGGTTTATAGTGATGAAATTTGTGTGTGGTTTAGATGCAGAGAGGGCCGATTAAGGGTTCTAGATCGAGGTTATTGCTTAACTCAACAGAAAATCATATATTGTACACGAATTGGTTGGTACAATGATCTGTTTTATAATTATTTCGAATTGACCAATTATATGGCATAATTAACGCGCAGAATCATGTATACTTGGTTAGAGCGTGAGTCACGGAATCAATCTTGGTAAACGACATGTTTTCATGGCCTAATTATAGCAAATCACGATTTAAAAATAAAAAAAAACTCATTTTTTGCTGCTGCTGCGCGCTGACATAGGGAAGGAAAAGAGAAAAGACAAAAGTGTGCTTAAATACAATTTAGAGTTGATATAAAACCAACAAGAGTGTGTGGCTCAAGTGGAAAACGCGTGTGTGTTGTGTGGAGATGGCACGGGTTCGAATCTTGTCTGGAGCAACACATTTTTTTTTTGGTTAATACAGAAAGAAGGAGGGGTTGTTGGTTTGGGCCGGCCCCCCTTGGGCTCAGCAGGGCCCAGCCCGAGATCAATAAGGGAAAAAGGGAAGGGTGGTTGGGCTTGGACTTGGTTGGGCTCAAGGATGGGTTTAATTAACATATCAATTATGGATCTAGGTTTTTATTATTATTACTATTATTATTATTATCATTATTATTATTATTATTATTATTATTATTAAAATAAAATAAAAAGTGACGGATGTCACAGCATCCCCTACTTTTAGAAACTTCGTCCCGAAGTTAATAGTAACATAGGGTTATGGATGCTAGGGTAAAATTAAGATAACTGTGGTTTGGAAAATTCGAATGATTTGGTTATGGGGTTTGATAGGTGTGAGTTAAGGATTGGATTGGGTTCGTCTCGAAGGGGTAAAGAGAGTAAGAATCTAGTAAATCACTACACTTCCAGTTTTAGGAATCCTAAAATGAATGTACAAGTTGATTGATTATAAAAAGATCAAATGAACTACCAAATAAGCAGAGTTTGTTCCTGGTTCGACTTCCAGTCACACATTCAATGCATCATTAGTGTTTGTATACAGGGTGTACCGCAGCTAACCCACCACACCTTTGATACTTTGAAAACGTACTGGACGCCTACCCAAAAACTCTAATAGAATTTCACACCACCCTAATGTACCTGTAAATTCATGATTACGTTCCGGACCGGAATCATCAATTTACCTTACATTAGGGTTTTATGTCCTTCTATGATCCCACCGATTGTTGAGCAGGTTCGATAGCCTCCACCAGCCGTGGAGTAGGTTGTAGGGCCTCTCCCGACTGTTTGAAAGGCATAGTGACCTCTACCAATCGTTGAGTATGTTCGATAGCCTCCACCAGTCGTGGAGCAGGTTGTAGGGCCTCTCCCGACTGTTGAAAAAGGCATGATGACCTCTATCAATCGTTGAGTATGTTCGATAGCCTCCACCAGTCGTGGAGCAGGTTGTAGGGCCTCTCCCGACTGTTGAAAAAGGCATGATGACCTCTATTAAGTGCAGCAATTATTATTCACATAGATTGCAAATTGACAGCATGTTTATGCAAGCAAGTTTGTAAGTACTACAACCATTAAGTGTAAGTGTTATCTTAGTGGCCTACAGAAATAGAGTATAAGTATCATGAATAACTAAATGTTCAATAGATTGTTAAATCAAAGGTAAAATTCAAGTTTCATATAACAAGCAATAATGTTTTTTAGAAAAGCTCCGTAGAATCAATTATTAGTAGTTTGATTTTCATGGAAATCAGGTCCAAATGTTGTAAGGTAGAGTCTGAAACTTATATGATATAAACGTAATCGAATATGATAAATTTTCAATCTGTGTACGTACACAATAGTATGCAAGGACATTTCTAGATGTTATATGCCTATGAGTATGACAAAATTGGGTACAAAATGATAATGAGATCAAGAAAATGAAAACACGAGTATCATGAATAATTAAATGTCCAGTGAATAGTCAAATTAAGGGGAAATCAAGTTTCATGTAATAACCAATGATGTTTTCTAGAAAAGCTCTGTAGGATCAAGTAAATGTTCCAAATAAATGTAAGGTAGAGTCTTGTATGATTAAAAATAAACGTAATCAATATGATAAATTTCCATTATGTGTTAATACACAATAGTATGCAAGGAAGTTTCTAGGTGTTGTATGCTAATGAGTGCGACAAAATTGAGTACAAAATGAAAACGCAAGTATCATGAATAATTAAATGTCCAGTGAATAGTCAAGCAAAGAGGAAATCAAGTTTCACAAACAATGATGTTTTGAAAAATCCTGTAGAATCAGGTATCAGGTTTTTAGTAGTCTGATTATCATGGGTAACTAGCTCATGTGTGAGAAGGTGAAGGATATGAATTTAGTTTTTGAGAAGATGATGAAAAATCTTGAAGCAGAATCAAGGTTGTGAGAGAATGTGAAGATAGTTGATAAAGAGTTTATTTTATAGTAAGGAGATTATATAGTAGTGTAAATTTTGGGATTTGGATCAAAGGTTATAATCAAGTGTATAAGAAAACATGATTGTGGTGTATGCCAAATATTGTAAAAATTTGGACAAGTTGAAAATGGGTGAGTGTTGATGGAGAATCTAGAGACTAGATATTATTCAAAAAAAAAAAAAAAAAATATAAATAAATATTTTCAAAATTTGGTTTTGTACATAAGGCAAAAGTTGTTAAATAGTACAAGCTAAGTAGGCTTTGTAATAGTTTAAAACATTATATAGAAAATCGTTTGTTACGTCAATAATTAATCAATTGAATTTAAGTTCGAGGAAAATATGTACTTTGTAAAGTTGCTAGGTAATACAACTAGTTTTTAGAGATCTTTAGTTTGTGCTAAAGTATGAGGTTATAGTTTTTAAAATAAATAACATGTGGAGAAAAGAAATAATATGATTTGGGTAGGGTGTTGAATATTTAAAAAGTGGCTAAGAGGGTAAGGTGAAGTGTGATTGTGAAATCCATAGATGGTTATGAAAGTATGAACTTGTAAGCAATATATGAAAATCATGAAATACAAAATATTGTATATGAACCGAGAGAGTATTATTGTAAAACTTGCATAAGATGCTTGGAGTGCCCTTGTCTAGCTGTAAAGCCCAACAAGAACGTTGACTTTTCAAAGGAATTGAACCCAATGGTGATCAAAGAAGACGTGCTTTAGCCTATAAGTGGACACTCACTCCAGGAATCCCCAGGTAAGCATAACAGGTCCGTAAATGGATTTATGCGCTATGCTTGCCTATGCCAGAAAACCCAGTGTACAGGCGTCCACCCTTCCAGATTGCACGTGTCCTTATCACACTCATTAAAGTTCAACAACTTTGAAGGAACAAAAGTAAGAGTAGGCATTATGCCTAAGAGTGTCTTCATGAAAGGTACTGCTTTCGTTCTATGATGATGTAAACTTTCCACTCCCTGTAGGACACCATCTCTATGCACCATGATGAAAGATGAAAAGGATGGAGAAAGAGAAGAAGGGAAAGATGGAAGAAGGAAAAGTAGAGGGGAAATGAGGGTAAAGTAATTCAGAAAATATTATGCATGAAAGTTCGGTTATAGTCTAGGCCATTTTATCTAATAACCTAGTTCCCTATAACCATGGCTCTGATACCAATCTGTAACACCCCAACCGATGGCGGAATCATCGAGGTGCCACGTAGTGACGATTGTTCAAAAGCACATGGTACTAAAATGTAAATTTTATTGAATAAACCAATAACTGTCTTACATTGAAATGGAAATACAAAGTCTTAAATGAAATGTAACTGTTGAAATAACTGAATTAAAATAAAACACTAAATGTCCCTTGCTAAAGCACTAGATCAAACTGCACCTGAAACATGTACAAAATAGATTTGGTCAACATATGAAATGTTGGTGAGCATTCCTAGTTTTGATATATATAGTAGGTTTAAAAAGTTATACAATTCAAGTGCAAGCTACAGTGCAAATATGTAAACCATGTATCAAACAAATGAGCGAAATCAACCCTGTGACTGTATAATGTACTGTATGAACTGTAGTGTACTTATCCAACAAGTGGATAATAACTTAACAATGGCCACGGATTCTCCGATGAAAAAGGGGGAGAATCAACCTAGGCGGGTTGTCAATCCAAATAGCGCTATCCAATGTTAAGGTCGGCTTGTACAATGTTAATGATTTCACTAAGTACAAATGTATTCTACATGTAATGTCTAAGCATAAAGCACGTTTGTAAGCAAATGCACATAGTACTAGAATTGTATTGTAAAAATGTGAACTTGTAATTGTAATTTGTAATAGTGCACATGTAACACCCCAAAAATGACTAAAAGCAAAAAGGGGATAGGAAATACTCACTGTTCACGTAGTAACTTGAAATTGGACTGGACAACGAAATATGAACTTGAGATTTCTCCCAAAAGATTAACCTAAAGTAATTGATAATGTGTGAGTGAAATAACTCTAGGATGCATGTATATCTAGGGCTTCGAATTGGGGATTATGTTTATTTGTGTTAATAAACAAATTGTTTATTAATTATGAGAAATTTAGTAAATAAATAAATAAAAGTCTTTTAATGAAATTTAAATTTAAGATGGTCACAAGAATGTGTTTAAAGTGTAAAAATAATTTTTATAAAATTATTTTCTTTAAAATAGATTATTAAATCTATTTATTACAAATTGTCAAACTTTAACTTTAATAATTAAAAATACTAAAATTAAAGAATTATTATTTTAAAAATCATATTTCTGTTCTAAATGATCAGAAATAATTTGTATAAAATTTTGGTGCAAAAATGATGAAAATTGGATTTATTATGATTTAATTATGATTAAAACTAACAAAATTGATTAAAAAATATTAAATAAATGATTTTTCAGAAATAAAAATCATTTCTGAAAAGCTTAATGTTATAAAAACTTAGGATAATTTTTGAGGAAATTTATAAGATCGTTTTGATATATTTATAGAATTTTATAATTATATTTGAATAAATTTGTAATATTTATTATATATAATAAATAAATGATTTTTGAAAAACTAAAAATTGGATAATAAAGTTTATCATTTGAATAACATAAAATAAATTTTGTAAAATTTATAAACCATGTTTGGTATTTAAAATCTATTTTAAAAGTTAATATCATAAGTATATGAAAGAAAAGGATAAAAAAAAATGTATGTGATTTGTGGGAATTGAACCCGAGTCAGTGTTGTGTGTGTTCCACGCCTAGCCAACTGATCTAGGTGTGGGTTTGTTAATCTTTGTGGATCTGTTATCATTTTATAGACAACCTGATTAAAACCAAAAAATCCCCAATTCATGTTCTTATAAACCCTAACCCCAAAATCTTAAAATAAATCGTGGATTCACTACAGATCTGGAACGAAACATTGGGGTTATTAATCCTAGACTGAAATCGATCCGAAATCATCAAAATATTACCTGAGATTGTGTCTGGAAGTACCCGGTTAGACGACTACAAGGTGCGGCCAACTAAACCATCAATCCTGGTTTATAGTGATGAAATTTGTGTGTGGTTTAGATGCAGAGAGGGCCGATTAAGGGTTCTAGATCGAGGTTATTGCTTAACTCAACAGAAAATCATATATTGTACACGAATTGGTTGGTACAATGATCTGTTTTATAATTATTTCGAATTGACCAATTATATGGCATAATTAACGCGCAGAATCATGTATACTTGGTTAGAGCGTGAGTCACGGAATCAATCTTGGTAAACGACATGTTTTCATGGCCTAATTATAGCAAATCACGATTTAAAAATAAAAAAAAACTCATTTTTTGCTGCTGCTGCGCGCTGACATAGGGAAGGAAAAGAGAAAAGACAAAAGTGTGCTTAAATACAATTTAGAGTTGATATAAAACCAACAAGAGTGTGTGGCTCAAGTGGAAAACGCGTGTGTGTTGTGTGGAGATGGCACGGGTTCGAATCTTGTCTGGAGCAACACATTTTTTTTTTGGTTAATACAGAAAGAAGGAGGGGTTGTTGGTTTGGGCCGGCCCCCCTTGGGCTCAGCAGGGCCCAGCCCGAGATCAATAAGGGAAAAAGGGAAGGGTGGTTGGGCTTGGACTTGGTTGGGCTCAAGGATGGGTTTAATTAACATATCAATTATGGATCTAGGTTTTTATTATTATTACTATTATTATTATTATCATTATTATTATTATTATTATTATTATTATTATTATTAAAATAAAATAAAAAGTGACGGATGTCACAGGTTCAGACTCGGATGGTCTCTCATAACCAAGAAAAAAAAGCATATCTGTCATACTTCTTCTAGCTAGGTCTCTTAAACCTGCTCTCATCAACCTTCTTAATCATATCTTTCATTTGATCATTAACCAAAGTTAACTCAGATAAATCAGTAATTAAAGTGTTTGCAAGATATTCACCAACCAACACTATCTCCCTAGCAATATCTCTAGCTTGTTTACTCTTGTCATCACCAAATTCTCCAGTTTCAAATGAAAATTTTATTTCATTTGGAACAACATCTTAGGTCCACCTTTTCAGGATATATTTTTTTGGGAATCGATTAACTCTGAACATCCTTAGTTTAAAAAATATATGCCTACACAGTAACCCATACTGCTCAAACCTCCTACAAGTACACAGTGCAGTAACATCTTCAACATCTTCAACAAAAATCTATAAAAAAAACCTTCTGCTTTTTGGGTGTGAACACCTATTAATCCTTCATATGTAGCATAGATCTCTTCTTGAATATCAAGAAAAATAGTCCTTGTAAAAATTTTGGATGCCTCCTCTTCAATAGGATTTTTAGTCCAAAAATTAGGCACAATATGCCTTGAGTCATTGTCATTCTTCCTATGGTTGAATCTCTAAGATTCAAGTGAAGTTTCAAAATGGTTGAAAAATTCAACTAGTGTTAACTGAGAATTTGCAACCTGGAAAAAGAAGTGACTTTCACTCTCGGATCTTAATGTTGTCCTCATTAGGCCTGACATATGTTCATCCCGGTAAAAAGCAGGGATCCACATTAATCTCATGTTAAACATGTCAGTCAACCAAAATTGTTGTCTGATAGTTTATAATCAACCATAACTACACCCCATTCAAAATCAAACGTCCCTGGGCTGATTGAGTCTGTCTATACAATTGCACAAATTCGCATTTTAAACTCATCATCAATGCAGAATGCATAACGCACTTAAAAAACAAAACAGATGAAAATAAACGCACATATGTTAACTTTAAACGCATGCACTATTTTAAAACAAACGCACGTTATACTACATTAAACGCACTCATTACTTCTAAAGTTTTATGTCCGTATTTGTTAGGACAAAAAGGATTAGTGAAACCACTTTTGCAAACCTTAGTCTAATTCACTTCTGTCAAAATATTCTAAGTATAGAACTGCTGAAGAAGAAAGATCAAACTGCTGAAGAAGAGATTCCACAAGTACTGAAGAAGAAAAGTCATCAGAAGTTCTGAAGTTCAAACCAGACATTTCTACTGAAGAACTACTGAAGACAAACTACTCATCAGTAGTTTGTCATTCATCAGTACTTATGAGAAGATCTTTTCCACCGCCTTTATATCAGTAGTTTATTAGTTTAGTATTACTTTCCTTTATGTACAAGTTCCAAGACTGCAACTTGTTTGCAACTTGTTTCTGAACTTGCTTTTTGGCAAGGTTCATGTATTTGTAAAGTCTATAAATAGAAGGGTTCATCCCTCTGTTTTAGACATTGATTTTAATACAGAAATCCTTCAAAGCATATTATTGTTATTTCCATTTCATATTTATTGAGAATCTGTCTAAGTGTTTCATTCTCATTCAATACTTAGATTCTCAATAAATACTTATCATTTATTAGTTTCTCAAACATCCAGGGGGAGTAATAACTCCTGTTGATAAGTGTAGCTTTAAACTCATAACATTCCGCTGTGCTATCACTAATCAAGAACTTGCTAAACACCTAAGTGTTCACTAGCAAGTTCATACAAAAGAGCAATACTGATCCAACAATTGGTATCAGAGCGCTGGTTTATCTGATCACATATCAATCTAACACATTGAGAATCAGACACAGGCTCTTATTGATATTCAATAATGGATTATAAGCTCACTTTTATCAACATCCATCACTTTAAAAGATATTTGACAAATCAATACTATTTAAAATGGATCCTCATAATACTGGTTCTGCCAATAAACCTGCTATGCTAGTAAGAAATGAATATAACATCTGGCACAGGAGAATGGCACATACCTTATCACAGACCAACACAGGATGCTGGAAATCTGTGATATATGGTCCTCATAAACCAGTAAATATTAATCTTGAAACTAAAGAAGAGATTCCAAAAGACCCAAAAGACTATACAGATGATGATTTCCTAAAACTTGAGCTTGATGCTAAAGCTTTCTCTATGTTGGCAATGGCACTCCCAAATGAAATCTACTCTGGCCTATTACATTGTGATAGTGCCAAAGAGCTTTGGGACTGCCTCAAAGAACAGTTTGGAGGAACTGAAGAGGTGATTGCCAACACCAGAGAAATCTTGGCTCAACAATATGAAACTTTTGCTCACATTAATGGGGAAACTTTAACTCAACAATTTGAAAGATTCTCCTCATTAATATCTGAGCTAAAATTAAATGGTCAGACCTACACTACTGTATCTATGCTTCATAGATTTTTAAGGTCTTTACCTGAAAAATGGGAAACATACTCCATAGTCTTAAGATCTTCACCAGACTTTAGCTCCCTCACTCTTACAAAACTTCATGGGAGATTACTTACTTTTGAAAGAGAAATTGATCAAAAGAAAAAGTTGCAAAGTTCTGGCAAAACTGCTGATGACTATCTACCAGGTAGTACAGCACTATTGGGACAAGACTCACCAACTTGTTCAAATAGTTTTGGATCTTTTGACCATATTGACATAACTGCTGGGATCTCATCTGAAAGATCATTCCCAGGTTATGACAATAATGATTTTGGTCAAACTGCTGATAACATGTGTTTTATCATGGATGATTTAAATAATTTCAGCAGTAATGACTTAGAAGAAATGGATATTTTGCACCAACTGGCCATGTTAAGTTTAAAAACAAATAAATTTTACAAAAGGTCAGGAAGAAAGTTTCCAGGACTCAACAGTTCAACAAAAATTGGTTTTGACAAATCTAAACTTAGATGTCACAAGTGTCAAAAGTTGGGACACTTTGCTAGAGAATGTAGAAGCTCTGGCTTTAACCAATCTCAGTCTCGAAACAATTTTAACCCCAATTATAACAAGAATAATGGAACACAAGGGAGTGCACATTTTGTACAGGCACAAGCTCCACAACACCAATATGTGCCACAAGTACAATATGTACAGATTCCTGCTCAACAGATGCAGAGCCAACAATCAATCCCTCCCTTTCCAGCTGCTCAACAACCTCCACAGCCTCAACAACCCTCTCAACAAAGTTTATTTACTTCAGGGTATGTTGACTGGAGCAGTCTTCCTTTTGACACCACAGAGTGTAATCCTGATGCAGACAACAAGATGTTTGACATCAACTGGGGAGAGCCTGACAATGGCAGAAAGAACTTTGCCTTAATGGCATTTGAGGGATGCACCTCAAAATCTGCCTTGTCACAGGTATCAAAAGAATCTTTGACAAAACTGTGTTCAAATTCTTGCAAAAAATCTTTTGCTCTCATAAGAGAGACTAATGTGCACTTACAAGGAAAAGCAAATGACTCCGAGAGAAAATTCACTCAGATGAAATGTGATTTAGAAAGAAAACTTTCTGCAAAAACAAAAGAAGTTTCTAAATTAACTAACACTGCTATTGAAACCCAAGCACAAATTAAAATCATGATAAATGACCTAGGAAATGTCAGACAAGAGCTTGCTGACACCAAGGTCACATGTGAAAAATGGGTTGAATCTTGTAAGGGGTACCAATTATTGCTAAACAAACAAAGTGCTTCAAATGTTAGGTTTGGCATAGGGTACAATCACACTGAAACACCAACAGATTTTTCCCCCAAAACTACTGAAGATGGGAGAAAAATTGTTTCAGGTGAAACTTCTTAAGAGGAAGAATGCACATCTTTCCATGAGAACTTTCTAAAAACTCACAAAGAAAGTTCTTCAGAAGTACTGATTAATTCTGACTTTAAGCCATCAGTAGTTTCAACTACATCAGGAGTTGAGAACCTGAAAACTACTGATGACCTAAAACCAATCAATACAGTCAGAAACTTGTCTTTGAAAGAAAAGACCAAAGAATGTGAAATCTGTGGTCTGTTCAACCACAAGACAGAATTTTGCAGATACAGAAAAGGTATTCAGTACAACAAGAAAAATCAACAACTGGTTGTGGGAAAACAAATCAAAAATGATTTTGTAAAAACTTTTTCTCCCAGGAAACAACAACCAGTAAACACCTTTTCTCTGAAAAAGACAAAATCTCAACAAAGATCTTTTTCTCAAAATTCTCTTTCAGTAGTTAGACCTGAATCATCAGCAGTTTCACAAACTGCTGAGATTAAAGATCTCATAAACTTGGTACAACTACTGATGACCAAAGTTGATGGTGGTCCTCAAAAGGATGCCACCATTGCTCTTAATGAAAAATCCATTGCCAAAAAGACATGGATTTCTCAACTTGGTCAAGAACAAACTGTAAATTTTCTCAAGAGCAAACCCAAAGCCAAACTGGCTTGGGTTCCTAAATCTAACTGATTTGCTATCTTGTGCAGAGAGTTTCTAGAGGCTTAAATAGCATTTGGTATGTAGACAGTGGAGGCTCAATGCACATGACAGGATGCAGATACCTGATAAACAATTTTATCAGTCAAAGAGATGGATCTGTATCCTTTGGAAACAATGCTAAGGGATATGTGCTAGGACATGGCAATGTCTCCTCTGGCAAAATACAGTTTGACAAGGTCAATCTGGTTGAAAACCTTGAGTACAACTTGCTGAGTGTGTCACAAATGTGTGATAAAGGATATTCTTCCTTTTTCACAAAGACAGCATGCAAGATCATATCACCAGAAGGCCAGAAGCTGATAGAGAAGATCATTGAAGATCACACTTTGTTAATAGCCAAAAGATGTGGCAATGTCTATGTAGTGGACATTGAAAAAGACAAAGAACTGAACAACACTGCCTGTTTCTTCTCAAAGGCATCAACTTCAGAAACTGATCTCTGGCACAGGAGACTTGGCCATGTGAACTTTAAAACCATAAATAAAGTCACAAAAATGGGCTTGGTCAAAGGTCTACCCTTAAAAGTATACCAGTGTCAAGAACACTGTGTATCCTGTTTAAAGGGAAAACAGCATAAGTCCTCCTATAAGTCTATTGAAGAATCAAAAACAACTGCATGTCTTCAACTACTCCATATGGACTTATTTGGGCCTGTAAAAATCATGAGCCTTGGTAAGAAGAAGTACTGCTTAGTCATCATTGATGACTACTCAAGATTTACATGGGTATTCTTCTTATTTTCCAAGGATGAGGCTGCTGAAATCATCAAGTTCTTCATTCTACAAGTAGAGAAGCAATATTCTCTATCTGTCAAAACCATTAGAAGTGATAATGGGACAGAGTTCAGGAACAAAACTCTGGATGAATTCTGTTTGTCTAAAGGGATTATTAGACAATTCAGTGTTCCCAGAACTCCTGAACAAAATGGTGTGGTAGAAAGGAAGAACAGAACTTTAATAGAAGGAGCAAGAACAATGTTAGCTGATTCTGGCCTACCATTATACTTTTGGGCAGAATCAGTTAACACATCATGTTATGTTCAAAATAGAGTCCTTATTGTCAAGAGACATTCAAAGACTGCCTATGAAGTTCTTCATGGCATGAAGCCCCTTATCTCCTTTTTTCAGGGCTTTTGGGTGTCAATGTTTCATCTTGAACATCAATGTTAGGACAAAGAGGATTGGTGAAACCACTTTTGTAAACCTTAGTCTAATTCACTTCTGTCATTTTGGCTAAGTATAGAAGTACTGAAGAGAAGACAAGAAATTGCTGATTAGAAGATATGAAGAAGTGCTGAAGTTGCAGAAGTTCTGAAGTCCAAACCAGACAAGTTCACTTCAGAAGTACTGAAGACAAAACTACTCTTCAGTAGTTGTCCTTCATCAGCACTTAGCAGAAGATATTTTCCACCGCCCTTTTGCATCAGTAGTTTGTTGTTTAATATTACTTTTAGCTTTATTTGTTTCTTTCAATGTTGCAACTTGTGCAACTTGGAACTGGAGTTTCTGTGCTTGCTTTTCAGGCAAGATACATGCATGTAATCGTCTATAAATAGAAGGCTTCAACCTTCTATTTTAGACATTGATTTTTAACAGAAAAATCCTTCAAACACTCTCATTGTTATATTCCATTTCTGTATTTATTATGAATCTCTCTAAGTATCTAACTCTCATTTACAACTTAGATTCATAATAAATACTTTGTCATTTATTAGTTTCAAACATCAAGGGGGAGTTATAACTCTGCCTTTGCATAAAAAGTGTTGCTTTAACTTATAACATTCCGCTGTGCTTATAATCTGATTTACAAGGACTTGCTAAACACTTAAGTGTCAAGATAGCAAGTTCTTACTTAGCAAACAAGAGCAAACTGATCCAACAATTGGTATCAGAGCATTGGTTTATCTGATCACATATCAATCTAACAAATTGAGAATCAGACACAAAGCTCTTATTGATATTCAATAAAAAGATCAAAAGTTCACTTTTTATCAATATCCATCACTTAAAAGAGTCATCAGACAAATCTATACTCTTTAAAAATGGATCCACATAATACTGGTTCTGCCACCAAACCTGCCATGCTTGTGAGAAATGAGTACAATATATGGCAGAAAAGAATGGCACATACCTTGTCACAAACCAACACAGGTTGTTGGAGATCTGTGATATATGGTCCACACAAACCAGTAAACATAAATCTTGAAACTAAAGAAGGGATTCCTAAGGATCCCAAAGACTATACAGATGAGGATTTCCTAAAACTTGAGCTAGATGCTAAGGCATTCTCTATGTTGGCAATGGCTCTCCCAAATGAAATATACTCTGGACTTTTACATTGTGAAAGTGCCAAAGAACTTTGGGACTGTCTTAAAGAACAGTTTGGAGGAACTGAAGAGGTGATTGCCAACACCAGAGAAATTTTGGCTCAACAATATGAAACATTTGCTTATATTAATGGGGAAACTTTGACACAACAATTTGAAAGATTCTCCTCATTAATCTCTGAGCTAAAGTTAAATGGTCAGACCTATACAACAGTATCTATGTTACATAGATTTTTAAGGTCTCTACCTGACAAATGGGAAACTTACTCCATTGTCTTAAGATCCTCACCAGATTTTAGCTCCCTCACTCTTACAAAACTCCATGGGAGATTACTTACTTTTGAGAGAGAAATCGATCAAAAGAAGAAATTACAAACTTCTGGTAAAACTGCTGATGACTACGTACCAGGTAGTACAGCACTTTTGGGACAAGATTCACCAACTTGTTCCTATGGATCTTATGACAATATTGACATAACCACTGGGATCTCATCAGAAAGATCTTTCCCAGGTTATGACAATGATGACCAAAGTCAAACTGCTGATAATCTATGTTTTATCATGGATGATTTGAAAAATTTTAGCAGTGATGACTTGGAAGAAATGGACATATTACACCAACTGGCCATGCTAAGCATTAAAACTAACAAGTTTTATAAAAGGTCAGGAAGGAAATTTCCAGGATTGACCAGTAATACAAAAATTGGTTTTGACAAATCTAAACTGAGATGTCACAAGTGTCAGAAGTTGGGACACTTTGCTAGAGAATGTAGAAGCTCTAGCTTTAACCAATCACAATCTGGAAATAACTATAACCCCAATTATAATAGGAACAATGGAACTCAAGGGAGTGCTCATTTTGTACAGGCACAAGCTCCTCAACAGCAATATATGCCTCAAGTACAATATGTTCAAGTGCCTGCTCAACAGATGCAGAGCCAACAATCAATCCCTCCCTTTCCAGCTGCTCAACTTCCTCCACAGCCTCAACAACCCCCTCAACAAAGTCTCTTTACCTCGGGGTATGTTGACTGGAGCAGTCTCCCATATGACACCACAGAGTGTAATCCTGATGCAGACAACAAAGTGTTTGACATCAACTGGGGAGAACCAGACAATGGCAGAAAGAACTTTGCCTTAATGGCATTTGAAGGCTGTACCTCAAAATCTGCATTGTCTCAGGTATCAAAAGAATCTTTGACAAAACTATGTTCAAACTCTTGCAAAGAAACTTTTGCTCTCATAAGAGAGACAAACGTGCACCTACAAGGCAAAGCCAATGATTTAGAAAGAAAATACACACAGATAAAATGTGATTTGGAAAGAAAACTGTGTGCTAAAACAAAAGAGGTTTCTAAATTAACTGACTCTGCCATTGAAACCCAAGCACAAATCAAAATGATGCTAAATGACCTGGGAGATGTCAGACAAGAGCTTGCTGACACCAGGATCACTTGTGAAAAATGGGTGGAATCTTGTAGGGGGTATCAACTACTGCTAAACAAACAAAGTGCTTCAAATGTGAAGTTTGGCATAGGATACCATCATGTTGAAACACCAACAGATTTTTCTCCCAAAACTACTGAAGATGGGAGAAGAATTGTTTCAAATGAAACTTCTGAAGGGAAAGAATGCACATCTTTCCATGAAAACTTTCTAAACAGAAATCCTGGCATTTTTAAAGAAAGTACTTCAGAAGTATTTACAAAAACTGACAATAATCCATCAGTAGTTTCATCTACTTCAGGAGTTGAGACCCTGAAAACTACTGATGAGCAAAATCTTTTCACAACCATCAGAAATTTGCCTCCTGATCAAAAACTTAAGGCAAAAGAATGTGAAATTTGTGGCCTGTTCAACCACAAAACTGAATTTTGTAGATACAGAAAAGGAATTCAGTTCAATCAAAAATTTAAACAACAGGTTGTGGGAAATCAAATCAGAAATGATTATGAAAAAGTCTTTAAACCCAAGAAACAACAACCTGAAAACACCTTTTCTCTGAAAAAGATAAAATCTCAACCAAAATCTTTTTCTCAAAATTCCTTGTCAGTAGTTAGACCAGAATCATCAGCAGTTTCACAAACTGCTGAGATTCAAAATCTAAAGAACATGGTAGAACTACTGATGACCAAGGTTGATGGTGGTCCTAAAAAGGATACCACCATGGTTCTTCATGAAAAATCCATTGCCAAAAAGACATGGATTTCTCAACCTGGTCAAGAACAAACTGTAACTGTTCTCAAGAGCAAACCCAAAGCCAAACAGGCTTGGGTTTCCAAATCTAACTAGTTTGCTTTTATGTGCAGAGAGTTTCCAGGGGCTTAAACAGCATATGGTATGTTGATAGTGGAGGCTCTATGCACATGACTGGATGCAGATACCTGATAAACAATTTTATCAGCCAAAGAGAAGGATCTGTGTCCTTTGGGAACAATGCTAAGGGATATGTGCTAGGACATGGCAATGTCTCCTCTGGAAAAATACAGTTTGACAAGGTCAATCTGGTGGAAAACCTTGAATACAACTTGCTAAGTGTGTCACAAATGTGTGATAAAGGATATTCTTCCTTTTTCACAAAGACAGCTTGCAAGATCATCTCACCAGAAGACCAGAAGTTGATTGAGAAGATTATAGAAGATCATACTTTGCTGATTGCCAAAAGATGTGGCAATGTCTATGCAGTGGACATTGAGAAAGACAAAGTATTGAACAACACTGCCTGTTTCTTCTCAAGGGCATCAACTTCAGAAACAGATCTCTGGCACAGGAGACTTGGCCATGTGAACTTTAAAACCATAAATAAAGTCACAAAAATGGGCTTGGTCAGAGGTCTACCTTTGAAAGTATACCAGTGTCAAGAACACTGTGTATCCTGTTTAAAGGGAAAACAGCATAAGTCCTCCTATAAGTCTATTGAAGAATCAAAAACAACTGCATGTCTTCAACTACTCCATATGGACTTATTTGGACCTGTCAAGATTATGAGCCTTGGTAAAAAGAAGTACTGCTTAGTCATCATTGATGACTACTCAAGATTCACATGGGTATTCTTCTTATTTTCCAAGGATGAGGCTGCTGAAATCATCAAGTTCTTCATTCTACAAGTAGAGAAACAATATTCTCTATCTGTCAAAACCATTAGAAGTGACAATGGGACAGAGTTCAGGAACAAAACTCTGGATGAATTCTGTTTGTCTAAAGGGATTATTAGACAATACAGTGTTCCCAGAACTCCTGAACAAAATGGTGTAGTAGAAAGGAAGAACAGAACATTGATAGAAGGAGCAAGAACAATGTTAGCTGATTCTGGACTGCCATTGTACTTTTGGGCAGAAGCAGTTAACACAGCATGTTATGTTCAGAATAGAGTTCTTGTGGTCAAGAGACATTCCAAGACTGCCTATGAAGTTCTTCATGGCATGAAGCCCCTTATCTCCTTTTTCAGGGCTTTTGGGTGTCAATGTTTCATCTTGAACATCAAGGAATCTATTTCAAAGTTTGCTGCCAAAGTTGACTCAGGTTACTTTCTTGGTTACTCTTCAACTAGAAAAGCCTACAAGGTTTTTAATTCTCACACCAAGATAGTAGAAGAAACATTGAATGTCAAGTTCAATGAGTCAAAACACACTCTTATTCCAGCACATCCTGCTGAACTCTTTGACCTTGACAACTTTCACTTTGGACCTGAAAAGGCTGTTACTTCTTCCAAACCTACTTATTATGGTGATCAAAGGTTTGAAGATGAGGATCCTGCACCATGGACTCCTCAAACAGTCATTAAGTCAACTACAACACCATCAGAAGTTTTCCAAACTTCTGATCAAACAAATACTGAAGGCCAAACTCAAACATCTGCTTCAGCACCTGCAACTACTGAAGAAGCTGCAACTGCTGAACCAGATATCATAGACCTCAGTAGTTTGTTTGAAGAACAAGAGCCACCTACACCTGTCAGTGGTTTACAACAACTGATTGAACACAGAGATCATCCACTTGATCAAATCATGGGTGATATAGCTACAGGTGTTCTGACCAGAAACCAGCTCTCCAACTTTTGCCTATTCTCAGCCTTTATTTCACAGTTGGAACCAAAGAAGTACCAGGAAGCCCTCAAAGACAATAATTGGGTGCAGGCTATGCAAGATGAACTACTACAGTTCAACAAGCAACAGGTCTGGGAAATCTGTCCCTTACCTCAAAACAAGCAACCAATTGGTACAAGATGGGTTTTCAGGAACAAACAAGATGAAGCTGGTATGATAATCAAGAACAAGGCAAGACTGGTAGTTCAAGGGTACTCTCAAGAAGAGGGAATTGACTATGATGAAACCTTTGCTCCAGTTGCAAGGCTTGAGGCCATCAGGTTATTTCTGGCCTATGCCATTTCCAACAAAATTAAAGTTTATCAAATGGATGTGAAAAGTGCATTTTTGTATGGAAAAATCAAAGAGGAGGTGTATGTCTGTCAGCCACCTGGGTTTGAGGATCCTTCTCATCCTGAGTGGGTGTACAGACTGGACAAAGCTCTTTATGGGCTCAAACAGGCTCCAAGAGCCTGGTATGATACACTCTCCACCCATTTTACTCAAAAATAACTTTACAAGAGGTGCCATTGATAAAACACTTTTCATTAAACATGTTGGAAATCATGTCTTACTTGTTCAAATTTATGTTGATGATATCATCTTTGGTTCAACAAACACAAAATTGTGTGATGATTTTAAGAAACTCATGCAATCAAAATTTGAGATGAGTACCATGGGAGAACTGCAGTACTTTCTAGGACTGCAGATCAAACAACAAACAAATGGAACTTTTATACATCAATCAAAATATGTTAAAGAATTATTGAACAAATTTTCTTTAAATGACTGTAAATCATGTTCCACTCCCATGACACCTATCACACAAGTTGAACCTGATGATCAAGGAAAACAGGTTGATCAAACCATGTACAGATGCATGATAGGTTCCCTTTTATACTTAACTGCTTCTAGACCAGATATTATGTTTTCAACATGTGTCTGTGCTAGATATCAATCAGCACCAAGGGAATCACACCTTATTGTAGTCAAAAGAATTTTTAGATATCTGAAAGGAACTCCAACACTGGGAATTTGGTATCCTGCTTCAAGCAATACCAAGTTATCAGCTTTTTCAGATAGTGACTATGCAGGGTGTAAGATGACAAGGAAGTCAACATCTGGTGGTTGTCAATTCCTGGGTAACTGTCTAGTGTCATGGCAATCAAAGAAGCAAACATCTGTTGCAACTTCAACTGCTGAAGCTGAATACATTGCAGCTGCAAGTTGTACATCACAGATACAATGGCTCCAATATCAACTTCTTGATTATGGAATCAAAGAGACCAAGACACCTTTGTTTGTAGACAGCAAATCTGCCATTAGCATCATTCAAAATCCGGTACAGTTCTCAAAAACTAAACATATTGAGATCAGGTACCATTTCATAAGAGATTGCTATGAAAAAGGCAAGATTGAGGTGAAGCATGTAGCAACAGCTAATCAGATAGCTGACATCTTCACTAAGCCCCTTGACACATCAACATTTCAGAAGTTAGTATCCATGCTTGGAATGCTAAATTTGTAAGTGTTTATTTTATTTTTTTTTTCTCTGCATATCAGTTAGAATCCAAGTTAACACTTGATTCTACCCAACTCTACATCAAACTTCTTCATCAATCACTACTGTTATGCATCAAATTTTCTTTTTTCTTTTTCCATCCTTGATTCCATCCTGTTTACCTTGGTGGATTTCAAGTTAACCTTTTCCATCTTTTTTCTGGTTTCCACTTACAAATGACAAAAGTCTGCAACAAAACTTCTGAAAAACAAAGTACTGATTAAACAAAAAATCAGTATGAGAGAAAGTACTGATGAACAAAAATCATCAGTATGGGATAATTTTCTGAAAAAGTGTGTAACTTCTGATAAAATAAACTTCAGAAGTTATGAATAAAGTATTTATAAAAACATTTCTCATCAGATGTTAAAACTGCTGAAGAGAAAATGGGAACTACTGATGAAGTAATCCTTCATCAGCAGTTTAAGTCAAAAGGGCAAATCTGACTTTTCCCATCATCAGAGGTTTGACCTAATCAGTTTAAAACCTCTGATAAAGAGATTTTTAACCAAAGGCGGTTTTAAAACTTCTAATAAAGAAGATTCAAGCGGTTAAAACTCCAAATAAATACCTTTTCTACACACTTATCCTTTCAAAACTCAAAAATATCCCTCCTTCTCTCTCAAAACTCTCTCAAAACCTATACCTGAAAATTCACTGTTCGATCAAACACCCAAACCACAATGGCTCTAGTTCTAAAACAGGGACACAATCAAAGAGCCTTTCTTGAAAAACAAGAAGGCTGGTCCCAATACGATGAGATCATTGATCTTGTCGTCAAATCCCAATACTTTACTGCTCTCACAATTAACCCACCAATTCACACTGAAACTCTGAACGAGTTCTGGGCAAATGCTGAGACGGTTACAATGGGTGGTGAGGTCATTTCCCTCAACTCAAAGATAAAAGGGAAACAACTGACCATCACACCAGCCACACTAGCAACAAGACTAGGTCTGGATGATGTAGCTGCCCCTGACCATGTTGCTAACACTGATATTCATCTAACCATGACAGAGTGTGGTTATCAAGGTACTCTCTCCCATGTTACAATATTCAAAAAATATTTTGAACCAAAATACAAACTTTTGTTTCATTATATTATTATGTGTTTGAGTCCAAAAACAGGGTCTTATGACCAGATGCCCTCCACTTTTCAACCAATATTTCATTCCATTGTGAATGAAACTAAATTCAGGGCATCAAAACTGTTTTTCAATGAGTTGGTGTTACATCACAATAATACCAAGAAAAAGTTTTTGTTGTACCCAAGGTTCATTATGCAATGCATAATAGGGGAACTGGGTAATGAGGTGCTTGTGGGAAAAATTTCAACTTTAAACCCTTTAACATCACAAGCATACTCAAGACTTAACAAACCGGCTACCTGGCCAGAAGATGATCAGGGAGAACAACAACAAGTCCCCCTGAAGCCCACATCTTCCAAAATCACACCACCAAAAGCCAAAAAGCCCAAGCCAACAAAAACTGTAACCGACCAACCCAAAAGAAAAGCTGTTCAGGAGGTTGAGATGCCTGAACATGCTCATGAGCATTCTGCTCTTCAAATAGTTGAGACTGAAACACCCTCTCAGTCTCATCCATCTCAAACCCCACCAAGAGCACCCATGTCTGTTCAATTCAAAAGAAAAAGACTTAGAAAAACATATCAAACACACTCTTCTTTTGAAACTGCTGAACAACAACCTTTTGCCCAAACTACTGAACCATCCCCACAAATTTCTGAACAAGAGGCAATAGAAATTGCCAAACTTCTCTCTGGGCTAAAAGAGAATGTCCCATCTGATCATGTCAGTCCCCATCAACCACAACAAACAGGGGACATAACTACTACATCAGACATGGATGTGGACATCACTAGCCCTATCCCAAGAGATGAGGGTGGACCAGAGTCTTTAAGCCCAATTTTAGAGACTCTTGGGGCATCTGAGGCTGCTACTACTCAGTTACCACCCAGTGGTGGATCTGAGGACAGAAGTAACATAGCTAAGACCTCAGATGTGGCAACTACTGATGAAGGCTTAATGCCTGAAGTAGGAAATCCTCAGTACCAAGAAACAGAGGTTCATGAGAGAACTGAGTTGGGCTCAGCTCATGATTTAACTGAGACTGTCCTCACTGAGGGCAACATCAGGGATTCAGATGATTCCATTAGTTTGGATGATGTTTCACAATTTAAAACTACTGAATTGACGGCACTTTCTGAGGGTCCTGTTGCAAAGGTATCCAGGCTCAAGAAGCCAGTCACCTCTGCACAGGTTAAAGCCCACTCAATCCCTAAAACCCCTAGAGTGGCATCCTCTGTACAACATGAGGATCTCCCAAAAACACCCCCTTCACAGCAAATGCCTACCCAATTCCCTGGGCAAACAAGCATAGACCTGAACCAGTTATGCAGCCCAGAGGGTCCCCTGTACCACATGATGAATACACTCATCAGAAATCACTTCCAAACATATACAGCTGACTTGGAGCTGTCAATCAAGAACCAATTTGGAGTGATCAAGACCAAGATGAACGATCTGTCCAACAAAATAGACTTCAACAGCCAACAGATTGCTCATCTTCAAGGACAATTCTCCCTACCCTCTGCTTCAAGGGTTAAAATTGATGAATCCAAAAAGGGGGAGAAGATCAGGGAACCTAAGGAGTCATTCCAAGCCAGGGTAAAGGCAAGAGTGGCACTCCTTGAAAGAGATCTGAAAGATCAGGCCAGGAAAGAAAAATTGGCCAAACAGTTTGGTGTCTCAATTGAAGAAATTGAAGCTGCTGAGAAAGAAGATGAGACCCAAAGTTCTGAAGATTCCCTAAGGTGTAATGAAGAAACTTCTGATGACCAAACTTCTGATGAAGAATCAGAAAGTACTGAAGACAATCCTTCAGTAGCTGACAAACCATCAGCAGTTGTCAGCACATCAGAAGTTAACACTTCCCAACCTCAAACAACTGAACCTTCCAGAACCACTGCTCCCATTCAACCAACATCTGATCCCATCAGGCCTACATCTATTACAACAATGACTGTATTAAACCCTTCTCCCATCTCTCAATCAGCTGAACTATTAGAGAAGAGTTTAATTGCAGCCAACAAGAAGGCCAGAGAAGATCAGATTTGGAAATCTCTGGAAGAAAGGGATGATTTGGACTTAAGCCATGAAGAAAAACTTCAGGCTTATGCAGCTGAACTACAAAGGCAGGCTAGCCTTGATGAGATTGCTGAACAGGATAAAAGACAACAACTGGTGTCTTATATTACCAAGAACAGCAAGACTAAAGCCTTTACACTCAAAGGACTCTCTATGCAAGAGCTGACAAGAAGAGCACAACTGCTTGCAGACAAAATGGCCACAAGCAAAGATGGAAAGGCCAAGAGAGCCCAGATAATAGAAGAGCTAGTAGCAGAAGGATATGGTTCAAAAGCCTCTGTATCCAGATGGAAAGAAGAAAGACTAATGGATACATATAGAAAATACTTGGCTGCCAAGGCTGCAAATCCTGAGAAGTTTCAAACTGCTGATCCTTCAAGATCAGTAGTTAGAACTTCTGGTGTATCTAGAAGATCTGCTGCTCAGAAGAAGAAGGCAGAGGACAATGTCAAAACTGATTTCAAAATGGTACTACTTGAGGGAAGCTCAATAGTCCATTCAGATTTTGACATTGAGGAGAAACCTCTGTTAACACAGTTCAGGGATCCTTCCACTTTTGCTTATCAAATACAAAAGACAATCAAAGAAAAGCTGCATACCAAAGTAGTGACTGAACACCATCTCCCAAATGTTCAGATGCCTGGTATGCAACAACATCAACAAGGAAGAGAATCCCACCTGAGGCTATCTGAAACTGAAGACATCCAGCACTCAGGACCATCAACCCAAGGGACAAGTCTGGTTCCCTATTCTTCTGACTTTAACAAGTCAAAGATCCCTATCATCAGATGGTCACTTACTGATAACAACTCAGTACTGTTGACAAGAAGAGACTTCTCAAGCAGGGCTTACAAGAAGATCAGTGATCTGAAGAAACTGTCAACACAAGACCTGTTCACAATTCAACATCTAGAACCACAGAGAGGATCTCTATCTGATGATCAGTACAACCAGCTCAAGAACACCATGTACAAAGAGATATGGAAGATTGTTCAAGACAGAAGAAACACATAAGGAATTAGTAAGGTTTTGGCTTCATCAATCCAGGGGGAGATTGTTAGGACAAAGAGGATTGGTGAAACCACTTTTGTAAACCTTAGTCTAATTCACTTCTGTCATTTTGGCTAAGTATAGAAGTACTGAAGAGAAGACAAGAAACTGCTGATTAGAAGATATGAAGAAGTGCTGAAGTTGCAGAAGTTCTGAAGTCCAAACCAGACAAGTTCACTTCAGAAGTACTGAAGACAAAACTACTCTTCAGTAGTTGTCCTTCATCAGCACTTAGCAGAAGATATTTTCCACCGCCCTTTTGCATCAGTAGTTTGTTGTTTAATATTACTTTTAGCTTTATTTGTTTCTTTCAATGTTGCAACTTGTGCAACTTGGAACTGGAGTTTCTGTGCTTTCTTTTCAGGCAAGATACATGCATGTAATCGTCTATAAATAGAAGGCTTCAACCTTCTATTTTAGACATTGATTTTTAACAGAAAAATCCTTCAAACACTCTCATTGTTATATTCCATTTCTGTATTTATTGTGAATCTCTCTAAGTATCTAACTCTCATTTACAACTTAGATTCATAATAAATACTTTGTCATTTATTAGTTTCAAACATCAAGGGGGAGTTATAACTCTGCCTTTGCATAAAAAGTGTTGCTTTAACTTATAACATTCCGCTGTGCTTATAATCTGATTTACAAGGACTTGCTAAACACTTAAGTGTCAAGATAGCAAGTTCTTACTTAGCAAACAAGAGCAAACTGATCCAACAATCAAGGAATCTATTTCAAAGTTTGCTGCCAAAGTTGATTCAGGTTACTTTCTTGGTTATTCTTAAACTAGAAAAGCCTACAAGGTTTTTAACTCAAGAACCAGGATAGTAGAAGAAACACTGAATGTCAAGTTCAATGAGTCAAAACACACTCTCATACCAGCACATCCTGCTGAACTTTTTGACCTTGACAGCTTCCATTTTGGACCTGAAAAGACTGTCACTTCATCCAAACCTACTTATTATGGTGATCAAAGGTTTGATGATGAGGATCCAGCACCATGGACTCCTCAAACAGTCATTAAGTCAACTTCAAAACCATCAGAAGTTTCACAAACTTCTGATTCAACAAATACTGAGGAACAAACTCAAACATCTGCTTCAGCACCTGCAACTACTGAAGACACTGAAACTGCTGAACCAGATATAATAGACTTCAGTAGTTTGTTTGAAGAACATGAGCCTCCAACACCTGTCAGTGGTTTACAACAACTGATCGAACACAAAGACCATCCTCTTGATCAAATCATGGGTGATATTGCATCAGGTGTTCTTACAAGAAACCAGCTTTCCAACTTTTGTCTCTTCTCAGCGTTTATTTCACAGTTGGAACCAAAGAAGTACCAGGAAGCCCTCAAAGACAACAATTGGGTGCAAGCAATGCAAGATGAATTGCTTCAATTCAACAAGCAACAGGTTTGGGAAATCTGTCCCTTACCACCAAACAAGCAATCAATTGGCACAAGATGGGTTTTCAGGAACAAACAAGATGAAGCTGGTATGATAATAAAGAACAAGGCAAGACTGGTAGTACAAGGTTACTCTCAAGAAGAAGGAATTGACTATGATGAAACCTTTGCTCCAGTTGCAAGGCTTGAAGCCATCAGGTTATTTCTGGCCTATGCCATTTCCAACAAAATAAAAGTTTATCAAATGGATGTTAAGAGTGCATTTTTGTATGGAAAGATAAAAGAGGAAGTGTATGTTTGTCAGCCACCTGGGTTTGAGGATCCTTCTCATCCTGAGTGGGTGTACAAACTAGACAAAGCTCTTTATGGGCTCAAACAGGCTCCAAGAGCCTGGTATGACACACTTTCAACCTTTTTACTCAAAAATAATTTCACAAGAGGTGCCATTGATAAAACTCTTTTCATAAAACATGTTGGAAATCATGTCTTACTTGTTCAAATATATGTTGATGATATCATTTTTGGTTCAACAAACACAAAATTGTGTGATGAATTTAAGAAACTCATGCAATCAAAATTTGAGATGAGTACAATGGGAGAACTGCAGTACTTTCTGGGACTGCAGATTAAACAACAATCAAAGGGAACTTTTATACATCAATCAAAATATATTAAAGAATTCTTAAACAAATTTCTTTACAAGACTGTAAATCATGTTCCACTCCCATGACACCAACCACACAAGTTGAACCAGATGATCAAGGAAAACAGGTTGATCAAACCATGTATAGATGTATGATAGGTTCCCTTTTATATCCAACTGCTTCTAGACCAGATATTATGTTTTCAACATGTGTCTGTGCTAGATATCAATCAGCTCCTAGGGAACCACACCTCATTGCAGTCAAAAGAATCTTCAGATATCTGAAAGGAACTCCAACACTTGGAATTTGGTATCCTGCTTCAAGCAATACCAAGTTATCAGCTTTTTTAGATAGTGACTATGCAGGGTGTAAAATGTCAAGAAAATCAACATCTGGTGGTTGTCAATTCTTAGGAAACTGTCTAGTGTCCTGGCAATCAAAGAAACAAACATCTGTTGCAACTTCAACTGCTGAAGTTGAATACATTGCAGCTGCAAGTTGTACATCACAGATACAATGGCTCCAATATCAACTTCTTGATTATGGAATCAAAGAGACCAAAACACCATTGCTTGTAGACAGCAAATCTGCCATTAGCATCATTCAAAATCCTGTTCAGTTTTCAAAGACTAAACACATTGAAATCAGGTATCATTTCATAAGAGATTGCTATAAAAAGGGCAAGATTGAAGTGAAACATGTAGCAACAGCTAATCAAATAGCTGACATATTCACTAAACCCCTTGACACATCAACATTTCAGAAGTTAGTATCCATGCTAGGGATGCTAAATTTGTAAGTGTTTCTCTTTACTTTTCTGCACATATTTTTTTTTCACTTACATCTGTTTTCAAAAATTGAAAAACTTCTGAAAAACAAACAAGAGAGAAACTACTGATGAACAAAACATCAGTATGGGGATATTTTCTGAAAAGTGATTAACTTCTGATAAAGCAACCTTCAGAAGTTATGAATAAAGTATTTATAAAGTATTTCTCATCAGCTGTTCAAAACTACTGAAGAGAAAGTGGGAACTACTGATGAAAATAATTCTTCATCAGCAGTTTAGTCAAAAAGGGCAAATCAGACTTTTCCCACATCAGAAGTTTGACCTAGGCGGTTTAAAACTTCTGATAAAGAAGTTTTGACCTAGGCGGTTTAAAACTTCTGATAAAGAAGTTCTAAGCGGTTTAAAACTTCTGATAAATACCTTTTTTCAACACTTATCCATTCAAAAGCTAAAATTCCCTCCTTCTCTCTCAAGAAAGCTCTCAAACCCTGAACCTACAAAAACACTGTTCGATTCATACACACACAAACCATATGGCTTTAGTTCTTAAACAGGGACACAATCTCAGAGCCTACTTAGAAAAACAAGAAGGCTGGTCCCAATACGATGAGATCATTGATCTCGTCGTCAAATCCCAATATTTCACCGCTCTCACAATAGACCCACCAATACATCCTGAAACTCTCAATGAGTTCTGGGCTAACGCTGAGACAGTGATGGTGGACGATGAGGTTATCTCTCTCAACTCAACAATCAAAGGGAGACAAATGGCCATCACACCGGCCACACTTGCAAACAGACTGGGGTTGAATGATGTGAATGCCCCTGAAAAATTTGAAAACTCTGCAATCCACCTAACCATGACTGAATGTGGTTATCAAGGTACTCTCTCACAAGCTACCATCTTTAAAAAGTATTTTGAACCAAAATAAAAACTTTTGTTTCATTATATAATTATGTGTTTGAGTCCTAAAACAGGGTCTTATGACCAGATGCCCTCAACCTTTCAACCAATTTTTCACTCAATAGTGAATGAAACAAATTACAGGGCATCAAAACTTTTCTTTAATGAGTTGGTGTTACATCATAATAACACTAAAAAGAAGTTTTTGTTATACCCAAGGTTCATTATGCAATGCATAATTAAAGAACTGGGTGATGAGGTGCTTGTGGGTAAAACTGAAATTTGAAACCCTTAACCTCACAAGCATACTCTAGGCACAACAAACAGGCTGCCTGACCAGAAGATGACCAAGGGGAACCAGAACCAGTCCCCATGGAACCCTTATCTTCCAAACCTACACCCCCAAAGGCCAAGAAACCCAAGGTACAAAAACAAAAACCCACCAAACCAAAAAGAAAAGCTGTTCAGGAGGTTGAGATGCCTGAACAACCTGTTGTGCAATCTGCACTTCTTAAAGATGTGACTGAAACATCCTCTCAGTCTCATCCATCTCAAACCCCACCAAGAGCACCAATCACAATTCTTTTCAAAAGAAAAAGACTTAAGAAAACCATTCCTATTGATGCTTCTTTTGAAACTGCTGAACTCATTGACCAAACTACTGAACCAGCACCCCAACTTTCTGAACCAGATTTTGAAATAGCCAAACTTCTCTCTGGGCTAAAAGAGAAAGTCCCATCTACACATGTCAGTCCCCAACACCCACATCAAACAGGGTACATAGCCTCAGAAGTTGACATGGATGTGGACACTCAAAGCCCTAACCAAAGAGATGAGGATGAACTAGGGTCTCTAAGCCCAAACTTAGAAACTCTTGGTACTTTTGAGGCTGCTACTACTCATTTACCACCCAGTGGTGGATCTGAGGAAAGAAGCAACATAGCTAAGACCTCAACTGTGGCAACTACTGATGAAGGCTTAATGCCTGAGGTAGGAAATCCTCTGAACCAAGAAAAAGAGGTACATGAGACAACTGAGTTGGGCTCAGCTCATGATGTAACTAATACAGTCCTCATTGAGGATGTAATCAGGGATTCAGATGATTCCATTGACTTGGATGATGTTTCAAAACACCAAACTACTGAATTGACGGCTACAAGTGAAGGTCCTGCACCTGGTGTATCTATGCTCAAGAAGCTAGTCACACCAGATCAGGTTAAAGTCCACTTAATCCCTGATTCCCCTATAGTGGCATCTTCTGTACAACAAGAAGATCAACCAAAAACACACCCCTCACTATAAATGTGTAACAACCGGCAAAAATAAGGTAATTCCGTACAAATTAATTAATATATGATTAACGTAATTAAATGCAATTATGTGTGATTTAATTATCAAGGCCTTAGGAGATAGCAATTTCCAAATAGTGCATAGGAATGCATACGTTTAATGGTAAAACATGATTGGATCATGTGCGAATAAGCTATCCGGTATGGACGTTGGCAATTACCCGGTAATAATTAAATAAACGAAAAGGATCCCGGACGCCCAGGATATAAAATAAAGGGTAGTTTCATAAAATATAATGAGTTTTGGAACTCCAAAACCATAAGTGAAAACGTCTTGTACAAATCTCCCGGAAACGAATAAGATGCGCGTACCGCACCCGATACGCGTATAACTCATAATTTCACCCGGCAAAGGCCTAAATAACCAATCAACGCTTAAAGTAGACTATATTTAAGGGTTATTAAAGGTATTTTTAATGTCCGAATAACGCGTGATTAAAACCCGAAAAATACCCGAACGACACCCGAACGACGAGGAATTAAACATAACAAATATTGGGTAAATATTTGGAGTTGTGGACCCCACCAAAACCCACACAAGGGCCGGCCTAGAAGGCCTTGTTATGTCCATGTAAGTGTGGTAATAATAATAATCTACACTCTAAGATATAAAGCATGCTTCACTAAAAACAAAAGGTGTATGACACACTAGTACAAAGCATGCAAAATCCTACATTGTGTAAGATAATTTTCGGCCCTATGGCCCCAATAATCCAAGACACAATCAAACCCACTACACACTAGTATACACATGCATGAGAAGGATCTTATATAAAGATTATGATGGATCACAAGGATTTAGCAAAGATTTGCAAGAAACCTCCTACTCATACATACATATATACACGGCCACACACATATACTACACACATCCATCCAAGATCATTTTGTACTTCTTAAAATCTCTTGAATCTTTAGTAATAATCACAAAATCCATGAAAGATTACATGTGATAAGGCTATAAATAACATGTGTTAGAGATTTGGATATCAAAGCAAAACTCTTCTTCTTCTTTCTCCATTTGGCCGTAGGTTCCCCCCCCCCCCCTTATACATTCTTCTTTCAAGTTTTTACATCTCCAAATCACTCAAAACAATCCATCATCCAAACCCCTATTGTGTGTTTCAAGCTTGGAGCTTAACCATTAAGGAAGAACACACTAAACCCCTCTCAAAATCAAAGGTTTTGTCTTCCCTAGCCTTGTGCTAGTAGTAAGCTTCTTAACCTTGTTTTTGATTATTATTATTCATGTATGTGTTCTTAGAAGCAAGTTGTACATGAAGGGTTTAAAGGATGGTTTGAACATAATCTTTAATAGGTTTTACTTGTGTAAAATAGATGAGTAAAGATATGTAAATAAATCATGGATTTGATGATGATAAAGTAATGATCTTGAAAATATATAAAGTTTACACTTAAACTAAGTAGGATGATGATTTGGTTAAGATGTGTGGAATGAACTTGAATATGTTAAAAAGTAACTTTAATCATCTTATTATGATCATCTAAGGTATAATATATGGTGGAACATGTTAGAAGTTCAAGAGTAAAGAAGATGAAAAATTAAAGTTAACTTACTTAGAAGAATGATATTTTGTTAAAATGGGCAAATACATAAAACACACATACAAGTAGTCTTACATATGGAATATAAGACTAATAAAAGTGTTTTGATACAAAAATAACTTACCAATAAAAAGTTGAATCTTCAAAGTCTACTATTTTGAGTGAAAAATGCTAACTTTGGAAGTTAGAGTGGAAAAATGCAACATTTGAAAGTTAAGGGACTAATATTGTAACTTTGAAAGTTAGAGGGCTAAAATGGATATTTTAGAAACTATTAGTCCAAAAATGCAAGGATGGAAAGTTTGGTGTCAAAAGTGTAAGTAATAAATTTCTAAGGTTGATTTGGTAAATACTAGTAGATATACTTGGGTATTTTTGTATAAAAGTATATTTTTGAAAGTTATAAAATATGGATGATATTAACATAAGGATTTTTATAAAATAGAGATTTTATAAAAATATTAAACAAACTTGAGGAACTTATACAAAAATGAATACTTTTATATAAATGGGAATATAAAAGTATTGGAAACATTTTTGTAGTTAAGTTAACAAGTTGGGTTAAAAATACATAAGTATTTCAAACCTTCCAAGTAATATGTGAAAAGAGGAAGAAATATGGATAATATTTCTATAAAACACATGTTGGGAAAAACTTGGAAAAATTAACTATTCGAGCTAAGATATCGAACTAAGACGCGTTAACGAACCGTACCCGGACAAAACATGAGAAAAATGCCATTGCGGCAAGATAAGAAAATATATATTTTTAAGAAGTAAAATATATATACATCATGGGTGAAAACTAATAAACACTTTCCTAAGTGTTGAAGGAATTATTCGTGGGAGAAAAACATGACATAAACAAATAAGACGTTAAACAAACGTATATACTTAACAAGAAAAATTACACATTTATATATATGTACGCTCGTCTCGGCAAAATTCTAGTATATCTACTTAATGGGAAAGTAGATATGTGGGAAGGAAAGCCGCGACAAGTAGACAAAGATATATATGTGTATGCCGCGCCGACAAGATCCTAGTATATTTATTTGAATGGGAAAATAAATATACGGTATGGTGAGTTGAATCGGGCGTTAAGAATATACAATCGAACGACAAGATCTTAGTATATTTGTTTAAATGGGAAAACAAATGTGCGGCAAAGTGAGTCGGGTCGAGTGTTGAAATATATATTATATCGAGCGATGCGATCTTAAGTATAATTATTTAAATGGGAAAATAATTATATGTTAAGTGAAGTCGAGTCGATGATAATAAGGTACAAGTTAAGGAAATATTAACAAGAGTAATATATAACTTGTAACAACAAAGGGTAATCTAACGCCAACGAAACCTAGGATACGCGCTTAATTAAACGAGATTTGGAATAACTTGTGGTCGGGAGTTGGGTGTACAACTTGCCAAGGCACATGCACTATAGGAATAGTGACTTACACGTCTAGGACGTTTGTAGGTGCGAGACCCTCCTTGCTATCTGCCTAGTAAGCCAGACAGAGTTTCAGGTGAGTTTCACGGCCCCATTTTAAACTATTTTTACGTTTTTCGGGGGAAAGATATGTTAGGGAAAATGTTTGACGGAATTATTACTTGAGGTGTGACCGCCACTCGGGGTTGAGTCCTCGCCTCTATAATCATTTGTTCAGGGAAATGAAACCGGTGGAATATTGGATAGTACTATTGGTGCCTGACAAGGCCCACCCCTGATCGATAGCGTCGATTATGCATTAGGTTATGCCTGGGGTGCATATATTCTGAACTTAAGTCGTGGGAAACCGAGTAACGGCTTGGAGCGGGGCATTATTATTATACGTCTTGGTTTGATTATAGTCTCAAGTAGATTTATAGGAATTTGCAACTCCTATATATTGTCATAACATGGTATTTCCCAAGTATTCAAGTTTTGGAAACTAAAAAAAAACCTGTGAACTCACCAATATATTTATATTGACGAAACTTTTAAACATATCTTTCAGGTAATTAGATGAAGACGAACCGGGGCAAGCTGGGTCGAGGAATCCTCCGATATGGCGTTAAACATTTTGCGGGGTTTCACCTTTATTTCCCAAGGCTTTGGGATATGTTTGAGAAACCTCTATGTTGTCTTAAAAACAATTTACTTTTATGTAATATTTGGAACAAGATTTGACGCCTTAATAAATGACCCATTTTCTTAAATTACTTGTGTTTAGCAATAACCTTGACTTTATGCTTTGAACCGTCGCGCCACGTGTTTCCGCCGTTGTCGTGGTGTGACAAAATGCCTACCCAATTCCCTGGGCAATCAAGCATAGACATGAACCAGCTATGCAGCCCAGATGGTCCCTTATACCATATGATGAACACCCTCATCAAAAATCACTTCCAAACATACACAGCTAACCTGGAGCTGTCCATAAAGAACCAATTTGGGGTGATACAGACAAAGATGAACGATCTGTCAAACAAGATTGACTTCAACAGCAAACAGATTGCTAATCTTACAGGTCAGTTCTCCCAACCTTCAACATCAAAGCCTGATGAAGCCAAAAAGGGGAGAAAACTAAGGAACCTATAGAGTCACTTGAAGCCAGGAAAAAGGCAAGAGTGGCTATCCTAGAAAGAGATCAAAGAAACCAAGCCAAAAAAGAAAAACTGGCCCAACAATTTGGTGTCTCTATTCAAGAAGTAGAAGATGCTGAAAAGTCTGATGAATCCCAAGGGCACAATGAAGAAACTTCTGATGGACAAAGTTCTGATGAAGAATCAGAAAGTACTGAAGACAATCCTTCAGTAGTTGACAAACCTTCAGTAGTTGTCAACCCATCAGATGTTAACACTTCCAACATTCAATCTGCGAAACAAGAGCCTTCCAGATCAACTGAACCTACTCATCCAACTCTTGTTCCTCCTAGGCCTATTACAACAGTTACCAAAATGACTGTACTAAACCCTTCTCCAATCTCTCAATCAGCAGAACTTCTTGAGAAGAGTTTAGTGGCAGCTCAGAAGAAAGCCAAGGAAGATCAGATTTGGAAAACTCTGGAAGAAAGGGATGACTTGGACTTAAGCCTGGATGAAAAACTACAGGCTTATGAAGCTGAACTTCAAAGGCAGGCTAGCCTAGACAGAATTGCTGAGGAAGATAAAAGACATCAACTAATGTCTTATATTACTAAGAACAGCAAGATCAAAGCCCACACATTAAAGAGACTCTCCATGGAAGAGCTGACAAGAAGAGCTCAACTTATTGCAGACAAACTTGCAACAAGTAAAGATGCAAAAGCCAAGAGAGCTCAGATGATAGAAGAACTAGTAGCTAATGGTTATGGTTCAAAAGCCTCTGTGTCCAAATGGAAAGAAGAAAGATTAATGGACACTTATAGAAAATATAAGGCTGCAAGGGCTGCAAATCCAGAGAAGTTTCAAACTGCTGAAGTACCAACTTCAGTAGTTAGAACTTCTGGTGTTCAAAGAAGACCAACTACTCAAAAGAAGAAATCAGAGGAGAATGTGAAGACTGATTTCAGAATGGTACTACTAGAAGGAAGTACAGTAGTCCATTCTGACTTTGACATAGAAGAAAAACCTCTGATCACACAATTCAAGGATCCTTCCACCTTTGCCTATCAAATTCAGAAAACCATCAAAGATAAACTGCACACTAAGGTAGTTACTGAACATCATTTGCCAACCTTTCAACTACCTAATGTGATGCAACAAGAATAAGGAAGTGAATCCCACCTGAGAGTCACTGAAGTTGAAAACATCCAACACTCAGGAGAATCCCAGGGTACCACCATGGTTCCCTACACTTTAGACTTTGACAAGTCTAAAGTACCTATCATCAGATGGTCCTTTACTGATAACAACTCAGTACTTGTGACAAGAAGAGATCAGACAAGCAGAGCCTATAAGTCGATGAATGATCTGAAGAAGCTATCAACTCAAGACCTGCTTACAATCCAGCATCTAGAACCACAAAAAGGGTCTCTCACTGATGAACAGCTGAACCAGCTGAAGAATTCCATGTTTAAAGGAATATGGAAAATTGTGAAGGACAGAAGAGAACAATAAGGAATTAGTAAGGTTTTGGCTTCATCAATCCAAGGGGAGATTGTTAGGACAAAAAGGATTGGTGAAACCACTTTTGCAAACCTTAGTCTAATTCACTTCTGTCAAAATATTCTAAGTATAGAACTGCTGAAGAAGAAAGATCAAACTGCTGAAGAAGAGATTCCACAAGTACTGAAGAAGAAAAGTCATCAGAAGTTCTGAAGTTCAAACCAGACATTTCTACTGAAGAACTACTGAAGACAAACTACTCATCAGTAGTTTGTCATTCATCAGTACTTATGAGAAGATCTTTTCCACCGCCTTTATATCAGTAGTTTATTAGTTTAGTATTACTTTTCCTTTATGTACAAGTTCCAAGACTGCAACTTGTTTGCAACTTGTTTCTGAACTTGCTTTTTGGCAAGGTTCATGTATTTGTAAAGTCTATAAATAGAAGGGTTCATCCCTCTGTTTTAGACATTGATTTTAATACAGAAATCCTTCAAAGCATATTATTGTTATTTCCATTTCATATTTATTGAGAATCTTTCTAAGTGTTTCATTCTCATTCAATACTTAGATTCTCAATAAATACTTATCATTTATTAGTTTCTCAAACATCCAGGGGAGCAATAACTCCTGTTGATAAGTGTAGCTTTAAACTCATAACATTCCGCTGTGCTATCACTAATCAAGAACTTGCTAAACACCTAAGTGTTCACTAGCAAGTTTATACAAAAGAGCAATACTGGTCCAACAGTATTAAAATGCACCAACCATGTAAACAAACGCACAAACATAAATTTATGCAAAATTTATACTGACTTTGTTCGAAACTTTCTTCATTATGTGCCACGTACACAATTTGTGTCTGCTATTTTGAAACACCAACTGAATAGCATTTTTCATGGCAGGGTCTTGATCGTTTACAACTACTTTTGGATGCTTACCAAAAGATTTGGAAAATGATTCTAACAACCAAGTGTAAGATTCAGTTGTCTCGGATGATAACAAGCCTGCTCCAAGAGTCACATTTCGACAGTGATTATCAATTCCAGTAAATAGCATAAAAACCATCTTGTACCTACAACACGTTAGAAGAGTTTTTACTAAAATATGAACATATAATAGATGTATATGAAACTTAAAAATTTAAAAACATACTTATTGGTGTTAAATGTTGCATCAAAGGAAATCACATTTCCAAATTCCATGTAATTTCTTTTGCATAACGCATCAGCCAAAAATAAACAGTGAGCGCATTCTTACCATCAACTAAAAACTCGAAAGAAAAATCCAGTCCAGATAGAATGTCTTTTCCTTGTCCTAACATCTTCCTTAGAATTAACTGGATCTACTTTAAATGTCTTATAACCCTCCTTATAGAATATAAAGTATTTGATACGTAGAACACCATTGTGCATATATTCATATTGACAACCCTTTCGGGTAGAAAATCCAGCAGCCTTTGCATATTTTTGATAAAACTCATATGCGTGATCAATACTAGGAATCTCCATGTCTACTACAGGTTTGACTAATGCAGGAACGCCTGGAATGAATGAGTTAATAAGTTGCTGTGCTACAAGAACATCAGAGGACACACCTGCAAATAAATGCACGTTATTAATTTTAAAACGCACGTTGGAAATTCAAAAGTTGAACTAAATAAATGAATGAATGATGATATTCAAACACACTCATAAATAACCATTATATATATATTTGGAAACTGATAAACACACTTGAAAATTAAAACGCATCAAATAATCAAAAACACAATTCAAATACCTTTAATCCTTCTATGTTCGTTGATGATATTCAAACTATGAATATCACCATTCTCGTTTGTCTCACCTGTAATCAGGTCTGAAAATATACAACAAATTGTTAACGAAATCAAACTTAAAATACTAATTGAAAAACTGAAACAAAAAACAGATCATCATGAATATACCATGAAATACAATATCATCGAGATCTGGTATCGAATTCTCAACAGAAATGCTCAGATCATCAACAGATAAGTTTAAATCTGAAAACCAAAATCAACAATTACACATATGTGTTCTACTGAAAACTAATTAAAAACTACTTCTAATAATCAGCAAAACATACCGAACATCCTGTTAAACTCTAATTGAATGAGATTATGAAATCGTAATGTGTTTGAATGAGATTATGAAATCGTAATGGGATAGATTGAAGCTGTATAATTCAAATTCGGATTTGAAAATAAATTACGTAATTATGAAATCGTAACCGTATATAGAACGTGATTGTAGTAAATCAGTTATATGTAAAATGTCTGATTTGCCCTTGAAGTTGACTGTAATTAAGTTTAATTACCTTAACCATGGTTTACAGGTGGAATGATTTGGTGACTTCTTACACTTCCTATGTTAAGAATACTTTTTATCATATACTTTCTCTAAACTTACAATCTAAAAACAATTTATATTCTTATAAATTCATATGAATTTATATTGTTATAATATTTCTTACCTAAAAAACCTATAAAAATGTTGTACACTTGTACTTATGTGCGTAGAAAAGAATTGTTTTTGTCCAACTTATAAGCCTACTAAATTAAAAATGAGATAGTTAATTCTTTTTTATTAAACCATCTATATAATTAAAATATGTTATCATATATTCAATTATAGAGTAATGTTTTTTACAAATGAGTTTTATCCCACAAACAGGCTTTAACGTGAGATGTGAAGGAGGAAACTTTTTTTTCGATCTTGTTAAACATGTATTTTAGTACTGAAATCTAAAGAAAGATAAATATTAAAAAATAGTGTAATTACTCTAGAAAGTTCTAGAGTAATTAGTGTAGTTATTCTAATAGCGTAATTACAATATTTTTTAATTAATTTTATATTCTTCATTTAAAAACCATGCTTAATCAGATGGAAAAATGATTTTTAAACTTTTTTCCCTCTTCACTTTTCATGTTTAGTAGGCTAAACACATATATATTTGATCTTTACTAAATATATGATGAACAAAATGATGAACATATATAGCAAAATATGACATGACAGTAAAAAATGATGAACATATACTTAAGTTATTCATTAGCTTTTATATATATATTCCAAAAAGTATAATGATGGATATAGTTAAGTTATTCATTAATTTGTTTATTGTTAATTGCAAAACTCTCTTGTAGAATATATAGACACATAAATAATTAATTATTAATCTTACATAGAAAATACTTATTTGTACTTAAAGTTGGTAAAAATAAATACTTTTCAGCTAATTTTCTTAGCACAAATTCCTTACAAAACTAAGAACTTTGCAGCTTATCATTACATAATTTAATTTAACGAGTATGTTAACAAATGTACGTGTAAGACGAATCAATTCAACTTTATAGTTTGAGCTGGTCGTCATATGCAATCAAATGTATCATTGTTTACATATGTAAATTTACAGTAGTTGGAGTCGAGTCCCTGCGAAAGATTCTCATCCATGCAAAATTTGGTTGAATCATTCTAGAGGGTCGAAAGGATCCACTTATCACTTCTCGCCCATCACAATTTGGTTGGATTTTTATGTACAATATACGAGTCTTTTTTTCTTTTAAAAAAACATGTATTGTGCCCCTAGTTTCAACTTGTAATGAAGAGAATTTTATGATGACTCATGACTAAAAGGTTTTTATTTCATTAATACTTAGAAAAAAAGTATGAGAATTGTTTTAATTGTTTATTCATTGGAAAATTTCCGAAAATGAACATATGACCAACTAGCTAGCCAAATATAAACATCGACTTTTTAAATTCCTAAGAATGACTAGTACTCTATGTGCGAAAACGCACTCTACCAATCCATCTTTGTGTAAAACACTCCATGTGGATATAGTATGTGCGTGATACGTATACTCTTAGTGTGAAAACGACCATGGAAAAAAATCTTTTTGCGAAAACGACACCACATGGCACCAAATATGCCAGCGTCTCCTCCCTCCTCTCCTTTGATAGAATTTAGAACATGCATGGCGTCAAGGCCAGCATCGGACATAGTTCCTAGCGAGGGCTACCGCTAAAAAATTCAGCGTCTCCACCCAAATATTTCAGCGTCTCCTTTGTCTCTTCATCTTCACGCCTTTTCATCAACAATCTCCTTTGTCTCTTCATCTTGATATTCAATGTTCTGTGTCTCTTCCTCTTCACGCCTTTTCATCAACAATCTCTACCATGAATGCTTGAGTGCGGTTTCCAATCTCTTCCAAGCATTCACTCCAGTCATATGACCCATTTTGCTGAGTTGCTATAAGTTCTCTAGAACCATTGCTGTTGAAACTTTGATTATTTCCACGTGAGGAAGACATTGGAACTGAGTTGGCTTGTTCAGTAGTAGCTTGATTGTTAGATGCTTTACCTCTTTGACACTCCCCTTACGAAATGCCCGAAGTTGTTACAGTTGTAACATTTTACCTTGGACTTGTCAAACCTTGTTCTACCACCAACAAATTTCCTACATGTTCATTCCATAAATCTCTTAGCCCCTCTTGAGATAATGGTGAATTGCCATTGAATATCCATTTCCTCAAGATCATCTGGGTCTATCTGATCATAATCCTCATCAAACTCAACTGGATCTTTTATCTGCCCTTGGATGTAGTTCTCATAAGAAGCTAAAAAAGTAAATAACACATCAAGTTGTTGTTCAACTGTCTTCACAAGCATTGGCATCGATGGATATGGTTCCTTCTTCTTGCTTCCCGAAGAACTCTTAATCCTTTTCTCATTAGATGATGCCACATAACAAAACTATCCATCATAATATACCACCTCATTTTCATTATGACTGTTACCCGAGAATAAGGCAGTTGCACCTCCACTAGAAGATGCTTTAGAAGGCTTACCATAATGCATCCCCAAATCTTGGACTTGATCAGAACCTGTTTCCTTCTTCTATGTATCTAGATCATATGCTCTTAATTTTCCTACTACATTCTCTAAAGTCATGGTAGAGTACCCTGAAGTATCTTTGATCATAAGTGTAGGACTGGAAATCAATCAATTAACATTTAATCAACACGATATATGAACCATCAGGTGTGGAAACCCTAACGGTTGAGCAAAATGATGAAAACCAATGTCAAATCACGCAAGAAATCATTTTCAATGTTTATGTTAATCATTAACTTCAAATAAACGTTTACAGACTCGATTAACAATAAACTCTCCAATCTAGGGTTTTCTGGACAGAGTATTAGCACTAATGAACTTGGACAAACTAACAATAACTCACTATAACCACTGCCCAACTACCCTATATATAGACTTGCTTCGTTCGACCTATCGTGGTTACGAACGAGTTCATCCGACCTTTCTTTGTTTCGAATGAAAACATTTTGTTTTCATTCGACCCTTCGAACACCCGAATGACTATTATACTCATTCCTTCGACATACAGTACCGAATCACTAGCTGGGGACATACACGAAAGTGCACTTACGGTATCCCCTTGGGCCTAGCTAGTGATGTATTAAACTATAAGTCTATCAATTCTTCAAATCATGCATTCATCATCTTGGGAAGAAACTCCACAGAGCTTTCACAACATCTCTGAAGACTTCAAAACTTTCCATTTTCTTGTAAGATTGTGTCAAGGCTCCGTCAGTTCTCGTCTATCTCTTTAGTAAGCTTCGAAATCTTAGACAGACTTAAGAAATCTTGGCTTTATCATTTAATGGTCCAAAAATGAAGACTGAGAACAATCTTGAAATTTCTTCCGCTTCCATGATTTCACTTGTCACATCTTCTACAACTTCTGTCTGGTTTATGTTGTTTCGGTGATCTTGATGTTCAGGTTTGGGTCTTGTTCATCTACACACTTTGTCGATGAATCTTGAACAATGCACCTATTGTGTTTGATCCTGCAGAAAAATTTACTAAAAACTGCACAAACTACAACCGGCATTAGTCACGACAAAAATCTCTGAAGTAATCTTTACAACCAATTTGACCCTCAATATTTCTCCCCCTGAACTATTGAGCATTTACAATATGCACCAAGAACTTGTAAATTTGCAATCTGTGTTTTCCTTTTTACAATTTTGAATGTGATAATTTGAATAAACACTTCAACTTGTTATGTTTCAACACTCCGCATCTGAGCTTTCACATTTAGTATCCCAACATCGGCTATCAAAAATAAAATAGAAACAAAATATTTTGATTCTCCAAAGTTTATGTTAAAACACACCAAAATTGTTTTTGAATTTTCGAATAGATTTGCATGAAAGTAAACTAAACATATTTTTGTGAATTTTTCGGTAAGAGGATCATATCAGTATTGGAATAGACAGACAAAACTCTATTTGAGCAATTTTCTGTTTTTGACATTGATCATGCTACAACCATTACCAGTATGTTTATCCACTTAACCCTGAAATCATTGCTCATTGTTTAGTACTTTAGATAAAGTAAGGCAATATATGGTACTGAATAACCTATGGTCCCCGTGCATGCGACACATTCCTGTATCAAGAATTGCACAAAGCTTCATCGTAACACGTGATTATATTGTAGTTATCCGTGAGTTACAAGGTATTAGACACAGAGGTGGCAGGTCAGCAAATCAATGCTGCAAACCATGGTGAGGCTTATATCGATTATAATTTTCATCATAGATTCTACATGATGCATTAGATAATCTTTGATTATCTTTATCAACATAACGACCCGAAACCTCCGATTTTGGCAAACCTATCAAACGAAATTACGGTACTAAGACCATATGCCAATGAGACATTGATCCACATGATTATCAGTTAATGTTTTTAGGTTTATATAACCATGCTGAACTTTAAACTTTGATTTCAAGCCTACCAATATATAATCATAGTGGCTACTCAATGTTATTACCTCATTTTTGTTTACAGAGTAGTCTCGCAGTCCACTGATGTACTATCATCTTTTTTTTTTCCAGAAAAAATCATTTTTGATTTTTGTGATTTTTCAAAAATTTTCAATGTTTTTGACTTTTCTGAATATTCTCCCCCTAAAAATTTAAAAATAAGCATATTTTTAGATTTTTAAACTTTTAGAAGAAAAGACAAAAAATAAAATGATATCCGATGAGGATTACTCATTATTTTTCAAAAAGCCATTTCACCATTCATATTACTAGACCCTTTGTGATCTATCTGATAGTAAAGCCATTGACAAAGATAAAAGAGTTTGGAATAAACCGTAATGTCGCATATGTTGTTAAACTCCAAGACCTGAGAGTAATTGCATGAGATTGCAACGTTTTCCGGCTTCACAGGTAGTAAACAGACGAGAAACACTCTCCACTTTGTTGAATTCATTCTTTCCTTTTTCAAGCTAACTTTCTTAACCTTAACCTCTCCAATAAATAGAAAAAACTTAATCTCCTCCAAAAGTAGAAAAACAAAGTCTATGAGGAAAATCAAGCCCGCTTTTGTATACAGATGCTCCACTATCAACTATCAAAGAATAGTTAATGGGTCTATCTAGAACAACCTGCACACTTGTTAAACAATTAGTTGAAGAGGGGAACCCATCCCTTCACAGTGATGGGTCGTCCAAGGTCATCAATCCTAGGGATATCAATCCATCCATCTTTTAAGAAATCAGTTGGTTTCTCAATCGGTTGACTTGAAGTAGAAGCTTCAGATTGAGAAAGTGATTTGTGGTTCCAAATAGGTTCAGGTTTTATTTTAGAATTCCTTTTCTTTTATTTAGTTTTAATTTTAGATTTTTTAGGTTTCTTGTTTGATCCCTGTTTCTGAACTATGTTTGGAACTTTCTCAGACTTAATTGATGACGGCCCAGGCTTAGAGTTATTCTTCGGCTTCGCCTTAGAATTCCCCTTGCCTTAGCAACCCATTCACGGCCTCCATTTTTGTTCAAGGCAATCTTGTTACGATTGTCATACAAAATATGTTATTTCCCCTTTTGTTTCTCGATAAGTTTTGAGGATACATGCTTTTTGCCCTTGCTTGAACAATGAACAACCTTCATTTCTATCCTTTTTCGCCTAGCATATGGACAGACAACAACTAAATGCCCACGCTCTCCACAGTTAAATCAGGATCTATATTCTTCGAACTCATGAACATTTCTCTCGTCTCAGTACCAATATGGGCAATGAGCAGACAAATGTCCGATCTCACCACATTCAAAACAACTTCTCCATTCAACAAACTCAGGAGATAGATGTGGTGAATTACTATCACAAAAAAATTCCAAATCGAGAGGTACTTGGATAATCATAAAATTCATATGATCTTGATGAAAAATTTATTGAATTCTTATGATGAGAATTTTTCTTCTGATCATTACCTTTCGATTTGATTGGTTTTGATCCTTGTATCTTGGGACCCTTCTTTTTGTTCTCAGACTGTTTCTTTTGATTCTCATGCTGGTTAGGATTGAGTTTGAATTGGAGGTGACCAAATTGATTTCTAAATTGAGCTAACAAAACATCATTTTGAATAAAAACATATTTAATTAAAGATTGATCAATGAAATCAATTGGAAAATCTTTATTAGAAATCAATTTGTCATTTTCTCCAACATGTAGGATCCTTCTGTTCCTTCAGGAAACTTGAATATGGGTTTCTCTTCATATTCAGGTTCTGAAGTAGCTACCACATTTTCACTCCTAGAACCGGTCTCACCTCAGAGTTAGGATTAGCAACACAAGGTGTTGTGACTTCCAACTCTTATGTGGGATTATCCTGCTCCAATACATCAAAAGTATGATTCTCAAATGGTACTACAGGAGGACAAGTGTTATATGCAGTGCTTGTAGGTACACCATTTTTATCTGGTACCTTAAAAATGTGATCTAAGACATATTTGATATGCAAATAACTTTAAAGCCTTTTCTTTATCTTTTCATAGTCACATTTAACTAAAGCTAACTGGTTTTTTGCCTCCGCTGTTTCATCATCAATGTAATTATTTATGGCAATTTATTTATTTGAAATGGTTTTATAAAGTTCTGAAATTTCTTTCTTATAAGATTTAATCTGACTTTTAAAACCTTTTTCATTCTTTTCAAATGTTTCATTTGCGGTTTGACATCTAGCCAAGGCACTAGACAAGTTCTGTTTGTCTTCAAGGAGTGATTGCACTTCTAATTTCAATTTGACACACTCAGAAGAATTAGCACATTCAGATTTTGAGCATTTTAAATTTACCTCAGTATCATGCTCCTTTTGGATCCCAGCTAACTGATTGTCAATTTCAATATCACCATGATCAAACTTTTGATCATTCAAATCAGCTTCTCCGGTTGTTGAGCATTTTGCATGGATACTGCTATCACTCTCAAAATTTACATCAGCAGTAGATGACTCACTCTCTCCCGATTCACTTTGTTTAGAACTCTGTTCACATGTACACGATTCACTTAGTTTATCTGGACTCTCATCAGAACTCAAATCACTCTTTGGCGATTCACTTGAATCATCATTCCCCATTTGTTTAACAAGGCACAGAACTTCACTTTCAAAAACTTCTTCTGTGAACACACTCATCAACATATATCCTTTTATTGATTGGTGGCACAGCTGGAGCTATCAAGTTACCCCACGGATCAATTATATATTGTGTAACAGATCGTTGAATTAAAGGTACAAAGATTCTTCCCCATGGATCAACTTGAGGTTTCTGTTTTTGAAGTTGTTGTGTAACTTCTCATGGATCTCTCACAAAGTAATATTCACACGAATTTGCCATTTTTCAAGATTATTGTTTTCAAAAAATTTCAAGATTAGACTTTTCGAAAATTTTACACCTTAAAATTTGAAAAATTTAGGCTAAATCTGAAAATTTGATCGAAGGTACGAATGACAAAAACATCATCCTATTCGATCCAAAGGATAGCATGAATGAAACAATTTGAATCATATTCGACCTCTCGTGGGTACGAATGAGAAACACTAGGCACGAATGAGAATTAAAGGCTCGAATGAAAGGAAAATAAGTGTTATTCGTACCAAAACTAGCACGAATGACTCACAAGAAAGTTCATTCGACCTAATGTCAGCTGCCATTCGACCTATCCAGAAGCCATGTTCATATGGACTTCAAAAACACACAATTTTGATTTTATTTTTGAAAATTATCTCAATTTGGATTGAAATTGGATAGGTTTCGGATCGGATTGAATTCTGAACAACTTTTGTGTAAGAATCTTTGAAATTGACACAAAATTGACTTCCAAATCAATCAAAAACCATGTTTAATGTTCAATCTTTGAAAACAGCAAAAGTTTTGATGATTTTGGATAGAAATCTGTGAAATTTTTATCAATTTTCAATCGTGTGATTGAGCACCAACTCTGATACCACTTTGTAAGACCGGAAATCAATCAATTAACAGTTAATCAACACAATATATGAACCGTCAGGTGCGGAAACCCTAATGATCGAGCAAGATGATGAAAATCGATGTCAAGTCACGCAAGAAATCATTTTCAATGTTTATGTTAATCATTGAATTCAAATAAACGTTTACAGACTCGAGTAACAATAAACTCTCCAATCTAGGGTTTTATGGACAGAGTATTGGTTCTAATGAACTTGGACAAACTTACAATAACTCACTATAACCGCTACCCAACTACCCTATATATAAACTTGCTTCGTTCGACCTATCGTGGGTACGAATGAGTTCCTTCGACCTTTCTTTGTTCCGAATGAAAACATTCTATTTGCATTCGACCCTTCGAACACCTGAATGACTATTATACTCATTCTTTCGACATACAGTACCGGATCACTAGCTGGGGACATACACGAAAATGCACTTATAGTCGTGTACTTACAATAAGAGTACTTAGATATCCCATTTTGTAGGCAAAGCATCCAAAAGTTTGCCGTTTATCTTAGCATCAGTTTAAACAATATCATGAATACCCAGTCCCGTTCTTAATTGATAATACCTACTAAGTATCTCTTCTAAGTTCTGATGCTTAAAGTGATTGAATACAAAAGGTTGTTTCTTTAGTAGATCTGATATGTTCTTCCTAACCTCCACGTTTCCTTGAATCTTGTTTTCCAGTTCTTCTCACAACTGTTTAGTTATTTTATACTTCTTAAAAGTGTTTAAGATCTCTTGTGGGAAGCACATGGTTATTGCAAGTGTTTAAGATCTCTTGTGGTAAGCACATGGTTATTCCAGGTAAAGCCTTGTTCTCAACTTCATACACCCTCTTATCTCCATCATTTATTCCTGAATAAGTGGTAACCATTTTCTTTCCTTTAAAATCATGTTGAGGTGGGACATATTCTTCATCTATTTAGATCCACATACTTATGTTATGAAAACGGACAAGAGCCTCAAAATGATCTTTCCAGCAGAAATAGTTCTCAACAGTTATCATTTTAGGTAGAAAAACAAAATTTCCCGACCTCGTGGTCCATTTCAATCCGTTTATTTAAGTTAGACATTGTTTATTTTTAAGTTTAATTAAGTCTAAAAATCAGATTAATAAACAGCCCAAATTAATGTCCTGACGTAACATGCGAACTAAGCTAAGTTTGCAAGTGACCGACCACCATGCGAACAAGGAGGATGTTCGCTTGTACTATTTCATGCGAGCATGAGTCAAGTTCCCAGGAAACCCTATGTTCCCTCGCTGAACTTAAGTTCGCTTGTCAGCATGTATACCCTAGATCAAGAATCAAACGACTAAAACTCAACCAAAACGTCTTGATTTGGTCAAAAGTCACTTAGAATCACCTAGTAACGCTTTTTTTTTTCCAAAAACACAAAGCATTCAACGTGAAATGAATCAGAAAGTACTTGTCTTAGCAAATAATCAATCTTGAATCATATAATCAATGAGCTAGATGCCCTGTACCAATTTTTGGTCCCTAGAATGGATCAATTACAAGATTGACCGATCACCTAGAGTGCGTAAATCCTATAGATGATAGTTATATGCACGCACAAGTAAACAGAACATGTAGAACACAAGAGAATACTTTAAACACTGGTCTTCTATTGATTATCAAACAGTATGTTTACAACCAAGTCAAGACCACGAACTTGTTAACCAAAAACTAGATTAAACCCTAAACCTGCCGGGAATTTGGGTATGCATTTTAATTTATTTATAAAATCTATATTTTATATAAACTTAAATTAGATAACAATTATTTATATATATATATATATATATATATATATTCAGAATGCAAAAGCGCGTTAAAACGCAAAACAACTAATACCCCAAAATCAATGATACAGTTACACGTTAATCTGACAATTAATAATAAGCAACCGTGGGGTGTTTAGTTTTTATCCATTATACAAGAAAATGAAATATCCGCACTAAGCATGCGGCTAACGATTCCGCTAGTAAACCGTTATCACAAAGACTTCCAACACCTTGAGATCCAATCATGAACACACTAACCAGATCAGATCCAAAACCCAACACAAGGTGGCATGGGAACCAAGGCAGTCAAACGGTGGTGGCTGGTGTCGACAGTGGCCGCTCATGATGGCTCACTTAGATGAGAAGGTCGTCGCGTGGGGTTCATGATTGGAGGAAGGTGATGGCGCGTGGAACACGACAGCCTCAGGGTGGTCGATGGCAAGTAGATGGCGACGAGGGAGGGGTGGTGGCCATTTTTTGGGTGTGGTGGTGGTGTGATGTTTTGATTAAAACCTTAATCAAGTTATAAGTTTGTCCCATGCCTATCTTCGCCCATGGGGTTTCTTCGCCTACTACCATGTTCGCCTATATCAAACGAGACAAACATAATATCCAAAATGCAATTACATCAGCCACAAAATAATTAACTATCTAGAAAAGCATTTATCGCACTAAATGCACTTACAAAATCTTCATTCACTAAAACATTTGAGTTATGTCTTGATTTCAATTGTTTTAACTGACTTTCTATGCATGCTTCTTTTTACACTCTTAATTTTAATTGTTTTTTATTAAGGACAACTCTAGCAAATGAACTTGCTGGATTGTGTACTAAAGTATACGTATATATTTTAAATCACTAAGATTTGCCAAAGTATACTTATTTATTTAATTTCTTTGTGCCACCGCACGGTTCTAAAACTAGTAAATAAAATATAGAAATTAAACAAACCCGAGAATGTCGGGAAGGGAACGCTACAAGGAGGGCCAGTGGTATGATGTTCCATCAAGGGACGGTATAAGAAAAAGAAATCAGGAAGGGATCCGGTCAAATATTCAGTTAACAAAGATGTTTGTTTCTAATCTTCCTCCTAGATGCTCGTCAGCAGATCTGATTCAAGCGCTCAAGGGGTACAGGGATATCCAAGGTACGTATATAGCAAGAAAATATATGATAGACTTGGGAAAAGATTCGATTTCGTATCGTTTGCCAATGTTCAAGACCCGGAGAGACTGAAAAACAATCTGAAGGATGTGTGGATGGGTTCGTACAAGCTTTTTATTGTCATCGCTAGATTTGTGGATGGGATGCGAGTGCAAGGGAAATAGGAAAAAGTTTGGACACCAATGCAAGAGCAACCGGTAGAGAAGAATGTACATGTTGCTTCAGATCCAAAATTGGTAGCAGAGAAACCGGGGCCGAGTAATGTTGGTGGAAGGACCTTCAAGGATACCTTGCTAGATATTGATCTAGGTAAAGAAACAGTGGAGATTTCGGTTCTTGCTGATGTGATTTGCTGCGCCGATTGGTACAATGTAGGGTTACTGGGTAGACTACTAGACTTTAAATCCTTAACGAATTTAAGGATTTGGTTTTCTGCTAGTATTAATAAGAATATCTCTATTAAATGTGTGGGAGGGTTAAATGTTATCATAGTCTTTGAATCTGTTGATGAAAAACGTTGGTTTCTTGCAAAGAAGAATCTGTGGGAATTGGTTTTTCAGTCGTTAGAAGAATGGGAGGGCCAGATTATCGAGTTTGAACATATTGCATGGATTAAAGTGTATGGAATTCCGATGTGCTTAATGGTTAATTCGGTTATTAAGGATATTGGGGCCACTGTTGGCGAAGTTATTCAATGTTCAAACATGAATGATGGTGATGATTGGTCCTATGTATTATTAGGGGTCCTATGCAAGTTGGTTAATAGGGTCCATAATAATGTCCAGCTTTTTTGGAAGTCTAACGTATTCCCGGTGGTGATAGAAGAAGATCCTGAAGATTGGGTGCCGGATTCTTTAATTGATGTAGATGAAGATGATCATTGTGATAATGTTGATAATAAGGAGTCGAATATGGTGGAGATAGATGACAGTACTATGAATGATTCCTGTGAAGATGGTGAGGAGATTTTGGAAGGTACGGTAATCAAGGAACAAGGTCAAAAGTCTAGTCTCTCTCCTATTGATGGGATTAATTGTGATTCCAATAAAGGTAGGGAGACTGTTGACATTGAAGAGAATATTTCTTGTGACCAGTTAAATAATATTGGTGATAAAGGTAAATGTTTTTTAAAAAAGTCAAAAGGTTATCGGAAGAAAGCTAGGAAAAACCTATCGGTTTCCCCAGTGGGTCATGACAGGCCCAAAAAAGGCCCAGGAGTGATGAAGATCTGTTTGATATTGATATATTCATAAAGAATGTTTATGGTACCCCGGCCCAATATCAATCTAATTTAGGAGTGGCCCAAGTTGATCCTGGTCATTTAGCCCAAGATCGGTTTAACTTAGAAGAGGTCCAGGAGGTTTTTTGTACCCCTGATTTGAACAAAGGGGTTAAAAGTGAAGGTGCCAATATTGTAGTAGAGGAACGGGAAGGGGAACCAGTGGATAATTTTAATGCGAATTTTGATATTAATAAGGAAGTGGAAGACACTTTGGCTTTAGGAGTTAAGTTGGGAGCGTCTAACATTGGATTATTTGAAGAGTCGGTCAACAAGATGGATAGGGAAGAAGGCTATCAACACGTTAATAAATGAATGTTATATCCTTAAATGTTCGTGGGTTGGGGGATGACAAGAAGTGGGATTGGATTCAGATGTTGCGTAGGGAAAATGAAGTTGACGTGGTGTTAATTCAAGAAACTCAACTTGTGTCTTTAGAAGGAGTTAATATGGAAGAATATGGGGTAGGGATGATCATAGCCTCGAGTGGGTCCCTTCTAATGGCAGATCGGGGGGTTTGCTCTTGATTTGGAATCCTAAGGTTTTAAATGTTACTATGGTGGTGAAACATCAGAACTATATCTTTGTTATGGGTTCTCTCAAGGAGAATGGAAAGGTTATAATGTGTGGTAATGTTTATATTCCTCACAAGATTGCCGATAAAAGAAGGGTGTGGAACGACATTAAGAATGTTTCGGGTATTAATCAAGAGTATTGGATTATGGGGGGGAGATTATAATTGTGTGCGACATAAAGAGGAGCGTAAGAACTCTAAATTCAATGCGGTGGCATCACGTGAATTTAACGATTTCATAGAAGATATCGGCTTATGTGAACATCTTCTAAGGGGTCGTAAATTTACGTATTGTGTAGGGGATAAATGCAGTCGTATTGATCGTATCCTTATTTCGCCGAGTATCTTGTTGGATTGGCCTAATGCGGAGTATCGAGAGCTTTCCCGTGAGTTATCCGATCATTGTCCTTTATTGTTTAAGGTTGTGTCTCGGAACTTTGGCTCGAAGCCGTTTCGGTTTTTCAATTCGTGGTTAGCGCGTGACGGTATTGATGAGGTTGTGGGAAGGGCGATTTTAAAGGAGGTTGGGAATGAGAATGCTCCTGATTTGCGGCTCATGTGTAAATTGAGGAACATTAAAACAGAGTTGAAAGCTTGGGCCAAAGATGTTAAACTTAAAGAGACCGAAAAGGAGAAAATTTTGAGGCAGGAGATTGATGCGTTTCAAGTTTTAATGGAAGAGAGATCTTTAACAGGGGAGGAAATTTGGGCTTTTGAAGAAGGAACTGTCCGCATGCGAGAGTTGGAATTGTGGAAAACTAGAGATGTCAAACAAAAATCCCGGGATAAGTGGGCGAAAGAAGGTGATGAAAATACGACGTTTTTTCATGGATGTATAAATAGTAGAAAGGCTAGTAATACCATTCCTGGTCTCGTTATTAATGGGGTGTGGGAGATGCGGCCTAACATGATTAAAAATGAGGTTCTTCGTTTCTTCCAAAACAAATTTTCTGGTGATTTGAAGAATCAACCGTTGCTTCAGTGCTATGGTTTAAAGCAAGTTTCGGTGGTTGACGCGGGTTTTTTGGGGATGCCTTTTACAGAAGTAGAGATCAAGAGGCTACGTTTGGTTGTGGTAGCGACAAAGCCCCGGGTCCAGACGGTTTTAACTTCCGATTTATTAAAAAAATTTGGTCTTTATTTGTGCAGGATTTCATTGATATTTTTCAAGACTTCTTTTCTAATGCTATTATTAGGCGAGGAGTTGGGTCTTCTTTCATCACTCCGATTCCGAAAGTTAAAGATCCGGTGATGTTGGGAGAATATAGACCAATTATTTGATTGGAGTGGTGAGTAAAATTATTTCGAAAGTGCTTGCGTGCAGACTTAAGAAGGTTATGGATAAGTTGATTCACGAGACCCAAACGACTTTCATAGCTGGTAGATATATTCTTGACGGCCCATTGGTTGTAAATGAAGTGTTGGCTTAGGCTAGACGTAGTAAGAAGCAAGCCTTTATGTTCAAAATTGATTTCGAGAAAGCTTATGACAACATTAATTGGGGTTTTATTGGGATGGTGATGAGACAGATGGGTTTTCCGGAGACATGGTGCGGCTGGATTTATGGGATTCTATCTTCGGCTAGGTCGTCTTTCTTGGTTAACGGGTCTCCTACGTATGAGTTTTCTTATGAGAAAGGCATGCGTCAAGGAGATCCTATCTCTCCATTTTTGTTCATTATAGCTATGGAAGCTTTATCGGGGCTTATAAAGAAGGCGTGTGATGAGGGATTTTGAATGGGATTAATCTCCCGAATGGTGGTCCTTGTGTTTCTAATTTATTATTTGTGGACGACGCCATGATTATGGGAGAGTGGTCGGAAGGTAGTTTCAAGTTGCTCAAAAGAATTTTGAGATTCTTTCACTTGTGTTCGGGCCTAAAAATCAACCTATCCAAATCTACGCTTTTTGGTATTGGGTGGATGGGGATGATTTGCGAGATAAAGCCATAGATTTGGGTTGTTCTTCGGGGGAGCTTCCATTCAAGTATCTTGTTATTCAAGTGGGCGGGAACATGAATAGGGTTTCTGGTTGGGACCCCATTGTTGATGTGTTTAGAAAAAGGCTTTCGAAGTGGAAGGCAAAAGTTTTATCTATTGCCGGTCGGATTGTCTTAATTAAATCCGTTTTGGAGAGTCTCCCGACTTATTATTTTTCTTTGTTCAAGGCTCTGATTACGGTTAAAATAAACTTGAGGTTTTGATCAAGAAATTTTTATGGGGAGGTAGTATTGACGTTAATAAAGTGCATTGGGTCAAATGGGAGGTGGTCACTAGACCAAAAGACCACGACGGACTTGGGTTATCTAAGTTGAAGACTCGAACAACGCTCTTCTATTGAAGTGGTTATGGAGATATAGAAAGGAACCGAGTGCCATGTGGTGTAGAGCTATTGATGCTATTCATGGTTCTAACCGGCGATATCACTCGTTGCCTTGTAATCCGAATGTGAGGGGTCCTTGGTCTGTGATTGTCAAATGTGGTGCTCGGCTGTTAGTTAATGGCTCGGCGTTTAGTTGTTTAATCCAAGGCAGTGTGGGGAATGGTGTAGATATGAAATTCTCGATTGATCAATGGATAAACCGGGTGCCTCTTAGAACTTTGTTTCCGGACCTCTTCCAACTCGAAAAGAGGAAATTGTGTGTTGTTGCAGATAGAGTGGGTCAAAGTAATTTTGCTGGAACCATGATGTGGGAGTGGAAACAGTATCCTGCTTCTGCGCAGGAAATTCAGCAGCTGATTTCGTGCTCTCGGATGGTGGCTAATGTTGTCTTGATAGCGGATAGGGATACATGGAGCTGGAACAATTATTTGGTGCAGTATCTAGGTGTTAAAGACACCAAACAGTGGGTCAGAAGCAACGATCAGGAAGAGAATCTTAATGTGACGCAGTGGAGTAAGTGGATACCAGCGAAATGCAACATTTTCATGTGGCGAACATGGCTTGATCGTAGTCCCACGAAGATTGCGTTAGCGAAAAGAAATATTGGCACCGGAAATAATCGTTGTGTTATGTGTGATGCTGAGGAAGAGACAGTAGATCATCTTTTTACTGGATACAGGATTGCAGACGCTATTTGGCATGGTGTTGCCCATTGGTGACGAATTCCCCCTATATTCAAGTTTACGATTCACGATTTGCAGTTAGTGATTAATCAGTTGACTTATTCGACGGCTAAGAAAGAGTTGGTTAGGGGGATCATGATGATTGCTTGTTGGCGGATGTGGAAGATGAGGAATGAGAAGATTTTTAAAGCAATGAACGTGTCTACTACTCAAGTTATCTCGGATATCAAGTCTCTTAGTTTTCTTTGGTTTAATAGTAGAGGGAAATATGCAAAGGTGGTTTGAAAGGATTGGCAAACATTTTGTTTTGAAGTGATGTAATCTTGTTTGTTTTGTTCGGTTTTCTCCTCCTTGGAGATTTCCGGCTTGTGTTTAATGAAATCCGCCCTTCAAAAAAGAAAATAAAATATAGAAAGTAGCTAGATAAAGGTACTTGTTTTTATGTTTGAGTATTAATTTATGTTAAGAGATATTTCAACATGCGTGTATTTTTTTCTTCTTTTAACTTAGTTATGTTTGTAAATAAATTGACAGAAACATTATTGTAAAAAGTGGTAATATAATGATTGTATGTACCAACTTATTTAAAATGGAATGATATAATTAGTGTAGAAATAGCGTGTAGGAATGATACACAAAAATCAGTATTTTATTTTATTTAATTTAAAAGGTGAAAAATGGCGTTTCTTTATTTCTATCACAAACAACCAAACTTAATATGAAGATAGCATGTTGCCAACTATCACCGTCCTATTTTTTGTCGTTCAAAAATGACATGCTACTGAAAGAACATGTTAACAACTCTCAATTACTTTTCGTCGTAGTATTTTTCGGGTACCATGCTAGTGTATAGTGTGTCTATACGTAAATAAAGACATATAAATAAAGATGTAAAATAAGGAAATAAGATGTATCTCAATTCTCAATATGGATGATATATACTTTTAAAATTAAAATCAATAAAGAAACCATATGTGTCATACATATGCTAGGTTAGAAACCCGTATATTACATGAGTAGAATAGAAAACTATTAAGTAGTTAGAGCATCTCTGATGCTACGGTGAGGCTTGGTTTCCAACCCATCAGTTCAACATGTCATATTATTCCAAACCTCTCCCTTTAAAAACTATATTTTTTTCTCCAACGCTAAACAATCCAAACCTCCACCTTACAACCCACTTTTTATATTAAAATATATCTTAAAAAATGGTTTTTGTGTGTGGTCCTTACCATGTTGGTCCGGTTGAAGTCCGTTAAAATGAACCCCGTTAAAATAAACTCCATCAATCTAGATCACCTCCTCCAACGTGCCAACCAATTCGGCTTGAGAGTCCAAATTCTGGACTAAGTCTGGAAGATGCTCTTGGTAATGGAGACCAAATGGCTTGTTGCATTGGTATACCAATGAGTGTAGGTAGTAAGGCGTTTCATTTCAATTGATGAGTGTTCTATTCTAATTGTTGTCATTGGTGTAAAAATTTCTAAAATAAATTTAGTGGGTGTGAGTTTGTCATTCTAAAAGAGTTAGCAATGAATATTTAAGAATAAGACCATCTCCAATGCTAAATGCGCCCTTAGCTGGCACGTCATCTGCCACATAATATCCTTACAAATCTTTAAAAACCTTAATTTCATCTCCAACCCTACAAATATCCTTACCATTCTTAATTTCCACCTCATCACCTAACCATTATACACAATAATTACATAAAACATTTCTTTTTATACTTTGGGTCCATCTTATTGCAAGAACCAAGGCAAATGCATGCCCTTGTGCAAGGGCACCTCACCTAAGGCTCCTTAGGATAGACACACTCCAATGCTAAGGGCCTATAAGGACATCCAAGGGCTTCATCTCTAAGGGCCCATTGGAGATGGTCTAATAGAATGGTATTTTGTGTAGTCCAAAATTTGGATCTTGTTCTTCACATAAATGAAGAACACATAATATTCAACCAAATCGGATCGATTAGTGTGAGGAATCCACTAATCGGCCAGTCAAACGTATACACAACGATCTAAATATCACTGATTTGTATTTAATTTACACAAATGAGTGTGATTACAAGAAGATATAGAATCTAAAGTTTGGGATTCCACAGAGAGAATTTAAGTAGTGTGTTGGAGAAGATATGGAAAGATTATGACAAATAACACATCAACCTCTTTATATACTTTTTTTTTTTGAACGATCAACTAAAGTATTGCCGGGTACTCTGTACGCGGCCCCCAATGGCCGAAAGGGGCCCCAGACGGCCTCTAGTCCGTACGGACAGAGCCCTTCGGCCCACCCGTCTCCAGTTCCAGGGAAAACCCGGCCCACAAACCCGCCCGAAGGCACGACGGTAGTGAACCGGTAAAACCTGGAGGGATCAGGAGTCGAACCCATGACCACAAGGGTCAAGGGTCTCTCCATCACTTCCCAACCACCTACCCCACCACAAGGGTGGGGGTATCCATCACATGCCTCCTGTGGGAATTGAACCCGGCTCCCCCAAAGAGAGAACCAGCCCTTTTACCACAAGGCCACATGATCAGGATAACCTCTTTATATACTAGTTCTCATTTACTAAGATCGACCTCTTACTGATTGCGATTCTTTTGTTAAGCCCCAGACCCCATGTAACTTGTTAAACGCGTAGCCTAGTAATCAAACTCTATACAAATCACTTCATCGACACAAATAAGACTAAAACACATATAAACAAGATCTTCAAGCGGATGACACGACTTATGCCCCCAACAGACTCCCCCTTAGCAACGGCTAAAGATATTTTTGTCTTGATTTGTCTCAATCTTGCCTCTTCACTTTGAAACATTAGCTTCATGAATGTATCAATATTATGAGTTGAAATATGAATGAAATTACGTATAACTAATTAGGTGGTTTAAGTAATAAATTTATTTTCTCAATTAACTTTTTAAAATAAAAAATAAAATAATGAGTGAAATCAGAGAAGTGGAAACGAAATTTTGGGCTCATTGAATTAACCCATGACATAACCAGCTATTTATTTATTTATTTTAACAACAAACTAAAATACTCTTAAATACCCCTATACATGCACCTTCTAAGATTCTAACTTTCTAACTCTTGGATACAGGGATGGCATCACACTACCACATCATCTCCCCCAGGCTGGCTAATGTTGATTCACTAGCATTGGCTAGTTAAAGCACCATGTCACTGCCATGTAGGCAGTGAAGTTTTAACTAACTCCTTCGTTAACTAACACGATCTGTTTTAACTAAATATAAAAAAAAATGTGATTAGTTGAATTAAGGGAGGTCCCACACATGAAATGGATAATGACCGCCAAGGGCAGTGTTTAACATGCTAATCTGGAGGTGTGTGTTAACCCACACCATTTAGCCTTACACTGTGTTTCCGAGTTTCATTTAACGAAGGATAAGAAAGGATTTGGAAGGATGTTTGGAAAAATCGTGTTCCAGAGTTTTTATAAAGAGAGAAAGGGAGGGAAACGAAAGGAAAATTTTGGTTCATTTCCTTCATTTTTCATCTCCAGAAGCTATTCGTTTCTTGACCAGGGTCCAACGGGTCGTCCACAGCAACAGTTCATCTCCAGGGGGGGCAAGGATATGTCTTTGGTAGACTACGGTTCGCAATTCAGAAAGGGGTGGCGGCGCAGCTTGTTGCCCGTCTACCTTCTATTGCGATGTAATTTTCGTATTTTGTTTTAATGAAAACTTTCTTTATGTTAAAAAAAATAATAATAATAATAATTCATCCTTCCAAATTAGAGAGATTTGGAAGGAAATGATATTTTAAACATAAAATCATTACTTTCCTCTTCATTTCCTGGAAACTCGGGAACACACTAGTTAACCAAATCTTTTCTTTCCACTCTCTTTCTTTTCCCTCGTTAATTCTCTTTCCCTTCTTTTCCTTCATTTGTTAAACTCGGGAACATAGCGTTAAGAATAATTACTATGACTATGGTTAACAAGCGTGTATCTAATATCATAAAACATGAATTAACAACTTTTTTAACATATACACCGTGCTTAACCGAATTGATACAAACCAAACGTTGATACCGGTGTTTATTTTTATGGTTTCACTTTTAAGAGGCCGTTCCGATCATATTTCAAATGTATACGTAAAAAATCATGTCATATCATACGAACCAACTCACTATTTACCAATGTTTTTGAGACCGGATCGGACCGGCCGATCCAAGTCGCATGGTTTGATAGGTATGCTGTTGAATTGGGTTCGTTCGGCGAACCGGCCGGTCCGACCGGAATTCGGACTGGTTGAACCGGATTTTATAGAGGTTGAACCGGATTTCATAGAATTTTCGAGATTTTTGTTGACATTTTTTACTGGTTCGTTGAGCCGGTTGAACCGGGAATCATCGGGGTGTCCGAATCAACGTCCGATCCGGTCCTGAAAATATTGCTATTTACTTTCAAATTTAAAACGCAAATAAACAATAAAAAACTATATCAAGTTATTTTGAGGACTGTAAACGCAACACAACTGAGAATTATAAATATTTTGTGTTAATTAAAAAGACCTTTGATTAAAAAAGGTTTTGTGCTAAACCGTTATTTTATTTTATACAATTTAGTAATTTAAATTTCTTTAATTTGCTATAAAATAATAAATGGTGCAGCAAAACGAAAGGCATCACACACGTGGCATGTACGGTCAAGTGCCGGTGCCAACAGGGGACACGTCGATCCCCAAATTGTTTATATTGACGTTTTTGTAAACCTTTGACTGCTGCAATCGTTGACATATTCTTAAAGGGTCACAAACCACTAAAGTCAAAAGTATGAATAAAATATTTAATTAAATATTATCCCTTCTATGTTCATCCATATAAAAAAATACATACAAACTTTTATATTTTTTGAACCAATAATTCTATGAGAACCAATAATGTTTTTATGTTCTATGTCAACATGTCCTCTAATCAGTTGAGAATTTATAATAAAAATAAGAAAAATCTATACACTTTTATTTATTGTCTTAAATGTGATAAATAGTATTATGATTTATGTAATAAAGTAACCATCATTCTTTATTGATTATTGTTTCCGTACATGTGATTATCACTGCTTACAAGGGTTTATAATGTCTTATAATTATAACTTAAAATTGATTTTGTGCAAACATGCCCTTAATGTTTTTGACAAAGCCAAAATGAATAGCCAATTGTTGGTTAAATGCGGCTAATATGACATAAACATCACAATATGAAAAGGAAATGATACATATATACGAATGTGTACAAAAATATGTTTAAGGGTGAGAATGAAACACGTAATAAAATAAAAAGAAACGAGAGCCTAAATTATGAATCTAGAATTAAAGAGTTAGTTGACTTTACTAAAATCTATTTTCTTTTATTCAAATACAATTTGAATAATATTTGTTTCATCACTTTGATATATATAAAAAGTTTGGTGGTTTTTTTGGTGTTTTATTAGTTGTTGACCCATTTAATACTTCTCAAAACTATGATGATTATGTGTCATACCTAAAAGCAATTAAAAGAAAATAAAAAATCAATTTCCTTGAGCTAATTACGGCACAACCTCATCAACTAGTAGAATTATCATTATGATTATACGATTAGAATATTCAACTTTTTTTATTCTTAATGTTAATGGGTAATGAAATAGGAAATATCTTGTGAAATATAACCTAATAGCTTTATACCAATTTAGGTCATCATAGAAAAATCATTTGTTGAAGTAAATACTATGAGACCACTTGATAGGAATTAACAGGTTTTTGTGTTTGAAAGTTTTAATAATCAGTTTAATATGAAGCCAAGTTAGTAGGAAAAAAAAATATTTCTATTTTGATTTTTTGACCAGGGTCCAAAGGGTTATTCATGGCAGTGTCTCGGCTTCCGGGTCATTTTTAGTAGGTTAGGGTTTGCCGTCTAGAAAGGGGTGGCGGCGCAGCTTGTTGCCCGCCTACCCGTTATCTTGATGTAATTTTTCGCGATTATATGTTAATAAACTTTGATTCAAAGAAAAGAATTTTTTTTTTTTTTTTTTTTTTGAAGAATTCTGCATCTATAAGGTACTTATGTTACTTGGTGAAAAATATGATAAATTATAAAATTAATACTCACAAGTAGAAACAAGTATCCAATTTCTTCTTTTTAAGTACGTAGTGGGTGATACAAGATACATGTTAAAAAATATGATAAAATTTAAAATTTTAAGTAACTGGCGGCTTTATAATGATGAAACATTAAGTGTGTGAACTTATGAAATAATTAAGTGACAAATGCTTGACAATAGTTGACAATTGGTGAAAAATTGAAAGAAAATTGACAATTTATTAGTAAAGAAGTAAATCGAACTTGAAATTTTGTATGTAGTTTTAAATTGGTGTAGAGGGCATACAATTAACGTACTTTTTCCTTAACATCATAGAAGACACAATAATAATTATACCGACAAAGATGAACCCACTAGTTCGGAATAGCACCGAAGTTTTTGAACTAATAAAATCAGAAAATAGTGGATAAGGGGTGCTATTGGGGTGTCATTCCATTTCTTAGGCACCATTTAAAGTAAAAAAAAAAATAAGCCCCTTAATGATGTGGAGCTGAGGTGGTGCAAGAGCTCCATTACACACTACATATCCTAAAGCAATTAGCTCTTGTCATTCATGTCTTACCATTCAGATTGAGCAAATAACATATATTGGTTTATATCTCTAAGAAATGAGAAGGACGAATGTATTATATGAATAGAAAACAAGAATTCAAGCTTTGCTGAAATACAAGTGATGCCATTCAATCTTTTTAACCACTTTTGGATCCTGGTCAATCATTTTTATAATTATAATTCATATAACAATATAGAAGGTGACACGATGCATTCATGTATGTCATATGTGTAAATGTAAGTATGCATTTTCACATGTCGTGATTGGAAATATTAAGATAAAGAGAAATAAAATCAGTGTCGACTCTTTAGTAAATTAGTAGCAGTACTGCTGTTGATAAACTATTATTATGGTATAGGTTCACGTACAAACAACTTTTTCATACGAACTGTACGAATCGAAGGAAAAAACACGCGGACCGTTTATAACTAGATTAATTATATAATTACTCTAGTTATAAACGACCCGCGTGTTTTTTACTTCAATTCGTATAGTTCGTACCGAAACGCTGTTTGTATTTGATCTTTTGTCCTATTATTATTATTATTATTATTATTATTATTATTATTATTATTTTTATTATTATTGTTGACTGTCATTTCAGTCAATGAATATTAAAAAAAAAAATCAAATTCGAAGTTGGCAAAAATAATAATAAAAACTAAAAAAAATAAATAAAAGCGTAAGATTATCTATTCACAATATCCTTGTTATATATGTGAACATGGAAACATTCACTTGTAGCTCAGTTGATAGGTGATCGGGCTTTACTTACCGGATTCGATCCCCACGGTCGACATTTGAGGGATATCAGGCAATGAAGGAAAACCTGTAAGTCATTATTTACACAGGTTCGAATCTGAGCTGACTCGGTTTTCATCCGGCTGCTGCTCCAGTGATGAAACTCGTGTGGAGGCAATACGGTTTCCGGGCGAATGTCGTAGTCCCCACTGTACCAGCGTGGAACCGGTTCAGACAACATAGTCTGGACGCGTGGGTGATTAGAGTCTGTCAAAAGGCAGGTGTGATAATCTCTACCACACAGTTAAGAAAGTCACCGTTTTAAACAAAATAATAATAATACGTGAACATGGAAAAATTGGTTTACCGCCACCATCTAGACAATCTACCCATAGTCACACATATTTTAATGACCATTTAAAATATAATCCAATCACTTTAATAAAACTAATTACCTAATAACATTGATCTTAATTAAACGTATAATTTTGGAAAAATAAAAAAGGAAAAGTATGTAAAGAAAGTCCCAAAATGGGCGACACCAATAAAAGATATATGTGTGTGGTCGATCTAATATTTATCCCCAAAATGGACCGCAAAGTTTTAACATTCAACTTCCATCCATTTGCTTGGGAAAAAGACATCCTTGGCACCTTTATGTATGGTCCAATTTTGAAAAATTCAACTTCAATATAACAATTGATTTGGAAAAAGAAAACAACCTTTAAACCCCTTAAAGTGTCAAACTACTTTTAACAACGTAAAAATTAAACTACACTTTTCATCTTAAATTAAATCAGGAAACACATCGATAAACATATATATAAAAAAAAAAAAAAAACATTCGACTAGCTTATGTACCGGTGTTAAAAAGTTGTTTTTGTAAGTTTTTATTTATAGTCTCATAACATTTCTTGATGTAATAATCAATTAGATCAAGCATAAATTTAGCTACTAAAAGATACGCTTGCAAATGTTCAAATGTAATTGTGTATGTATCGTAGGTTCTGAAAATCATATTTCTTATATTTTCTTTACTATATTTTCAAATAAATAAGTAGCTAGTTTAAAACAATTACTAAATTATAATTTGAAGAAAATTGTCTAAACTATTAGAGATATATTGCTGCAACGTTTAGTATAATATATTATAAATAATCTATTTTACCATAACTGTTCTAGAAATATATACAATATTAATACTTACCACCACTATGCATTAACATACACATAATTATATATGTTATGAGCATTTAAAAAAAGAAAGTGACAAAACAAAGTCTTAGGGTCTAACAAGCATAACAATACACAAATTTGTCAAACATTTCTTTTACATAGTGGGGTTAGAAACCCTCATGATATATACAAATCTTCTCTCTCTCCATTAAACACACAAACATTGTCAAAAGCATAAATAAAGACTCATCACATATTATTTGTCAAACCTCCCTTCAATTCTTCTCTTTCTTTGCATATTTCTACTAATTTAATCTCCATCTTCAGTCATGTCTGAAGAACAAAGAGATCTTTACTACCATGATCCATTTCATGATGATCAAAGAACTAGTGACACTCTTTTTTCATTCTTTGGCCCTAACTCCACCGTTAGAAATGATTCTTCACCACCTAATCATCAAAGATTTGATCCTGACTACATGGGTCCAACTCACTTTTTCACTGGATCTGCTGATTACAACACACCTACAACCACTTTTGGTTACTCATCTTCATCATCACAACAACTTTTTTCTTTTCAAGATGATCAAAAGCCGGTTATGGATACAGGAAACAACTTGCTTGGTGCGGTTCATGAGACTACTCCTGTTACACCCAACTCCTCTTCAGTTCGTTCGTCGTCTACTGATGATGAGCATGAGTTTAAAGAAGGTAAGAAAGAGAATCAATCGAAAGATGTAGTGGAAAATGGAGGAGACGGATCGAAGAAAGTGTAAGTTTGTATATGGTGCATGAATCATGGTCTTATTAGGGTTTGTCTACTACTAGTATATTGATTTTTACTCAATTGTTGCCAACAAATAGGACTAAGCAAAACAAGAAAGAAGAAAAGAAGAAAAGAGAGCCTCGATTCGCCTTTATGACAAAGAGCGATATTGATCATCTTGAAGATGGATATCGATGGAGAAAATACGGCCAGAAAGCCGTCAAAAATAGCCCTTACCCAAGGTACATATGTACGTATGTATATTACATGTGTACATATAACATATAAACTTTATATATGTGTGTGCTACAAAAGAACAATTTTTTTTACTGTCGGTCTCAGGTTTGCCCTTTTTCTTATCCTCCTCCAACGTGACTCTAATGTATGCGTGTGAATTGCTATGATCACAAAGTCTACGTACATGCGTTCTTGGATTATGATTTGTTGATATTAATAAAGTTGACGGGTAGATTTTGAAATGGTCTATAATATAATTAAATAATAATGAAACCCTATATTCCTTCTAGCTACCAATTTTGTGTTTATCTATAGAGTCATTGGTTCAAGTGGGAAAATGAACCTTTGTTTCCCATTTTAATTGCGTGCACAAAATGCATTTTTTTATCAGAAATTGTTGTAGATAACAAGTCTTGATCTATGTTATAGGAGCTACTATCGATGCACGACTCAAAAATGTACAGTCAAGAAGCGTGTGGAACGATCATATCAAGATCCATCAACTGTGATCACCACATATGAAGGGCAACATAACCACCACTTGCCAGCAACACTGAGGGGAAATGTTGGTGGAATGATGTATCCGCCCTCTATGATGGCGGCACAAGGTGCCATGATGACGATGGCTGGAGGCGGATCAGCAAGCTTCCCTCATGAGTTTCTAGCTCAAATACCTCATGGTTTCTACAACTCTAACGGTGGTGGTGGTGGTGGTGGCGGCGGTGTTGGAGGTGTTGGTTCTATGTACAACCAAACCACCCTAACCCCAAATATTCAGCAACTTCAGATTCCTGATTATGGCCTTTTACAAGATATGGTCCCATCCATGACTTTTAAACAAGAACCATGAATTCGACCAGACCACTACCTCCCACAAGAGAATCTCTGACCTTTTGTTGACAATTTCACCATTTTATTCATGTGTAGGGTAATGTTTTTGCATCATACGGAGCAACATCTACTTGCTTATATGTAACTATACTTTTAGTGCATCCATCTATATAGAAACTATTATTCTTCTACAACTGTTTGTTTATATTGAGTTCTATATATATTTTGCTCTAAATGTTATGTTATGGTTAAAAAGTGTTTCCAAAAAAAACAAACTTGATATACATATACATACTGAATATTCTAGTTGATTTACAAACTTAAGTGTGTATAACCTTTATTGGATTTATATTAGTAAGGTTCATTACATTCTATGCATAATCTAATTTGTTTTACTAAAAGGTTATTTAATTGAATCCTTTGCATAAATAAGTGACTTATTATTATAGAAAGCGCGATTGGTAGGCGTAGCAGGAAAAAAACGAAACTAGTGAAGTAGCTGATTGAATCAGCGGCTTCTCTTTCCCTTTTAAAACCTACGACCAAAAGCTGCCAATGTGTAAGATGAATGTTTGTGAAGTAGCTGATTCATTCAGCGACTTCATTGAAATCGCTGATTGATTCTAAGGCTTCTGCATGAAGTCGCTGATTGAAGTAAAGGCTTCAACTTGAAGTCGCCAACTGGTAGTGAGGCTTCATTCAACATGTCTAGCAAATAAATGGTACTCCGAATGATCCCTGCCTCATGCCTCCTTCTTTGTTTTCCATTTTTAGCAAATTACCATGATACACACTCAATTGTTCCAACCATAGCAAAATACTATGGTAGACAATCAATTTGATAATAGCAAGTTAGAAGGGTTAAAAATACGCGGTGTTATTATACGAGTCTATATGAAAAAAATGGTGGCGTTTCATAAGTTTGAAATGAAAGTCGTGTTGGATGGTATGGTTTTTTAGTGTCTTTGGATCGGTGTTACATTTACATGAAACTACTAGTGTTGGTCACCTTCAATCTACTGGTGAGTGGAAGAATGGTAGTTGACACTGGTATACGAGCCACCAATGCCAGGAGAAGAGAGCGGCGTTATCAATCTAGGGGCATGCCGCTAGATTTTGTTGACGGAAATCGCGGTTCAAGACACCCTTTATTGTTGTTGATAGGACAAATTGAAAGGGCATCGTGTTTCTTCTGCCATATCGTGGAGAGCGCCGATTCTTCGTTGATCTTTTGTTCTGAGCATTGCGGCACTAACATCTCGTCAACCTCTCCTTTTGTTTTGAGCATTGCGGCTCTAACAAGCTTCTCGGAAGAAGCTTTGTTGGATCGATGTTACATTTGCATTAAATTACTTGGATCGATGTTACATTTACACGTGATACAACACGTGTTAAATGGCAATTTGGTCATGTAATTTCAAATATATTAATGGTGGAGTGCCCGAAGGTTGGGGAAAAGTCCATTTGGCCACCATTTGGTCCCCTGACTGGACTATTTCACTGGCAGTAGCATTGGTGTCTGTGCTTTCGTGAAGTGTCCAGGTGGTTCCACTGAGGAGGACGGGTGCAGATTCTTCAGTTATCTTGTGGTTTCACGTTCTTTGTGCCCGATGTTCGACACCGGATTTCCGGTGTTGTAATTTTTGTCTTCGCTTGGTTTGTACAACCGGCCAAAAGCTTTAGTCAAATCAATCGATGGATGATTCTGCAAGTTCAGTGACAAATGTACTTTTGTGCTCATTGGATCGATGCTACATTTGCATGAAGATATAATAGTATTGGAGCTTAGGCGTGCCTACCAGATCTACGCCATGGAGAGATAACAAACTTGTCCTTTAAAGAGTTGTGAGTAAAGCTTCTAGTAATAAGTCTTTGTTTTTAAACTTGTATCCGATGATCGTCTCCACATCCTTAAGGCTCCGTATTAATGGGTTGTTTGACTCAATGATGGAATCGTTCATTTAACATTGTTGGAATTGGTATTCTCGGATATATATTGTTTTGTAACTGTCATTTCTATAGATTGTAAAGTCGTCGATTGTATAGTTTGACTAGTTTGATAAAATTGTTGGTAAAGTTGCCTTTCTTTAACGTTTTGTCCATACACTAAAATTAAAAAAAATGAATACTACTAATAATAATAAAAATACTTGTGGTGCACGCAGTTCTGATGGATGTAAACCTATCCAAGCATCGGTTTACCCTACTAATAAGATTCAAATTTTTATTCAAGTCCTTTTTGGAACAAATCTGTTATTGGGAACATTCAGGACGAAAATTGGTAGAGACAACAAGGGTATCAAATACTGTGTATTGCCAATGCAGTGTCGAAAACGTTGTGCTAACTCAGGGGTCATTGTTTGTATGTTACTTAGCCGTATAGTTGCAGGTGAACCAATTAACATTGAAGGAATTCTTGATAACTATGCTGATTCATTCAGCTGCATCATCAGTTTTGCTTTTTTCCTACAACGCCTATCAATCGCGCTTTCAGTAATAACAAGTCACCTATTTCTGCAAAGGATTCTTATTTAATTAGATATTAATTAACCGAGAAAAGATTTACAATAAGCAATATAAAATATAATATTTTTTTCCTGATATGTGAATAATAGATATTCATATAATGGTGTATCTATATAATTTTTCAATATACAACTTTCTTTAACATACATACACTGTATAAAAGAGAATATTACAAACGAACAACCTAACAGGTTAGATTGGGCTATAATGAATTAGTGATTTATGTTAAATCATAATAGGCAATAACAATGATATATATAGTAGATCATATTGGATCTTAATAGTCATGATAACTCTTAATGAATCATTATAAGAATTATTAAGTCATATTAGGTCTTGAAAGGGTTAGATTGAGTTGTTGTGAATCATATAAGATCATAATGAACAATAATATATACCATGCATGTATTAATGTACTATATTAGACGTTAATATAGAAGACCTATGGCTGAAAGGTCATGGATTCGATTCTTGGAAGCATCGGGTTTTACCGATTATTTCATTGTCGTGTTTTCGGGCAGGTGGATGTTCGGGTTTTCCCCAGAATTGGTGGCTGGTGGGCCAGGGGCTCCGTCCGTCTAGGTAAGGGTCGGCTAGGGCTCCTTTGGCCATTGAAAGCCACGTACGAAGTACCCGACTTCTACTTAGTTGAACATTCAAAAAAATATATAGATCGAGTTGTAGTGAGTCACAGTAAATATTGGGCAATCATTGATCATAGATGTTTTTATATTTATAGAACATATTGGGAATTAATAGTTATGATAGCTCCTTGCTAACCTAATTAACTATGATGCCCCTAAGTGTAGGGGAGAAGCTTGGTTTGTCAATCGGGGGGCCGGATTCAATTTTTTTCTATCGGTAGTGGTAAATCAGCGGAGGCCGAACCCGGACTAAATTTACCTACGAACTAAGTGACGACATTAACCAATATTGACCCTAATTTACCGACGACTCCTCTAATTGGCCTTAACCAACTATCAATTATCAAAATTGATAAACATTGACTCTCCTTACCCGACAGTTAACCTTGTAGACTCTCGTTGATCATCAGTTGCCATCATTAATCTTATAATCGACCATTAGTAACCCTCAATTGAATAACCATGCTATGACACTTTTTTTTATTTCATAGATTTGTTATAACTTGCGTAATTATTTGGTTTTGGTGGTGGCCAAGAATAATTTTCCGGCTAGTGGCACGTGTTACTCTCTGAATCCTTTTTATCCTTTGTATGTTAAGATCATTTGTACCATCTTTACCCATAGCTGAATATCCAAAATGTATCTTTCTTACTTTGCCAATGTATAAATGCGTTCATTGATTTCTCCTAACGGAAATGTAAAACATGGTGTCATTTAAATCTTGAAGCATCATGGGATCGATTTGTTCTATTAGTTTTTCATTCAAAATATTGTCACATTCATATTTTTAGTTACTTGTTAATTAAATCATCCGCACTAACAATAACATTGAAACATATATAACTAATTAACTATATCGTTTTGACATATTCATTTTCATGTTTTTCTACACATCTTTATATCGGTTTGTCTAATCAAGTAGGTTAGTTAATTTCAAATCAGTTACATCCCTATACATCAACCTTTGATAAGGAGTTAGTCATTCGACTGACTTATAAGATTCCTTTTCCCTGAAGGATCAACATGCATCCTCTATCATTGTCTTGATAATGATAAAGATGGTGATCCTTTTTATCTCACATTTCTTTGTTTAGGCAATATTGCACAATACATATTTCATTTAGGAGGGTAATATGGGGAACCAAGAGGAAGCAAAAGTTTTCATCTGTAATCGACTTTGAGGTAAGGTCCTATAGGTGTCTAATACTCAATATACTAAATTAATTTTCTAGGCCCCTTATGAATCTGTGTCTCACAACCAACATAAGATGTAACCATGCATGTTATATCTTTCTAACCGCTAAGTCACTAATTTCATATTTGCTAACTAAAACATGGATTCAACGTCTAAACCTTAGATGATATCATAAACTTGTACATGGTCATCATTAAAAATAGATGTGCTTAATTATATGGTTAAGGCCCACTTATCAGGTCACGTGCAACCTTCTTGCTTAGTTTCAGAAGCTCCACTTTCAGGCCCTCAGACGCATTTTTCAGGCCAAATTCTGACGAGATTCCGGCCACAAATCGTTTCAGACCAATTTTTTACAAACTCTAAAGCAGTCTAAACTAACCTAAAGAAGTCTAAATTAACATGTACTAAACCCATAAAAGGTATTTTTGTACTGCGTGTCTTGCTTAAAAAACACTCACTTTTTAAGCGCCTAGCACTAAGGCCCAAGGCTCACCCTTTGTGCCTTGAGTGCGCCTTGCGTCTTTAACAACTATGGACCCAAGACCTCTTGTTTGGCCATTTGATCTAGTTATTTCTTTTACCATGTTGCGGTTATATTTCGTTTGGTCGTTTGGTCTAGTAAATCAATAAAACCAAGATTGATACTCTAACACGTGTTTATTAAAGCTTTAATTAGCTATAGCTAGCTATTCTTGACCAAGATATCATGCACTCGTTTCGCTTCGAGTGTTGGGAAAGCTTATCTTATCACTTTCTAGTAAGTTATGTATACTAGATTGGGGCTCATGTATCCCATTTTCTACTAAATATATATTGGATTAAAACAAATAATCCATTGGCTCATTTAGCAATAGAGAGGTCTATTTATGAATAATTATAAATCTATATCATATCCCTACTTAATTAAGGACCACTCTAGGTTGGGGCTAGTAGCTAATTACTTGGACGTTAGAGCAACTTTTCATACTCAACATCTTCATTAAATTTCATCTGGGGTAAATAAATTTGGCGTGTTTATCTTGCATTTTACAACCTCATACGTTCGGGAACTCTCCATTTTCAAGATATACAAGAAAAGCATGAGTCGATAGTCTAATTCTAATGACACCAAATATTTATCTTTAATAAAATGATGTGAGTTCAAGTTCTACCAAGTGAACAATTAGTTAATTTTATGAGTTTCAGAAGGTGTGTGTTTGTTGTTTAAAAAACCATAAGAAAACTGTCATATTACAAACACACACATTTATCAGATTTCCAAATACCATATGAATAGTTACTTTTGTTTCCTATAATTTGACCATCACTTTCTATATGTTTATAACTAGTTTATGAACCCGCGCACGGCTACGGATCATAAAGTTTATAATTTAACCATCAAAGTTTTGCGACATACAAAAAGTATCACAAAAAATCCCAAACAGTGTTACTAAAGGCCCTCGTAGAAATAGGCGACACATAAAAAAGTGCCACTAAAAGCAGTGACACTGAAGCCTTTTAGTGGCACTTTCTAATATGCTGTTGCAAACTTTTACGCTTTTAGTGATACCTTTTTTTGTTACAAAACGGATTTTGGTGGCACAATTTTTGTGTCAGTAAAAAGTACTTGTAATTACATATTCATATTACTTTAACCAATTGTTGAGTTCATCCCTAACTTGAAGGGCTTAAGTGGAATTTGCTGAACATATATTGCTTCGTTTGAGTTCATATCAACCAATTGTTAAGAGTTCATTAGAGAGACGAGAGTGCATCTTCTTTTTGGAGTAATTGGCTTGATATAAAAGTTAGAATAGCTAGCAAGTGTTATGAGATATCTTTGTCTGGTGTTGTCGTGTTGCTTACCTTCATTGTGTTCATGAGGCTGTACCGAGTTTGTATAAGTGTCACATATTTCTTCTTGATTTCATTTTAATTAAACACTTGAATCATGAACTTGATAAAATACATCTACGCATATTACACGTAACTTGAGCGGATATAATCAAACATTAACAAACATAAAATGAATGAACGGCGTAAGTGTTCATGTTCAATTTTAATGAAGAAAAATTTTTGTGTTCAATCATATTTGTTTATCAAATGAATAAACATAAATGAATTTCGTACCAAATGGTTCACTAAGCTAGGCATGGGCACTTGATGGTTTCGTTCTTGAGCCCCAACGGCATGGAAACTGAAATGTTACTATTTTTAAGGGCGGAGCAAAGAAGTATGAGGCCCGCTATTGTTGTTGCATCATTAGCGTTGCGTATCTAAGGTGTTTCAAAGTTTCTCATAGGGGTCTTTACCTCATGCACAATTTTCTTTGCTGCCAATGAATGATAACCATTACTTTTGATGACTAATGTAATATCATATTAAAACTTGGTAAAAGTTCTAAGAGTTACATCTTTGCGGTCCCAAATTCCATTTATGGTCTTATTTTTTGTTATTTTTTAGAAAACCAAATAAGTCACCTTTTTCTAAACGCCAAACTCACACAACGACTAAATCCACTTCTAAAATTTACACCGACCGATGTTCACCATGGACCAGAACCCTCACTATTTGTGTGCTAACACCTTACTCCACTATTTGGTACCACCAGGCTACAAGCCCTTAGCTACCAGGCATTTCTCACATTCTTTGTTACCTTTTTTATTAACTTTCAAAGTCTTTATTTGTTTATCTTTTTCTGCACTTGATTGAAATACTATGATGAACGTACTTTTGTTATTTTTTGTATTACTTCTTTTTTAAACGGTTGTATCTTTATAATAAGATTTATACTTGTAAAAGCAAACATTACATGGAAACAAATATAGGTCTAAACTTCATGATACGATACAAATATGATTGCTATTTTAAAATTGATGACATTCGGTTATATAATTCTGTAAATTCACTTATATATGACACACATTTGAACCATAACCAACCCACCAAAATCGTTTCTTAGAAAATGGTTAACCAAACTATTGGTTGTATAAGTTTGGTTCAGTTAATTAATTCGGTTCAGTTTTATCGGTTACAATTCAGTTATTTGGTTTTCTTGCTCACCCCTACAGTAATCATTCATATCTGCTACAAAGCCTCTTAACCGGGATTTCATTCATTTTCAAAGAAAGCTAGAAAAAGTACTGGATACTTTCTGGAAAAAACACGTTTAAATAAACATAAAAGTGTATACGAAGAAAAATATGATATTACAGACGATGAAAGTAAATACACAGCTAATTAAGGAAGCAATAAACAACTAATCAGAATTACTCACATGTTATTCGTGATTTGCTTTTTAAAATAAGATGATTTTGCGATTTATTACTCTTTCCACACTCACACTGATTCACATATGAATTTGTTTTGTCATTCATCATTCTCCCTCACTCGACTGGAGTTCATGAAATAAACAACTAACGCTTTTATTTTGTAATCCATTATAAATTAAGATGGTGTTTGGGATTGCGTATGTAACTCCAAAAGTGCTTCTTGTGAAAAATGTTTATTAACTTATGACTTTTTCAAAAATAATTTAAAAAAATGTTTGGATTAGATTTTGTGATGCAAAGTCAATAAGTTATTTTTTAAAAAGTGTTTGTCTTAGCTTATTCATGTATAATAAACAAAAATGAATAAAATGTGGATAGTTTAGTAATTTGATATTAAAAAAGTCAAAAGCAGTTTCAAAAGCCAGGTTTTTGTAGCTTTTGAAAAACAGTTTTTTAACTCACACCTACAAGCAAAAACAATAAGCACTTTTAACAAAGTCAAAAACTTATTAACTTATTAGTTTTTTAGAAAAGTCAATAAGTTAATAAGCTGTTTTTAATTTCAATCACAAACTTGCTCTAAGTTGAGGTCTCGATCATGCCATTAACTTATGTCCTTGTTCTCTTCAAAATTTACTGTCTTGACTTCTTAACTCTCCATGGTTTGTGTATAAGTGTGTATATCTATATATACACATATATAGATTTAGATTCATGTACAAAAATATATTTCATGAGAAGAATTAACAATTGATATGTAGCCATTATTTTTGGACTAAGTTATGATGTTTTGGATCGTATTGGTTAGAAAACACCAAACACAAAAACTAAAAACACAATGCATTGTATTATAGCCATGATATTATTATTATTATATATACATATACATATACATATAATATAATTTCGTTGTTTAAGATTGAAAAAAATTAATGATTTATTTTGTTCTGCGTATTCTCCCAATATATAGTGTTATGCGTAAATCCTTCACCTGTATATCTTGGGGGTAGGGACACATGGCACTTTGTGAGGTCATCCTCATCCTTAAATTCTGTCAAAAATTTTGGGTTATAAATAACCCAATATTTATTAATTTATATTTTTTTATCTTTATCTTTATTATTATTACTTTACTATATAATAAATAAAAATCTTATGATCATATTATTTTTCTCTCATATGAAATAATATTATTAAATCATAATTTCACGTTTATCTCTTATTTGTTTAATATTTATTTTTTAACTAATTTTTTTATATTTTCGCGTATTAAAAACCATTTAATATTTTATTGATAAAAAAAAAAGCTACACCTTCGAGACCACCGCCTCAATCACACACTGAAATTGTTGATTCTGCCTTTGCACCTCATCAAACATACATTCTCTCTTTAATATACATTTTCATTTTTGTTCACATAATTAAAATTGTTGTTTTCTTGCATTATGATACATTAATTTTTATGCTACGGCGTACACATATTATGTCTTAATATTAGATTCATCTATCCCAGGAAGATCCCGGGATATAACCTAATGTATATATATATCATTTATTTTGTTAATTGCCTCTCGTCGGTTTAGCATTTGGACTAGTATTTTTGTATGAAATTGGTTAATTTCATCAGTCAAATGTTAATAATGTTACAAAATATTATTCAATAATTTCATCATTCTGAATTAGTGACTGAACTTGTTAAGAGAACTTTGAAATCTTGAACATTATTCAATAATATTACAAAATATTCAAAGTATGTGTTACACGGTGTGTATGTTTTGGTTGTTTGTCATAAGCACACAAAACGTTTTAATTATTTTAATAGTATCGAATAAGAACCATCATTTCTAACGGATTTGATAATGAATTTGTTTAATATATAGAAATAAAATAGGAATTTGAAGAAAAAAAAGTCGATATCTAATCTAACCAAGTAACCGGTTTGTACTTTGTATGCATATCTAATAAATTGGGCCCCAATCTACGAATAGTTTGGGCTGCTCTTGGTCCAGTTATGGGATTTGGCCCACTACAGTATCACTAGTTTGTCTTAATCGTGGACTCAGGGACGCCATCCTCCTTAGGGCCAAATGTACACCGTAGTAACATTTTAGGTAGAATAGTTAGAAATTATGTGTCAATATAGGACAAAATAATATTCATTGCATCTTTTAAGACAATGAAACCTTGTACCTCGTCCTATTGGTAATTTGAAACCGGTTTGAGTCTGGTTAAACCGAACCAAACTTGTTAAAACCCGATTTCATATCCAGGTTTTTTTGGTTGATTTTCTTTTGTTTTGTAGCATATGAAGTAGAAATGGGGTGTTTTGAAAGTGACACATCTAGGGTGTTCTTGGTTGAAAGTCAAAAAAAGTTGATCAAAACACAATGTTTCAATAATGTACATCTCTTATTTCAACAAAAGTTATGTACATGAATGTTTTTGGAACAGATTTGCAATCAAGTGTCTATCTAGATTTTGCTTGCATCTTTAACTCTTCCTTTTTGGCCTAGAGGGAATTTTGTAAACTCATTTACCTCTATTTTCTCGATTTGTTATGCAAAGCGGAAGAAGATGCATGTGTATAACTTCCCTAAAGCTACAACCACACGTATGAAGTTGTAGTTGAGATCAATATGTTTGAATATTTTGTTGGAGACCAGATTGCGAGTGAGAAAAAGAGCACTTTTGATATCATACAATTTCAGCAACGGTGGATTGCAGAGCACAATATTCATACTCACAACTAGAACGGAAAACGGAAAACGGTTGAGTGCTTATTAGCACTCTAACCCGAGGAAGATGGAATACCCAAAGGTGGAGTGACAAGTGTTAAGGCACCGAGCCTAGTCAGCAACAGAATAGCCAAGAACACAAGTTTTAGCTAGACGTGAGTACCAGAGATCCAATGCACTGGTTCTTTTGATATATTTCAGAATCTGTTTAACATACTAAAAATGATCGACGGTTGGTTACTAAAGGAACTGATTGGCGTGATTAACAACATAGGATATGTTAGGCCTGGTGATAGTAAGATATTGAAGAACTCCCACTAAAGATTGGTAGATAGTTAAATCTTTAAAAGGGACACCGTCTCAGACAAAGGAAGCATAGGGAGAAGGACGTGTGAATCGGCTTACTACCAAGAAGATCTACACGATAAAGAATATCATGAGCATATCTAGATTGACTTAAGAATAAGCCACTATAAGTGTAAGCAACTTAAATCCCAAAAAGTAGTTTAGATTCCCAAGATCTTTGATGACAAACTCTCTATGTAACTGAGATACAAAGTCATTCATGATGTGTTCTTGATTTCCAGTGAGGATTATGTCATCAATAACATAAACAAGAATATACATGATGCACTCATGTTGTTTAAAAATAAATAAGGAAGTGTTAGTACAATTACACACAAAACCGTTGGTAAGAAGAAATTCACTCAAACGATGAAAGTGGGCCTAAGGTGCTTGTTTAAGCCTATATAGAGCTTTGTTCAATTTGTAAAAATGGTTGGGTAGTTTGGGGTTTACAAAACTAGGTGGTTGTTCCATAAATACTGTCTCAGTACGATGACCACAGAGGAAAGCATTATTGACATCCAATGGGCAGGGTTTCCAATTATTTATAATGGCCACAGATAAGACGATGTGAATTTTAGAGGCTTTTACCACTGGACTAAAGGTGTGAGTAAAATCTATGCCCGGAACCTGATTGACGCCTTGTGCAACTAAACGGGCTTTATAGCGGTCAATAGCACCCACGACATTGTGATTAGGGGGGTCGAGGGACAAGGGACCATGTATTGTTGTTATGAAGGGCCACTAGTTCTTGATGCATAGCATCGAGCCATTGTGGTTGTTTGATGGCGGATTTAAAGGTCTTAGGTCTTTCAGTGGAAAAGAGGGCAGCGTAAAGAGGATGTGAGTGGGTATGGACAACTAAGGTTCGGTTTTTTCGGTTTGAAAACACATGATTTAGACCAAGTCGTCATCTGATGAGTGTTAGGGGGTCAGAAGAAGTAGTGGGCAGAAGGTGGAGCGTTTGGGCTGTAGGAGTTGGGTCAGTGGGGTTGGGCTCAGTGTGGGTAGAGGGTGAAGTGGGCTGCCAAGAAATAAGCTGGGTGTGGGCGGAAGTAGTGAGGAATGTTTGATCAGGTGTATGTAGGATATCGGGCGGAGCTGTATGGATAGGAGTAGTAGGCGTGGGAAGTAGGCCGATAGTGGGTTAGGGAGTAGGCTGGTTGGGTTTGGGAAGAGAGGCTACATAAGGGGTAGGGGAAATCAACTTTTGGTTTGCTAGAAGTTTGTCCAATAGTATGTGTAGTGTAAAGGGTAGATGAAACATCATTTATGTAGGTGTGCCATGGTAGGGAGGCTATGTCGGATGCTTATCCAGTGGTTTTTAGAGGAAAACATTGCTCATTAAAACGAGCATGACGAGTGATGTACATGCACGAAGATGATGGTTCAAAGCATTTGTAACCCTTGTATTGAGTGGAATAGCCCATAAAAATACATGGGAAACTTCTAGGTGAAAGTTTGTTCTCCACATAGTCACGAAGATATGGGAAAACACGACAACCAAATGCTCAGAAATTTTCATAAGTTGGCTAGACTAAAAACAACATTTGAAATGGTGATTAACCGTCTAAAACCGTGGTGAGAAGGTGATTAATTATATAAATGGTTGTGCCAAAAGGCATTAACCAAAAAAGATGGGCGTGTGTTACTATTGAAAAGAAGTGCAAATCCTATTTTGACAGCATGCATGTTTTCTTTTGGCACGTCCTTTTTGAGGAGGCGTGTAAAGACATGATAAACGATGAAGAGTGGTATTAGTTTCCAATAGTTTCTTAACCCAATTATTTGCAAGTGAGTGTTTAGGTGTTTTTGTGTGATGTAGCATCCTTGAGGTACTGGATGCGGGTTATTAGTGATGGTTTGTTACTTCGGGGGTGGCGACGGGTCACCAATGTTGGGGCACCTTCACGGTGCCAAAGAGTTTGGTGAGTCATCAACTATGGTAATGGCAATCTGGGTAGTCATTGTCGTGTGACTTCGATGAGTTATGCGAGATGGGAACTGTCAATCTAAGCGACGGTGTCGACATGTTTCGATAATTGTTACCTTTAGGTGCCGATGAGTTTTGAGACGATGGGTCACTTCTTGGTGATTTACGGAATAGTGATGTTATGTGATAGGTTCCCACCATCTGTCATTTAGATGCATGTATATAGACGCATCAGTGTGTTTTTATTAAGTACATAAATAAGTAATAACAGTTTTATAACGGTTATAATCGAGTTTTATAAATATAGATTTTACGATGTGAACTAAATACTCAAACTTAACTATTAAAATTCAATCAACGTTGCTGACTTTTGCATGTATGCTAGATTGTTTTGTAGGTGTGTTTGAGTTATGGATGCATCTTTGCTAGCGGATGAGATTAGTCGGGATCGAGTGGAAGACATTTGATGGTTTTAAGATTTATTGACAAACTGAGTTTTAAAAAAATTGTAATGTTTTAATTAGTTTCCTGCTGCGTGTTTTAAAGAAAAATACTTGTTTTTAAACAAGTGCACCCGATTTCAAAACATGATATCCGAAATTATGGTTGCAAACGAACTGAACGAACACGAACAAGGCTTGTTTGTGTTCGTTTGCTAAGGAAATATATGTGTTCATGAACACTTACTGAATGAGATTTGATGTTCGTCTTCATTTGTTAAGAAAACACTTGTGTTCTGTTTGTTAGTTTTGTTCACGAACGTAGACGAACACAAATAGGCATTCATGTTATGAAATGAACACAAACGAAGTGTTCATGAACAAAAACAAACACAAACCGACATATATTAACTTTCGAGTAAGATCGAATTCACATATATGTATTTATAAAAATTAAAAACCCTATTAGACCATTGGGTATGGGGGGCGGCATAGGGGTGGCATCCACTTGCCGGGCCTCCCTACACCACCCCCCAGGGGCGGCATCCTTCATGGGGCGGCATAGGCGGCATCTCCTTGCCGTTCAAGCCGGGCCACTTATTTGTTTTTTAATTGATTTTTTTATTATTTTTAATAATTTTGACCAATGAGGAGGCCCGTCATCATGGTGCACACCACCCCCTTGGAGGCCCATCATCAAGATGTCTCTCCTCCCACTCCTACGTGGCGGGCCATCATCAAGATGCCTCTCCTCTCCACACCCAATGGTCTTAAACTATCAAACACATATGAATACGTTACCGATCGTTCATGAACATAAACAAACGAACGCTGAAAGTTTCTGTTACCGGAATTAAAACCATCAACAAACATATGATTTCCCAGTTGCTGCTGATAAAAATCGAACAAAAACCAACGATTCGTCGATTGTTGCAGGCAGATGAGGTGAAACACAACATCATCATCATCATCATCATCATCATCGTGAATGACGAGATTACTATCAACAACCTTCAGATCCCTCAAACCTCATTCCCAACACCATAAATCATCGCCCACCAAACCTCCACTTTCATCTCCGTCACCGTCACCGTCACCGTCACCGTCACCGTCACCGTCACCGTCACCGTCAAAGTCAAATACGACGTCGTCTGTATCCTTTAAATCGAAATCAAACCCTAATTGGTCCGTATATCTAATCCTCTCAACCAATCCCCCAATCAAAACTTACGTCGGCGTCACCAACAATTTTTCTCGCCGGTATGCATATATCTCTTCCTTTTTTCTGTTATAATTATTACATTTTATAAAATTTCGTTAGATTTAAGTAATCTTGTGATTTATGGTTAGAAAACCATATGTTGTTTTAATTGTGATGGTCAAACTTAGTCAACTGTGATTGCTCATTACCAAAATTGCTGTATATGTGATTGTGTGCAAAGTGATATCAGAGTATCATCATCCGCAAAGAATACGCGATCGAATGGATAAATATGACAAAAGAAAGAGATTATGTGAATCGTTAACTTTTTGTAGAGTTGTAATTGAGTGATAAACTAAAACTAGGGCTATATTTGATTGTACTAGATCTAGATGATCAATCTAATGGACAAAATTGACAAATTGAATGTGTCGACTGAGGAAATTAACGAACGTGAAATTATTCGCTCAGTTGTTTTTGATTTGATGATGATAATACACGTGTGCAACACGTTACCGGATGCTTCTGCTAAATAGGGCCCTATAGAGACATGCTAATGAGTACTGATGATAGAGTTTGTTGATAAAAAAATGTACACCCGTTGTCTATACTTGTGTTGTTGGGCTCACTTAATTTAGTTTATATTTTATAAAGTGATTAGTGGATGAGTAATGGCATTCGAGTTGTACATGTTCAGCATGGCACTGATAATGCTTAGTCGTTTGTGAAGAGATACAACTTCAATGTGAAGTTTTTGTGTGGTTTGTTATGCTGGAACTATGACATTTATTGGTCAATGGCGATGATACGCTTAGAGATGCAATTGTGACCCGTTTTTCTTGTGAATTGGTGGTTGATTTGGACTATGTTTTATCTCTTGGCTCAAAAGAGGAAAATCAACAAAGTGTAGTTTTAATGCATGAAACCTCTTATTAAGTCATTTTATTTAACATATCATTATGATATACATGTGTGACACGTATAAAAAGTTTACAAGGTTTGGACAAAAAAGTGTTTCGGATCAACCAAAAGTTACTAGTTTTGACCCATTACACAACCAACCAACCCACCAAACCAATCCATATTGTCACACATAGGGAGAAGACGTATTTTATATATCATTCGATGATATACTGCACACCTTTATATGTCCTAACATGGTGAGAACTTCTAACACATTTTTATTAGGAATGCTTTATATTACTGATGTGTTGGACACGATTGCATCAAATTAAAGGGTATTTTCTTAATTTAATTTTTCTGTTTTTTTTTTTTACCATAGAGTTTTCTTATACTTTGTTTTCCCTTTTGCAGCTTGAAACAACATAATGGTGAACTAAATGGTGGTGCAAAAGCAACACAAGCTGGAAGACCATGGATTTGTGCATGTATTGTTCGAGGTTTTGAAAGTAAAAGTGAAGGTAAATATGTAATATGTTACACTTGTCTGTTACTGTTACGCAGAAGGATTAGCAAGTATATTTGCCGCACCAGTTGCTCGCCTCATACACCAACTCTATAAAATGAACACGCGCATGGACTCAAGTATTGCTGTGCTTTTGCTTATGGGCTAATGATAATAACAATTAGATAGAGGTTACAATTCAACTGTGTGACGGGTCAAATGGGTAAATAAAAAGATTAGCTATGCATGAAACAGGGATTGGACCATTTTCTGATATTACAGTTGCACACACGCAGTATTTGTTTATTGATAATCGATGACATCTAATATTTAGTCTACCGTTGTTTTGTTGTCTTGCAGCATGCAAGTTTGAGTTCAAATGGAAGAGCGTGTCAAGTAAAATGACGCGTAAAAGAAACTCGAAGGACGATGGAGGGCTTCATTTACTGCAGCACAGAAATGCATCACTGCAGAAAGTAAAAGGTTCAATTGATTGCATTAACTTAGAATTTGACTGGAAATTAGAACTCCTCTGATCTCTCTGCCTGTTTCTGCTTTCTGTTTATTAATATTTAAAATTTTTATATAGAAAATTCTGATTAAGAACATAGATGTATACAATAATTTAACTTTGTGTAATGTGAAAAATGACAAACTGTTGTAAATTTATCAAAAATGTATTTTTTTAATTATTTTTTTATCCATTTTTTCTTAAAAGGTGATGTTTATGATTGGTCATAACAGAGAGCAGGGTGTAAACGAGCTTGAGCTCGGCTATTTTTTAATTAGGGTAAATCTGTGATGAGCTTGGTGCCTTGGCTCATTTTGAGCTAGAGCTCTAGTTAGGCTCGTGAGTAATTTTTAAACCTTAATCTTGATTTTTTTTTTTTTTTTTTTTTTTTTGTGTATATTATAGTAGTACTTGTTATGACATTACACATCAGTTTATACTAAAAATTAAGTAGCAAGTTGCTTGGTGTTACACCATCTCCAAAGTATTACATCCTTCCAAGTTCACCCTTTAAATGTTATATGAACGAAATTACTAACGAATGTTCTTTGTATAAGTTTAATATAACATAACAACCACTGCCTAACGGCCCAACACTTGAAGATCCCTTCGGTGACCCTACCTCCCTTGTAGATGACCTTATCTACATGCCACCGCCTAGTCGCCTACTTCCCACCCCAACCCCTTCTTTCTCGCTACCTGGCCAATCCGCCAGTTTCTAAACATCGGAATTGCAAATAATATGTATCTGCAACACGACTACACGAGAGCCCTAGCAAATGGTTAATACCCAATCCATACTAGTGATCAAGTAGCTTTTTTACACCATAAAAACTCTCAAGCCAATATCGTAACCTAGGATCAAACTTTAAAAGTTCACACCTTATAGGTTGAAGCCCACATGGTTATAAACTTAGTACATCAACATAAACAATTCTGTAGTGACCAAGTCATCAAATACAAAATGCCCTGATTAAAAAGCCCGAAATGACCATATATTAATTCACATATTGTTAAACATAAAATATCGATACATTCACTTTCCGGGGACAAAGTTTGTGGCGTATGACCATGCGTTGTTGGCAACGGGGTCTGCAAGGTGGTCAGCCAGGTTCTCCAATGGTCCCTTTCCAGTCACGATGGCTTGAACAAAGAACCCAAACATAGAGAACATGGCTAGTCTACCGTTCTTGATTTCCTTCACCTTCAACTCAGCAAAAGCCTCTGGATCATCGGCTAGGCCCAATGGGTCAAAGCTGCCACCAGGGTAAAGTGGGTCAACAACTTCACCCAAAGGCCCACCAGCAATTCTGTATCCCTCAACCGCACCCATTAAGATAACTTGGGTGGCCCAAATGGCCAAGATGCTTTGTGCATGGATCAAACTTGGGTTTCCCAAGTAATCAAGCCCACCTTCGCTAAAGATTTGGGCTCCAGCCTTGAACCATACAGCCTCACCGAACTTAACACCGTTACGGGCCAAGAGCTCTGGGAAGACACACCCAAGAGCCCCGAGCATGGCCCATCTACAGTGGATGACCTCAAGCTCACGGTTCTTGGCAAATGTCTCTGGGTCAGCAGAAAGCCCAGCAGTGTCCCAACCGTAGTCACCCGGGAATTCACCAGTGAGGTATGAGGGTGCTTCACCGGAGAATGGGCCCAAGTACTTGACACGGTCAGGACCGTACCATGGGCTTCCTGATGGTGCAACCTTCTTGGCTGCCGCGGTTTTCCTCATTGAAACCCGTCCGGTTCCAAGGAGCTCGGAACCCGATGGAGCCACCTTCACGGCTTGTCCAGCGAAAGGAGATGAGAGAGCCATGGTTGAGGCAGCCATTGGTAAAGGTTGTAAGAAGATGTTTTGCTAATGAGAGGTTTGTAAGAATTGATATTTAGAGTTGTGAAGATGTAGAGATTTTTGGACTTGATTTTATAGGGTGAAAGGGTAAGCCTTTGTTATCTTGAAATATCTGTATCTCCATTGTGATTGGTCACACAAGATCTTTCATTTTCATTTTCAAATTACAAAATCTAGTTAAATTAAAATTTTATTTAAAACAAATTTCTATATATTAATTTTAAAATCTAAATAACATTAAAAAATCCAAATTGAAAGAAGATGACAAGGAATTGATTTTTTTGAACTTAATTATTTATCATTTATTTTAATTTCATTTGGTTTGATATAATGAATATAGATTTTTATTGTAAAATTCATTTTGTTACAATTTTGTTTAGTAGTGTTTTCATCTGTTTGTGGCTGGCTATATTTTAAGTATTTATACGTGGCAACTTTGTAGTCCATGAATCTTTGATATATATTAATTCCACCAACTTGATGGTAAAACCTTACAAACTGTAACATATCATTTGTTTTGGGCCACAATGTTTGTGTAAGCCGTCATAATTATCATACAACAAGAACTTGTACTTTGTGCTACATTTGTTTGCTGTTTCACTATCCTGTAATGAACATCATGTGTATAATACTTGTAGCTTTTCCTTCATCTTACTCTTCGTTTTAAGAACTTGAAAGCCTACTTTTTGTATAAAGCACATCTATAAGTCAACATAGATTTAATGCAATAGTAAGAAATATTTAAATATCTATATAACAACCAGTTTTGCTTGGAAACTAGCCTAAAAGCGTATCTCTTCTTCCCTTAGAGCATTCGCATCTCATTCCTTATATTCATTTAAACCTTAAAATTTAAGAAACATATCGATAAAATTCCATCCAATTCCTTATCCTTATATCTTTATCCATATGTTTTTTTAAGGAAAACTAGAGCGAATTCGATCTTATATTTAACGAAAATTAAAGGAAACCCTTATATTTTTATAGATAAGAGCATTCACAATAGAGACCCTATTTTTTTGGGTGACAAAACCCTATAATTTTTTTGGGGGTTATAAGTGGTTGTGAGTGAAGAAAATGGGGAATCTACAGTGTGTCGGTATATATTGGGTTCTTTGGGAATCTTTTAGGGAAAACAGGAAAACTGTATTTATTTTTTAATATTTGTTAAAAGTGGTTGTGAGTGAAGGAGAGAGAAACTTTAATGGGGTTTAGTGTAATATGTGGTTGTGATTGGTTGTGAGTGGATGAGGGATGAGGATTCTATTGTGAATGCTCTAAGGAATGAAATGTTGGAGGTGTAAGTTTATGGAATAGTGATTTTGGCGAGCTATACGTTACGGCCGGAAGATGATGAAGAACTAGACCATGACTTCCTCAAATCCTTCTACGCGACAAAAATTTGGAGACGAATGACATGGTGGATTTATAAAGATCAAGCTCGGTTTGGGCTCGATAAAGCTTGGCTATGAGCCGATCTCCAGTACCTCGCGAGCGGCTCGGCTTGTTTGCACCCAGTTAAACATATGTTTTTATTAGTAATTACTAGCTTAATTACTCTATACGTTTTATATAACTCTGATTATACAGCACATTAAATATTTATTTAGTTACGTAGCATGCCACAAATTATAGGTAGGACCTTGCAACGCTTAGTCGCTTTAGCCACATGAATACAACAAAACTAGTTTTCTGGATAGAAAATCTCCAAAGAAACAAAATCATATACACGTGTCTTCTTTTCATTGGTCTTTGGCAATTATCACTCTTAGCAATCCAAGATATCACCCACCAATTGAAATCTAGAAAGAGATATTGAAGAAGATAAGAGGTAAGAACCTTGAAAATGATCTAAATTCCTATTTGGCTATTTATACCAACCAGTTTGTTAAAATATAACTCAAGCAGTCAATCTTCCTCGAATACAAATTTTCTCATCAGTCAAAACCCTCTCATTCAATGGCTGCTTCAACCATGGCTCTCTCATCTTCATTCGCTGGACAAGCGGTGAAAGCGGCTCCAGGTTCCGAGCTTCTTGGAACCGGGCGGGTTTCAATGAGGAAAACCGCGGCACCCAAGAAGGTTGCGCCATCAGGAAGCCCATGGTACGGTCCTGACCGTGTCAAGTACCTGGGCCCATTCTCTGGTGAAGCACCTTCATACTTAACTGGTGAGTTCCCAGGTGACTACGGTTGGGACACTGCTGGGCTTTCTGCTGATCCAGAGACATTTGCCAAGAACCGTGAGCTTGAGGTCATCCATTGTAGATGGGCCATGCTCGGGGCTCTTGGGTGTGTATTCCCTGAGCTCTTGGCCCGCAATGGTGTTAAGTTTGGTGAGGCCGTATGGTTCAAGGCCGGAGCCCAGATTTTTAGCGAAGGTGGGCTTGATTACTTGGGAAACCCAAGTTTGATCCATGCACAAAGCATCTTGGCCATTTGGGCCACACAAGTGATATTGATGGGTGCAGTTGAGGGATACAGAATTGCCGGTGGGCCCTTGGGTGAGGTTGTCGACCCACTTTACCCTGGTGGTAGCTTTGACCCATTGGGCCTTGCTGATGATCCAGAAGCTTTTGCCGAGTTGAAGGTAAAGGAGATAAAGAACGGTAGACTAGCCATGTTCTCTATGTTTGGGTTCTTTGTTCAAGCCATTGTGACTGGAAAGGGACCATTGGAAAACCTTGCTGACCATCTTGCGGACCCTGTTGCCAACAATGCATGGTCTTATGCTACAAATTTTGTCCCTGGAAAGTGATTTATTTGGCATATGAATATGCTATATTGGAAAATGTTTTCACCGAATTCAATAAAAGTTGTTTAAATTAATGTTGAATATTCATATTATTGCTCATATATTTACAAAAGCTTGTTATTTTTAGTGACTTATACATCTATTTTGCTATCTAACTAATATTATGCAATGGAACTTATAATTTATTCAATAATTTAAATGGACTTGATGCTTCAATTTTTGAAAGTAGAATGGCTGCAAATTTAGTATTTATAGTCTTGGACACTCACTAATGCAAACGTACAGGTTAAATCAGAACTGATTTGGTTTAGCGCGCGGTGTATACACCTAGTTATGTTTGTAATTGTATCAGAAACTGTCATGTAGAAAATGTCCTCCGCAGCAACTCGCGAGTAGAAATACTAGAATCATAATTTGTAGATTAATATTGTAAAGAGGATTTACATAATTTATTTTTTTGCATTGTAATCAGAAAAAAATTCTTTTTTTTTTTAATTTTTTAATCAACATATTGGTCGGAAAATGGTTGGAAAGTTCATCGGAAACTGGTCGGAAAGGTTCATCAGAAACTGGTCGGAAAAGTTCATCGAAAACTGGCCTGAAAAGTTCATCGAAAACTGGTCGGAAAAGTTTATCGGAAACTGGTCGGAAACATTCATCGAAAACTGGTCGGAAAGGTTCATCGGAAACGTTAATCGGAAACTGGTCGGAAAAGTTAATCGGAAACTTGTCGGAATTTTGTCGGAGAATCTTTCACGTTTTTTCGTCGGAACTTTGTCGGAAATTTTCTAGGAAACTTGTCGGAAAAATTTACCGACTAGATTTTTCAGACAAAACACACTTTGTCGGAAACTGGTCTGAAACAGACCAGTTTTTTAGTAGTGCTAGTGTGTGTTCAAAAGGCATTTCAACAGGAATTACAACAGTTTGCATATTCCCTTACTACTATTACTAACTTTAGAATTTGGTATGATGTGTTACAGGAAACTATGAAAGTTAAAAACACTTCAATATTGATAGATGCAATATATACTAATTATTTTCTAGGAAATTCTTCTTTATTTTGCAAAGCCTAACCACTGTTTCTTCTATGTTTATTCTCTGAGAAGATGAATCAGAAGTGCAATCCATTGCCAATTTAAAAATTGACATCAAAGCTTCATGTTTAGTATATAAAAGTTCGTTGATAAGATTTTCGTCAACAACTTCAAAAACTGAATGTTTTGTTGCTTCAAGAACCCATCCTCGCAAAGTTATCTCACCGCTAAACATGGCTTCTGTGGGCTTCTTCCTAGTGAATGTTTCCAACATCAGAATGCCGAAACTATAGACATCTCCTCGTGTTGATACTATGCCTTCCATCCCGTATTCTGAGCATAATAAGATACCATATATTAAAAGTTGTTGATTGATATAAATCTACCAAATATGCAATGTTCCCTTTTGGGAAACTATCATTAGTGCTTATTGTGGACATATTGCACTACATGCCTATTGCTACAATGTACAAACTTATAAGGAAAAAAGGTAGGAAACTGAAACAACAGCCTTACCTGGAGCCATGTATCCAATTGTGCCTAAAGTTGCAGTTCTTAGGTTGAAGTCATCTTCACCAAAGATTTTGGCAATACCGAAATCACATACTCTTGCATTCATATCTTCATCAAGGAGGACATTGCCCGGCTTCAAATCACAATGTACAATAGGCGTTATTTGACCATCATGCAAATACTCCACGGCTGATGCAACATCTATCATTATTTGTAATCGTTGTACAAGAGTTAGATGATTGTTATGCGAGTACAACCACTGCTCAAGGCTCCCATTTGGCATGTATTCCATGACTAAGCATCTAAAATCCATGTTAGTGCAACTGCTGATGACTTTATTAAGATTCTTATGACGAATATTTCGTAGTACTTCACATTCAACTTCAAAACTCTTTATTGCATGCTCTGAGAGCAAATTAAAAACCTTTACCGCCACGGTTACTCCATCCGAGAGCTCCCCTTTATATACTGAGCCATAAGCCCCATTTCCAATCAAGTTGCTTACATCAAAAGATTTAGTTGCCCTTACAAGTTCATAATATGATATTCTTGTCAATTCATGAAGTAATGGTTGCTCCACTTTTGTTCGGATATGTTTCCTGTGTCTTCTTAATAAATAAGCAGCAACAGCTAACCCTATTATTGATGCAATGGTGGGTAATACATACTTGAGAGCAGACAAAGCTTGTGAATTATGTTGTTTTCTTCTACATGATAAGACTTGCAGTTTTGTTGTACCACAAAGATCTTTATTACGCATAAACGAAGAAGCAGTGAAGTTAGTAAAAAGTCCCCCACTTGGAATTTCTCCTTGCAGCCAATTGTACGAAAGATTTAGGTATTGTAGATACCTAAGTGCCTCTAAGGATCTAGGAATAGGACCAGATAGATTATTTTGAGATAAATCTAGAAGCTCCAAACTTACTAACGTGCCAAGCGACGCAGGAATTGAACCTTGTAGGTTGTTGTGAGATAAGGAGAGCTTGTTTAGCATTTGGTACCCGCCAATGCTACTTGGAATACCACCTGAAATTCTATTAAACGACAGGTCCAACCCGTTAAGAGGTGAATTAGAGATTCCAATACTTGATGGTATATTCCCGATTAAGAGGTTAGACGACAAGTTTAAAACCACAAGTGATTTATGCCTCCACAGTGTTGATGGTATGGTGGAGGTGAATGTATTCGAGTCCAAGAATAACCACGCAAGTGAATCAATATCTCCAAAGCATGGTGGTATGATTCCTGAAAGCCGATTGTGGCTCAAATACAACTCCTCTAGGTTTTTCAGGTCACAAAATTGTTGTGGAATTCTTCCTTGTAATTTATTATTTTCAAGAAACAATTGGCCCATATTTTGTAGCTTCCCAAGTGTTGTTGGGATGTTTCCTTCTAACTCATTATTGTCCAAACCTAACTTTAGCAAGTTAGTCAAGTTGCCAATTCCACTTGGAATATTGCCTTTGATTTCGCATTCATGTGCTTGAAATGTTTGGAGTGTTGTAGACCAGTTGCCAATTGAAGCCGGAAGGAAGGTCTTCAAAGGATTTTGTGCAAAAGACAATATCCGCAACTTTCGAGCATGTGTCAATGATGACAAAAAATTTGGTTCTAAGCCTTCAGTGGTGAAATGATTTCCTCCACACGCCAAAACTTCCAAATGTTCTAATCTTCCAATTGTAGTCGGTATGGTGCCGGTAAATGAGTTGGATACTATAGATATTTGAGAAAGTTTGGTAGCATTGATGATTGAGCTAGGCAAAGGTCCTTGGAACTTGTTTTGGTTAATGAATAGCCCTTGAAGATTAGGAAGCATGAAGCCCAAGTCTGTAGGGAGAACGCCTGAAAATGAATTATTAGTTAGGTGCAACGCCTTTAGTCTTGAGATGTTGAATGGAAAGCTTCCAGTGAAGTGATTGTCCGATAGAGACAACTCCTCAAGATGATCAAGGTAGCCAAATTCATTTGGAATAGTTCCTGTTCTCCCAATGGTAACATACACGCTGATTTTGTTAGAATATATCAGCTTAACATAAAGGTAATAAAAAACAATACAACCATGGATTGCTTAATTTTATAATAGTTATATTATTAGAGGCAACATAATATACTTTATGCAGTTAATACAAAGTAAATACGTTCAATGGAAATACTTAAATCATTTAGCTAGTAAAATTTCTACTCAAACATGAAGGCACAAATTATAAGACTTGCCTGTGAACATGTAACCGACTAAGATAGAGCCATTTAGTGGTTATATGAATTACTATGCTTTGCATGTAAAAAAACGTTTTTTTCTTTTTTGGAGTTAGGGATCTCAGTGGTGCAACCTCTCTACCTCTTGAGATAGGGGTAAGGTTTGCTCTCGTCTCACCTTTCCATACCATATACATAGTTTGCAACTAGTGGTTGGGATTCTACTTGGTATGTTTTTTTGTTTATATTTAGCTTGTTTGCAGGTACGTGTGTAGGTACTTGTTCAAATACAAAGTCTCCAAAACGTGCGAAGTGTGCGAAGTACGTGATAATTACGTAATGATAATTACATAATGTTTTTGTCTGTTCATGAAAGCATTACGTAATTATGTGTTTTTCATTACGTAATTATGAAGAACAGATTACGTAATTTATGTCATTCAAAATATATGTCTTTATCATTCATTACGTAATTAGTTTTATATATAATTATGTCATACATTACGTAATTATCATTACGTAATTATGATGTACTTCGCACACTTCGCACGCTTTTGTTACTTTTTACGATAACATCAAATTCTCCCAAAAGAAATTGATGGTTAATTTAAAAACAACAATTCCATGTGCTGGTGACAAAATCATACCTTGTAAGTCATTCTCACCAAGAAACAACTCCTTCAAAAGGGTCAAGTTCCCTATTTCCCTCGGTATGCTACCGTAGAAATTATTCATTGACATAGATAAAGACCGAAGCTGATGACATTTGTTGATGCTTGATGGAATTGGTCCGGTAAATTTATTCCCTGATATAAAGAACAGCCTGAGCTTAACAAGCTGATCACACATATCATCTGGCAGTGTCCCAGTAAAACTATTGAATGACAACTGAATCTGTCTAATAGAAGACTGATTAAAAAGTGTTTGTGGCACCAACCCACTTAACTGGTTATTATTCAACACCAAATCTTGCAGCCCAGAAAGATTACCAATTTCTTTTGGTATATTTCCATTCAATGAATTGTAACTTAAGTTCAAACTCTTTAGACTTGGCATGTTTTCAAATAAAAAAGGTGTGAGAGTGCCTGTGAGATTGTTTCGTCCCATGTACACGCGTTCTAGATTGCGCAACTGCGTTATCTCATGAGGTATTGCACCATGGAATCTGTTGTTGCTGAGATCAAGTGAGGTGAGGTATGAGAGGCTGCCAATTTGTGGAGGGATTCTTCCAACAAGACCCATGTCGGAAAGGTCCAAAGCGATTACCCTTTGAGTGTGAACTCGGGTACCACAAGAAACACCTGTCCAGGTGCATATGGAGGTGTTTGTGGTCCAGGTTTTGGATAAAAGGCCCGAAGGGTCCACGGTGATTTGAGCTCGGATTGCATCAAGAGCTTGTTGATCTTCGGAAGCAAAGACCGAGTATATGTTAAGGATCACGAGTGTGATTATGAGTTTAAAGATGAAGCTACTCTTCCTGATGTCCATAGTTTGTTATTGTGATGTCTTTAACGATCTTGTTAATCATGTGTATATATATATATAGTGGTCACTGGTCAATAGTTGCTATATTTATTTCAAGTACTCTAAGATGTAAATTATGTGTTACCAGCCAACCACATTCAGCAATTACGAAATTCTATATATGGACTTTGCTAAGTTGAGCCGCCAAAGACACGTGAAAGCAATTAATGCAGTTGAATTCAATACATCATAGGCTCTTGATTCAAAGACCTTCTGTTTGTGCAATTCAAAGAATGGTTATCCATTTGTTGGCTTGGGTGTTTTCTATATCTTTTTCTGCTATGAGAATGTCCAAAGAAATTGGAAAAGATAAAATTTTGTTACATTGATAGGAGTTGTCCTTTGTATCTTTGAGAGGGGGAGAGTGTAAATCTTGCTAAGACACAATTTACCAGCTAAAAATGGAAAAATAACAGTGCATTAACTTATTATATTCTTACAAGTGTAAACTTGTTTTGGAATAGTTATAAGTAGAGGTGTTCAGAATTCAATTTAGAATTCAATTTAGATTAAGAAAATTGAAATTCGACTCAAAGCGAATTCGATTATCAAGGTTTGAAGTCGGTTTTTAAAAAATCCAATTCAATTCGAAATCGAGTCAACTAATCGAATATTAATTTTCGATACACACACAACCTCTAAATTTGGACCCAAATCCAAATTAGTCCATAAATGATCAGTCGAATTGATCAACTTTGAATTCATTGAAAAAATATATATTCGATTAATCCAAAAATGTATTATTCGATCCGATGAACACCCTAGTTTATAATGTGACATGCTTATAATTTTTTTCATTATTACATCTAATATCTTTTGCATTCAGTTAAGTTTACAAAGCCAACAAAATTACATAGAAATAAAGGGGGAAGGGCAAGGTGGCAATGAGATTTCAATAACTCCTTCAAGCATTTGGACCACCTTCTTCATGGATGGCCTTAAAGATGGATCCTCCTGAATGCACCACATTGCCACCATCACCACTCTCTCTACCCTCTTCATGTCGTTCCTCGCCTCATCATCGACCTCGATCAATCTTTCCAGCTTTCGTCCTTTGTAGCAATCGTACGCCCAATCGGTTAGAATGATCTCTTCTTCCTTCTCACTTTCCACCTTGACATTCTTTCTACAACAAACAATCTCTAGTAACAACACCCCATAACTATAAACGTCCACTTTCGCGGTCACAGGTTTGTTCCTAAACCATTCTGGTGCAACATATCCTTTTGTCCCTCTTATCATTGTATTTGTTTGAGTTTGATCACTCATTAGAAGTTTTGCCAACCCAAAATCAGATATCCTGGTTGTGAAAGATTCATCAAGAAGTATGTTTTGTGGCTTTATGTCACAATGGATTATTTGTGTGGTACATTCTTCGTGTAAATACGCGATCCCTCTTGCTATCCCAATCGCGATTTGCAGCCTCTTGTTCCAATCTGGCTTTGATATCCCGAAAACAAAGCTTGCCAATGTCCCATTGCTCATAAACTCGTAAACTAGAAGCCTATTTGGACCTTCTTCACAAAATCCGACGAGTCTTACCAAGTTGTTGTGGTGTGTTTTTCGCTATGACACTTGCCTCAGTTTTGAACTCCTTATCACCTTCTTCAGCTAACATCTCCAGCTTCTTGATGGCTACTATTGACCTTGAACCCGAAAACGTGTTTGTGATGACACCCTTGTAAATGGTTCCAAACGCACCTCTTCCAAGCTCTTCACGAAAGCCATTTGTCGCTTCTTTTAGCTCTTCGAAGGTGAAAACGCGTAGATTAGTCTCTAAAAGACTTGAACTTGTATTCAGTTTCTTACCCTTTTGGTACGAAACAAAGATCGCAATCGAACTAGCCGCAACAAGCACAAAATTTAGAACCAAAGAAGATCCAAACAATATTGATAAAACGAGAACCAGTTTTGATTGATCCTTCTCATCATCATTCACCTTATCCATACCATTGTCCCAAAAGGTGTTATTATTTTTTGGTATCTTTATAAGGGCTTTTCCATATGTATCCCTCTCATTCCTTCCATTAGAAAGAGGCAACTTTTTCTTCCAACATATTCCTTCTTTGATCACCGCAACAATGCAGTTACAATCACCCAAACAAGATCGGCTACACTCGTCTTCACTCGACAAAGGAAACCGCTCGTAGTTCTGCGAAGAAGGCCAAAATGCATTGTTGAGTGACCTCATCTCATAGTTTTCCCTAACCTCTTCCAAATTGTTTGCATCACAACTTTGAACAATTTCTTGCGTGCATCCCCCATACGAATTACTTGAATCAAGAAGCTTAAACCCCGGTAAACATACACAAGAGGGCCTTCCATTAAAATCTAATGAACAAATGCTATTAAATCCACAAGGACCTCTTCCATAATCACCCGTGGAGCCCGAACATATGTTCTGCGGCTCGTACCATACACTACGCCACGCTTCGTCCCAGTTAACCCCATCTCGTGGAGACTTCGGGTGCGAATACAATGTGAAGAGCCCGTCGAAATCTAGTGTGGCCCGGAAATAGAAAGCGTTCCACGACTCAACATTCTGGGATGTTAGATTGAATAAACCTCCATTCCTTCTAACAACATATAAACTTCCTGTTTCATTGAAAACTACTAGGTTCCCTGAGTTCATAGTGTTGTTATCATCCGCGGTTTTACTACGATAATATGGCTCGTAGGAAACACCGGGCGGGTTAGATACAACCGTAAGAACTAGATCACCTTCTGGCATTAACCTTAACCGATACCTTCCAATCGAAAAACTAGTTCTTGTATCTCTTGAAGACAAAACTTGATTAATCTGGAGTTGTTGAGTAGGCAAGATTGTATCTATAGGATGATCAAAACTTTGCCAAAGATATCTACCATTAGAACTACTATCATCTGCCAGAATAAAGTTTCCAGAATCTAGCAATGAACAGTAGGAAGCATTAGTGCTTTGGGCCTCCCAAATGGTACCGCCATTCGGGTCGGTTAACTTGAGCTCACCGCGGGTGGTGAGCTCTAGTTTCGATCTTTCTTGTGCTAGATTATCCCCGTTTGCATACCAGACTATAGTTTTATCGGGTATTTTGTCGAACCAAATTGCTAATAAGTAACGGTTTTGATGATCAAGATGACGAAAACCAATGGCGAAATCACCCGAGGGCGATTTCCATGAAGAGTCATCCTTGGGTGAAGCTAGAAGGGATGAACCTAAAGGGATTCTAGAGATGTTTTGAGAATGTGTTGAGATGATTAGAAATGTGAAGATGTAAAATAGAGATAGAAGATAATAGATGGATATTTGCATGGAAGGCATTTTCAATTTTCATATAGAATAAGAATATGGTGTGCTTTATAAATTGGTTATGTTAAAATATTATATATAGAATGTGAGGGCGACTGCACAATAGCCTAACATATTGGAGGTGACAATATTGACCAAATAATTAAGCATGGTTGAATAACTTTTAGTAAATTGTTTGGTTTAATAATTTTCAAACCCTTTGTCATACGCAAATTAACTTATGCTCATCCACGTCTCATATCAAGAAGTAAATTATTTGGTGTTTAATTATCATATCAATTAGTTGGTTAATTATTCAACTTCTAAATTGCTCGGAGTTAATTTGACTTGACTTTTATGCAGTCTTCAGTTATCTTAATTAAACCATGTATGGAGGCCGATTTGACCGGACATATATTTTTTTTATAACTTTTTTAATTAAGATTGAACTAGTTACTAGACCCGCATGCGTTGCGGCACGTGTACATTGCAAATATTGAATGAATTAATCCAAGCGTTATGTCATGCGTTAACCACATGGAAATCTACGTTTAGACGTGTCCAATACTCATGAATAGCATTGCAGTTGGATAAAAACGTACCTCTATTGGCTCAATTGTTATATAAGAAACATACAAAAAAACATAAAACACGTGTAAAGGAAAACTGACACGTGTAATTAAAAGACACAATTACATCACGGGTTGACATTTCACCTGTAGCACGTTGCAACATGGCCAAAGCATAGAACAACTCGAATTGGAACACATATTATGTTTGACCCTACTCGATTTGGAACTAAATTTACGCCAAAACTTAGACCGACCGGAAACATACATAAAATAAGGACGGGAACGTATTATTTAACCTAGGTTGCTTCCAAAAACATAGTTTACTTTGAAACATAGACCTACTCAAATTTATAACGACATATGCCTATAAATACGCACATAAAAATAGTCTTTTTTAAGTAAAGGAGCGAAATGGGGCAAACACACAACTTTAGAAACTTGAGGGGGACAAATTGTAATACTTGTAAAACTAAGTAGTGGTCTAGGGATTAAAATTGCATTTTTAAAAGTTGAGGGGTGTAAATGAAGAAATAGTACATGGGAGACTTGTAAAATAAAGTATTAGTCAAGAAGTTAAAAAATAATTTTTCCAAAGTACTGAGTGTAAAGTGAAGTAATACTACAAGGGTTAAAAAGTGAAAATTATAAACCAAGAGGGGTCGGTAGAAAAACCCACAGACATTGATGTTTAATATAGAAGATGATTAATCATATTGAATGTTTGAATTAATTTACTTGTTTTTTTTACTCCAGTTATGTTAAAACTAGAGGGTTAGCCCGCGCGATGCGGTGGGTATCACCGAGTCTCTTTAGGAGAGCGCAATCTAACCCGATCTGTCGTAAACACTGATTATATTTGGTATTACTTTTAGATAGCGCAATACTTTTTTTTTGAATGGCCAACAAATTGGAATCACTCACGGCACACTGGAGTATCATCGTACCACCAATGTTGCCACGCGATCATATTCCACCACCAAGTCACTAATTCAGGAGGAAACTCATAATAATTATGAGAAAACCCCCTTTTTGAGATTCGAACCCAGGACTTATTTCTCAAGTTCTTATATTATTATCAAGTTTATAAAACTTTAACTTTTATAAAGTAGCTAATTTTATATAAAAGATTATAACAAAGCATGAACCATTATGAATGGTTTTTTATAAGGTTTCTATTTAATGTGTTCAACTTCAAAGTAATTGTAGAGTTAAATGTTATGAGCTCCCATAAACATTTCTTGACTTTTGATTTCTTATTGATTAAATATGGTGTTTAAAGACAAATTTTCCCCTCAAAAGTATTTAATATACGCATTGTGTGTTGTATTATAAGCAATTAAACATGTACCTCTTAACTTTTAAGAAGTCCTTGTCAAATGCTTTATAGTATAGTATAGATATAGATATAGATATAAATATAGATTTAAGAAGTCCTTGTCAAATGCTTTATAATATAGTATAGATATTGATGATCCATTATATGTTTTTGTTTATGTTATAAAACAAGGGAAATTATATGAAAACAAGAAACATCAAGAACCACAAAATTTTAGGCTTTTATTCACTGATATTCAACAATCAAACGATTACAAAGAACAATTACAATGAAACTTGAAAAGAAAGAGAGGGAATGAATGATTAGCTATCAACTAATCTATTTATAACAAGCTAACTAACCGTTAACTAATTATTTCACTTGTTAGCCTAGAGTTTCTAAACTTGACAGCTATTACCCCTCTACTATGACTAATTATCAAATTGTATCCAAAAGTATAAAACATTGACTTTCCTGTTGACTTCCCAATTTACTTAACAATCTTCACCTTAAATGGAAGTCAACCAATATCAAACAACTTCAAACACTTCATAAAGTTTGCACCAGACAGGGACTTTGTAAAAACATCAATAACATTATCCTCAGTGCTGATTTGCTCTACCTTCACTTCTTTAGCATTAACATTATCTCTTATAAAGTGCAGCCTCACATTAATATGTTTAGTTCTCTCATGATACTTGCAGTCTTTTGACAATTGAACAACACCTTGATTGTCACATACAAAAAGAGTATCATCAAACTAAACTCCTAACTCAATAACAAATCCCTTTAACCACAAAGCTTCTTTAACAACCTCAGTTAAAGCAACATATTCAGCCTTTATGCTTAACAAAACCACTATGTGTTGCAGTGACGCTTCTAACTCACCATGCTCCCCTTTACTTTGAAATCATACCCTATTATGGACCTGTCCTTATCTGGATCCTCTGCATAATTAGATTCAACATACCTAAGAATCAAATTTCTATCCTTTAAACTATTTCCAAAGATTAGCCAACATCTTGTGTCCCACAAAGATACCTCAATAACCATTTTACTCCTACCAATGTGCTTTCTCGGGATTAGCTAAGTATCTACTTACCACACTTACAACATAACTAATATTAGGTCATTTGCATACTATAAGATACATTAAACTGTCCACAACATTAGCATAAGGTATTCTTTCCATATAGGCCAATTCTTCATATATGGTGAATCTTGGGTAGAAAGTTTTAAGTAATTAGCAAATGGAATGCTAACACTTTTACTAGTTTCCATGCCAATGTTATTCAACGTCTTTCTATACACTGAGAAAGTTTTAAAGTATCTTAAACTCTATCTCTGGCTTCTCCATTCACCATATCTTCTTTGCATCACCTGGCTCCTTTAGATCAAACTTTGCCTTCAACAATTCTTTGGTAGCTCTAATCTCATCCCTGTCTTTACATGCAACAAGCATTCTATCTACAAATAGTAGTAGATACACATAATTCCCAGGGTTATACTCCTTATAATAAACACAAGGATCATATTGACTTCTGTTGAATTTGTGACACACCTTGTAGTCATCAAACCTTTATTACCATTGTCTTAGGGACTGCTTCAAACCATAAACTGATGTCTTCAGTAAACACACTTTATCCTCATGCCCCTATTCCTCAAAATCCTCAGGCTGACACATCACTATCTCTTCTTCCAATATCCCATGTAAAAAGGGTAATTTTCACATCCAACTGCTCAAGTTCCACCTCCAATGCAATAGTGAAAGCCTTATGTGTCGAGATTTACACATGTTTTACATGTGCATTTACTACCCTTTTTGTATCAAAGTCATGATTTTATCATAGTATATCATGCCTAAATCCTTCTTATCTGATAATTGCATGTTTTTGGAGTCAAGAAGTAGAAAAGGGAGAAAAACGACACAAAAGATGAAGAATTGAAGACTATGAGAGCAACATCAGATGTTGCACGGTCGCGCAACGACCATGCACCGGTCCCTAGTCAACAAGTCAACAAATAAGAGTCAAAGGGAAGAGAAAAGGCAATGTGCACTGACATGCACGGTCGTGCACACCATACGCACGACTGTGCACCACCCAAATTGTGTACCACAAGGCTCAACAGACCAAGACTGACAAGACGATTAGCCATGTGGACAAGCACAGGCGTGCTCATAGGTAAGCATGGCCGTGCACCTTAATGAACCCGATAGAATCTGCACCCAAGGACTCTACACTTCTCCCAGATGTTTTTCACGGGCGTACACCCCCTTGAGCTCGACCCTATAAGGGCTTCCACATAGCCTATAAATAAAAGCCCCCGCTTCTCCTTTTGACTTCCCTTTCTATTTATTCTACCCCACACTTCAGATAGAAACACTTCTTTTCTCCCATCAAGGGGGTTCTCTAGCCCCAAATCATCTTTGAAGGTTCTTGAGTGAGCTTTGAATCACTTCATAAACACTCATTATAGCCTACCCTCAAGTGAGAAATCCTAACAACTCTAGAAATCTTTATCTAACCCTCACTATGATTTTTGGTAAAATCCACTTTTGTGTGTTCGTTGTATTGCCAATTCTTAGCTAAAATTCTAGGGTGTTGCTAGGGTGAAGATTATTTTGGTCATATTTATATAGTTTATTTTTAGTTTAAGTGGTGTTTTGTGTTCTTGGTAATTATTTCTACTCTTTCTTTGTTTGATGAACGAACTAATTAATCAACTTAGTATTTGATCTTGTGGCTGTTTTGGTAGGAAGTGGAAAGACTTATGAGTGTACCCATGGCGTGTAAAAACATGTGCACTTTTAAGCTAACCATTAACACCATCTGTAGAGATTAGCCCATTTGTATTGTAAAAATACTCACACTTTGTGGTCGATCCTCAACTATCAAACCTTCACTTAAGGTCGATACGGTCTATATACTTGGCCTTGATGATATGCCAAAATTTGGTTAAGCGACTTAGCTACATGGTCATGTGTTAGTTTTAGTGCAAACCAAATATTGGTGAACTCATGTTAGAATTAAATAGTCTTTAGTTACTTTTATTATTATAATGCCGCACAATTAATAATATATTAATCGATTTTTGGTAAATTAATTATTTCAAGTTATATTATGCTTTTATTATTTAATTTGCAAAGACTATCATATTTATATTATGCGTTTATTTTTAAATTTCTAATGAAGATGTTTTTTATTATTATATCATATTTTTATTATGTGATTAACCACACGTCCATACCCAACCCGAACCATCAAACCGACCTGAAATTTTTATGCCCGATCCTATGAAATTGAACCATTTAAAACAGTGAGCCCATTGGAAAAAAAATCCTGGATCCACCACTAATTATAGACGATATCCTTAGAACATATGCATCAGTGATTTTAAGAGCTATTATATCGCAGTCGTGGAAGAGTGGGAGGATAAGTTGAAGATGTGGAGGGGAGAGGGAGGGTGCGGTTTGTGGCAACGAACCATATTTGCGTAAAAGGATAGAAATTGTGAATAAGGAAGGAGAGAGAAAGATGCAAGTGTTGTTAGGGTGGAGAGCTGTTTGAGGTGGCTTGTGAGGACAGGTAACAGGAATGTTGATGTGGAGTTGTCCATAAAATCATGTGCATGTGTTGTTGATGCTCTTACGTTTTGCGTTACCATTGCTAAATTGATGACAGTTACAAAGAGTAGCACTTTTTGTGCATCACCTATATAACCCGCTTTTAGTGAAAATATGTTTTTAATGATCTCAGTTATCACAACATTGAAAAATTTGACGTATCATGTTCCGATTATCAAATCGATAAGATATCGTTAAATCATGACAACTACCCACACATCTATAAACATTAAGCTCAACGCGACTATTTCAAGATATCAATCGATGGGATATTTTTTAACCGCTTAATTAAATTTTTTTTTTTTTTTTGAAAAGAGACTTTCATTTAACCACCAAAACCGACAACTATCACCAAAGCGGAGATAGAATCCGAAAGCCAAAACAACCAATACAAGAGATCACATTACATCAAAAGAATACCATCTAGCCCAATCCACTACCCCCTTTTTAAATCTATGCTTATACCAAAGAAACCCCACAGTTTTAATATCCGCCACCAAATCCGTCACATTAGGCGCCTTTCTACCAAACACTTTGTCATTACTGGCTCTTCAAAGTCTCCAACAAGCGATGATAATTATCCCATGTAAAACCATTTTCTTGGTGCCCACCACGCCACTATGCTCGTGTAAGTCTACCAAATCATTAACATGGAAAATAAACGGTCTAGGAATTTTACACCAAGCAGCAATCGAGTTCCAAACCCCCAGAGCAATGCCACAACCGGTCAGAACATGCTCTATGGTTTCATCATAAGATTCGCACCACACACAAAACAAGTTATCAACATTAATGCTCCTTCGAGCTAAACACGTCTTAGTAGGAAGGCGATCCAAAAAAGCGCGCCACATGAAAATTTTGCACTTGTTTGGGACCCAAGAACTCCATTTAAATCCAAACATGACACCACCATTAATCGGACCATGTAACCACTTCTTAACGGCTGCAACGTTGAACTCCAAACTCAACCTGTAATACCACTGTCAACTATCGTCCCTGTCCACCATGTTAACCGCAAGAAACTGAGCCTCTAACTTTTGTTTATCCAATAACTCAGCTGCTGAATAAGGCGCACGAGACCAGTCCCACCTCACAACCCGAGCGTCCCCTATGAGCTGCAACCGGCCTGCAATCAGCACCCGCTTGGACTTTTCGAACGCAAATAATGAAGGGAACATCTCTTTAAGAGGTTGATCACCCAACCAAGTGTCCAGCCAAAACCGAATCTGTCCGCCATTTCCGAGACTACCCCGAATGACACCGTTTATGCCGACCCCATCAACCTTAAGTTTGTTCCAAAGAGAAACACGGTTCTTCCATACGCCCGTGATGGAGTTATTTAGCGGAGCAATACCCCAACTCCTAGACGACCCATGAATGGAAACAATAACTCTTCTCCATAACGCGTTTGGTTCATTTAGGAATCGCCACAACCATTTGACAAGCAAAGCATTGTTATTGACCTCTAAAGACGCTATCCCCAACCCTCTGTCTTTAATACTTTTAGTGACAACATCCCACGAAACCCAACTCATTTTTCGCACATCCTCCATCCCACCCTATAAGAACCTACGCATCAATCCCTCTAAAAAGTCTACAACCTTCTTTGGAGCTTTAAATAACAAAAAATAATACGTTGGCAGACTATCCAACACCGACTTGATTAACGTAAGGCGCCCGACAATCGAAAGAGTATTAGCTTTCCACTTAGATAACCTCCGTTTAAATGTAGAAACCACTGGTTCCCAATTCGACACTCTATTCATGTTTGCCCCAACCTTGATACCCAAGTACGTAAAAGGTAAGGCACCTGCTCTACATCCCATAGACTCAGCCACATCCGCTATAACCTCGTCTTCCACACCCACGCCATATAGCACCAATTTGTTAAGATTAATCTTTAACCCCGAGCATAAATAAAAGATACGCAATATCCGCCTCATATTAATAAAATTAAAAGACGACCACTCCCCCATGAGCATTGCATCGTCCTCATAGAGCAAATGAGACATCACCGGTCCGTCATTTGGAAGCTTGACACCATGAAAAGCGCCTATATCACAAGCTTGGTTCATCATACCCGAGAACGCCTCCATCAAGATGATGAACAAAAACGGGGAAAGAGGATCTCCCTGACGAATACCTTTTTCGCAACCAAACTCAAACGTAGGGGAACCGTTCACTAAAACCGAGGCTCTAGAGGAAACCAAAATACTGCGAATCCAATCACACCAAACTGAGCAAAAACCCACCTGAGACATAACTGACAGTAAAAAATCCCAATTGACATTATCATACGCCTTATCAAAGTCTATTTTGAACAGGAACATTTTTCTGTCTCTCTTCTTAGCCCAAGCAATCACCTCATTAGTCATCATAGGCCCATCAAGAATATACCTCCCCGATAAAAAAGCTGACTGATTCTCCGACACAATACCACCCAAAACCCCCTTCATACGATTAGCCAACACCTTGGACACCACTGTTATGATACACCCAATAAGACTAATAGGCCTAAAATCCCCCAACTTGGAAGGCTCATTCACCTTAGGAATTAACGTAATGAACGAAGACCCAACCCCGGAACTGAACCGCCCGGTCTCACGGTAACTACCCAGAATCTCCACAAAGTCACTCTCTAACAACTCCCAAAAATGTCTAATGAATCTAAAATTAAATCCATCAGGCCCCAGGGCTTTGTCAGCACCACAATCACTAACCGCCCTTTTAATTTCCTGAGTAGAAAACTCGCTAATCAAACCTTCAGCGTCTCCACTACTCAAAACCGAAATGCCATAGCACACCAAGAACGGATGCGTACGAGAGCTCTCCTTGAATTTATCACGAAATAAACCCAAAACTTCTTGTTTAATAATAACCAGATTCGTAACCCACCTCCCGTCAACCACTAAACCAGGAATATAATTAGAAGCCTTACGCTTATTTATAAAACCATGAAAATACCTTGAATTATCGTCCCCATGAGAAGCCCAATCACACCGAGCCTTCTGCTTCAAATCACGCAAATTAAGCTCATCAAGTTCACCGAGCCGCCTTTTAATCTTAGCCAAGGACCAAACCTCCTCCTCTGATAAATCTCTACTTTTCATGATGGAATCTAAATCACAACGCTCAGCTTCCAACAACTGCCTCTCGCTCCTCTCTTTCGCTTTAATGCCCGCGGCCCAACTAGAGATGTTTCTCAACGTCTTGAATTTCAATAGTAATTTCGCGTCCGTATTTAGCATGCCTTAAAGGGAGCAACATCACATTAACACGTTAATTTCAATAACTTTATCAATTAAACCTAACCCCTCAATCAATATGTCATTACTTTATTCTATATATAAGAAATACTTGAATCTTCTTCAAAGCTCTATGCATCATTAAGACATACTGAAATCACAAAATAATATTAAAATGATAATTATATACTGTGTATTAATTTAGAATGAGGTGAATAGTAATTTCCACAATATTATTTTATTTTAAATATAATTGATTTCACAATAAAATACAAGTTGCCTTGGTGATGTAGTGGTGTGAAGTGCATTCCTTTAATGAGAAATCATGGGATCAAAACTTGGTTGGAGCAATTTATTTTATTTTTAGTTTCCACAACATTCTTTAACGTTAAGTATGATTGGTTTCATATGAAGGGTATGTTTGGCAATGAGCTTTTAAGAAATTTTAGGCTCCTACTTAATAAAAAACATTGTTTGGTTGAAGGGGCTGGAAGCTTTTAGGTTAGAGAAAAAGCTCTACTAGCTACAAGCTTTTGTTAATGTTTTTATTGAAGACAGTTTGTGTGTTTTGTGCGGAGATAGTGATGAAACGGTTGATCATAGGTTTTCCGGTTGTGGGATTGCTTCTGGTATATGGGACGCTATAGCCGCTTGGTGTAAAAATCCCACGTTTTTTTGTGTTTTCTTTATCCGATGTGATTCATATTACAGATAATTTACCATTTACGGCAATGAAGAAGGAGATCATCTATGGTATTGTTATTATTGCGTGCTGGCGTCTATGGAAGGCAAGGAATGATAAGATTTTTAGTGACTTGGATTTCAATGTGGTGCGTATTGTCTCGGACGTGAAATCAGTGGGCTTTTTGTGGTTCAAGAGTAGGTTTAAGGACGCTTCAATAGATTGGAAATGTTGGTGTAAATTTGTTTTTCCGTTGATGTAATCATTTCCGTGTTTGGTTTGTCTCTATCTTAGAGATGAGCTTCGCGGTTTGTTTGTTTTAATGAAATTTGCCTTCCAAAAAAAAAAACTACAAACTTTTAATTAGTAAATGACACAAATACTCATTCTATTTTAAAAATAAAATAAAAACCTTTTTTACAAGATTTTAATTATGCCTATTTTGATTATTTTATACATTTTATTAAAAGCTCTGGCTACTATGCCAAATACCAAAATATATTTAAAAAGCTTCCAGCTACAAGCTTACAGCTACTAGCTACCAGCTTCCAGCTAGTTTTGCTAAACATACCTGAAATCGTAATTTTGGTTGGTGGTGTAGTGGTTTGAGGTTCACTTCCTTAACGAGAGGTCACAAGTTCAAGGCTTTGCAAGCGGCAGCAAACGCGCGGCAACGCGCGCGAGAACCCTATTAGTTTCTTTTAATTTGTCCTCTTACTAATTATTATTTTTCAATAAATAGATTATGACATCTTCGCATAATTTTTTTTTATCTCTTCTCGCCTCCTCTAGATACATGTGTGATCGTCTTCGTATTCTAAATTAACTTAATAAAGATGACTTATGTGTCGCCGGCCCTCATAGAAATCTAATTTCATACGTCTCTAAAAATCAACAATATAACTTGACTTAATTTATCACAAAACCAATCCAATAATAAATTAATAAAAACCGTATAATATTTATGTGTTTTGCTTAAATGTTATATGACTATACGTACTATCTAGGAATGTATTATGTTGGCATTAGAGTTCTTACAATAAGGGTTTTTAGTGGTTTTTACATGAGGTTTGTTTTTACATGACGTTTTTGGTGAAGGTTCTTCACAATAAACCTCTAAACACTGAGAGGTGGGTCCGGGTGAGGGTTGGATACTATTATAAGATAAGTAATTATAAATAAATGTAAAAGATGGTGATGATGTGGTAATGTTTTTAGGAGTTTTTGGGTGTTTTTATTGGGTAAGTTTTTAGTGTTTTTAAAGAATAAGTGTTTTTCTCATATAACAGCTGACTAGACAGGTTTTTAGGGAGTTTTAGTGATTCTTAATGTGGATGGTCTTAGTATCTTGTATATCATTTAGTCATAACGATAAACTCATATATACACAAATATACGAAATGTACTAATTTATGTAAAAGTTTAATTATATCATGTCGTTTCTTTCAGAAAGTAAGTCTATTTTAACTACGTTGTCTTTGGCCTTGTATTAGCGGTGGTGATTGAGGAGACACTTTCATGAACAGACAACGGCCATGACAGTGATGAAAACGGAACTTATCAGCAACGTACGTAACCAGTGAAAGAACTGGGCCATCAAACAACTCGCAAATCAAGGCTTGCTTCAAGCTCTTTCCCAAAAAAAAAAAAAAAAAAAAAAAAAAAAAAAAGGTGCGCTCAAAATTGACTCGTTTGTAAAAGAGCTGGGCCGCCTCAACTCACTTTGCAAACAAGCAGAGCTCAACCGTAGGTAAGCTCGCTCATTGACTTGCTCGTGAACTGGCTCTTTGACTTGCTCAGCAGTATAAATTAAAGTTAAAATTTTAATGTATGTGAATTATAAACCTAAGTTTTAGTATATGTAAATTATATGTTCTCTAATTTATATAAATTCTGAATAATTATATGTATATTTAAAATGTAATTTTACGTTTATATATAGAGAAATATGTGTAAGGAATACAAAATACCAAATTCTTTTTAAAAAATAAAGGAAAGTGCTTCTTCGAGCTTTTTACGAGTCAAGCTAGCTTGAGCTCAACATTTCAGTTTATTAAGATAAACAAGTCTCAAGCCGAGCTGACTCCTATAACTTTTAGGCTGGGTCGGCTCGTTTACAGAACTAGTTTAAAACGTAAAACACAAAGGAAAACTTTTCCATTCCTTTCAATTCCTTCCCAACTATTACAATTCTTGATTGAGTTCAAAAGTAAACATAATCACACAAACATATACGTACTATATATAGCGATAGACCTTATGATGAACCAAAAACGGGATCATAAGCGCGAGACGTTTGAGCCAACGGGGAAGTACGATATAGGAATCGGAGCTCCGCGTGACTTGGGTTTCGACATGACTTGTTTCGTCTTCTTTAGGTCATCTTCTTCATAAACTTGTGGAGAAAAGCAGCAAAAAACTTTAGAAAATAGGCTAACCATGATCATAAAATGAAGATATTGATTGAGAGAGAAATGAAAGCTCGTATTGTGGTGTTTAAAAGATTCAATCCCAACTTGTGTATGAATTTACGTGGTGAAGAGCTTATATATATAATAAATTTTGTTATTATTTAAAAAGTTAAATGATGTATGTCTATGGCATGATTCTTTTCTTGTCATGTGTTTTGACTAGGTTAGTAAACTGAGATCAAGCGTGTAGAGCAAGGATGAAGTTATGATATTTTAATATACAAATATAGAAGAAATAATTCAATTAATTTATTAACTTATTTGTAAGAAAAACGAAGATTAATGTGTTGTTTGTTTTTGCTCAGAAGCAATTCTAACCTCTTTTGTCTGCTCCACGCAGACGTGCATAAACGTGCACAGACGTTTGGGGTCTGCAGATTATCTGTTATTTTGGAAGACCTTTCACTCAAAAAGGTCTTCCTGACCTCTTCTTAGTGCAGACTTGTTCCAAAGTCTTTAAAGGTCTTCTCCACTTCTCTTCTCCTCACCCACCACCACCACCACCAACCACGGTCCACCACCACCACCATCCACCACCACCACGGTCCACCACCACCTACCATCGTCCACCATCACCATGGTCCACCACCACCTACCACCGTCCACCACCACCCACCACCGTCCACCACCACCACCATCCACCACCACCGTCCACCACCACCACCACCTACCACCGTCCACGACCACCACTGTCCACGACCACCACGGTCCACCACCACCCACCACGGTTCACCACCACTACCACCCATCACCACTACCACCCACCACCACCATCATCCACCACCATCCACCACCACCACGGTCCACCACCACCGCCACCACCATCCACCACCACCCACCACCACCACCACCGTCTACCACCACCACGGTCCACCACCACCACCTATCACCGTCCACCACCACCACCCACCACCACCACTACCACCGTCCACCACCACCACCGTCCACCACTACCACCGTCCACCACCACTACCACCCACCACCACCACCCACCACCACCGTCTACCACCACGATGGCCCACCATCAACACCGTCCACCACCAGACTACTGTAAAAAATCAGTTTATTTAAATTTCAGTTTATTTTAGCAGCCTGCAGACATTAACAAACAAACAGTTTTCTTCTTGCAAATTACAGATCTTTGGTCCGCTTCTTCTCCTACAGATGTCTGCAGATGTGGTCCGCAGACTGCAGACCTTTTCCTGCAGAAAAAACAAACAGCACCTAAGCCTCACTTACCGTGTAGGCATATAATGTATATATTTGTGTGGGTCAGTGTGGGGGGGAGTAAAATTGCACTCATTTTAACGTTATTTTACTATTCGTGAAAACAACATCAAAAACGACGAATTGTTAATCATGCATCATGTGGTGACGTTAATAGTCAAAAGACACGAGGTACATACACCAATCGGGATTAACTGAGTATGATGATGATGATGATTTATGCTTCAAAAAATGTACTATAACTAGTTGGTTTCTTACCTGCACGTTATACGAGCGGATCCAACATATCTAAAACGCTTGGCGAGTCATGGATTGTATGGTAGGTTTATTAATGTTTGGTAAAAAAACGTGTAAAAAACAAGCAAGGAGCAAGGTGGGTTGAAAACTATATAATCGGAACTTCTGAGCGAAAATTCGGGGGAGGGTCGGCGCCCCTCCCCACCCCAAGGAAGTTGTGCCAATGTTCAAGCTTTTTACCATAACCATGAAAGCCTGTTTGATTCTGAAAACCAGTAAACTTGTTTTGAAATACTAAAAACCATTTGATAAACTACTCTTGGGTGCCTATGTAAGCGTACTTACTCTAGAGTTACAAGAAGCGTGTGGTTGCAACTCAGAGTCACACCGACGGAGTCAAGCTAGCTTTAGCTCAACATTTCAGTTTAGTTTATTCAGACAAACAAGTCTCAAGCCGAGCCTACTCCTATAACTTTGAGGCTGGGTCGGCTCGTTTACAGAACTAGTTTCATATCAAAGTCCAAAAACGTAAAACACAAAGAAATTAAAACTTTTCCTTTCCTTCCCAACTATTACAGTTTTTGACTGAGTTCAAAAGTGAACATAATCACACAAACATATAAGTACTAACTATATATAGCGATAGACCTTATGATGAACCGAAATCGGGATCACAAGCGCGAGACGTTTGAGCCAACGGGGAAGTACGATACAGGAATCGGAGCTCCGCGTGACTTGGGTTTGGACACTTGTTTAAGTATTTAGAAAGAAAAAACTATTATATTTTTGTTTTTCTTTTTCATTTCTATTTACATAATTAGTTATAATTGTGTTATTTTTGGCACACTATATTATTTATTTGTCACACTTATATACTCACCATTAAACATTTTATTGATAACCCGCTTACAACCCAACAACCCGCTTTTAACTCATGAACATCTATAACTCATTTAAAAATATGGGTTAAACAGGTCGTTTTCGGGTTGACCCGGATTTTATATGGGTCGGGTTAGGGTTGAAATATTTGACACGAATAATAATATGGGTCGGGTTCGGGTTCGGGTTGCACATTTCAACCCGTCAACCCGCGAACCCGCAACCCGTAAACCCACCAACCTACCAACCCGACACGATTGACACCCCTAATGACAACTACCCACACATCTATAAACATTAAGCTCAACGTGACTATTTCAAGATATCGATGGGATATTTTTTAACCGCTTAATTAAATTACATTAAATTCGTATTTAGCATGCATGGCTTAAAGGGAGCAACGTCACGTTAACACGTTAACTTCAATAAATTTATCAATTAAACCTAACTCCCAACCCCTCAAAATGTCATTACTTTATTCTTTATAGAAGAAATACTTGAATCTTCTTCAAAGCTCTATGCATTTAAGACATACTGAAATCATAAAATAATATTAAAAGGATAATTTCTTTTTATTTGTCCTCTTATTAATTATTTTTTTTCAATAAACAGATTATGACATCTTCCCATATTTTTTTTATCTCTTCTCGCCTCCTCTAGATACATGTGTGATCGTCTTCGTATTCTAAATTAACTTAATAAAAATGACTTATGTGTCGCCGGCCCTCATAGAAATCTAATTTCATACGTCTCTAAAAATCAACAATATAACGTGACTTAATTTATCACAAAACCAATCCAATAATAAATTAATAAAAACCGTATAATATTTATATGTTTTGCTTAAATGTTATAATGACTATACTATCTAGCTAGGAATGTATTATGTTGGCATTAGTATCTTGTATATCATTTAGTCATAACGATAAACTCATATATACACAAATATACGAAATGTACTAATTTATGTAAAAGTTTATATCATGTCGTTTCTTTCAGAAATTAAGTCTACGTTATCTTTGGCCTTGTATTAGCGGTGGTGATTGAGGAGGAGACACTTTCAACCTACAATGACCAATCGGCCATGGCAGTGATGAAAACGAAACTTATCAGCAACGTACGTAACCAGTGACCATTGAACCATATAGGGCCATCAAACGACTCGCAAATCAAGGCCTGCTTCAAGCTCTTTCAAAAAAAAGTTCGCTCGAAATTGACTCGTTTGTATAAGAGCTTGGCCGCCTCAACTCGCTTTGTAAACGAGCGGAGCTCAACCGTAGGTAAGCTCGCTCACTGACTTGCTCGTGAACTAAGCTCTTTAGCTTGCTCGCTTAGCCGGTATAAATTAAAGTTAAAATTTTAATGTATGTAAATTACAAACGTAATTTATAAATTCTAAATAATTATATGTATGTTTAAATGTAATTTTTCGTTTTTATATATAGAAATATCAAATATGTGTAAGGAATACAAAATACAAAATTCTTTTAAAAAATAAAGAAAAGACCCTCATCAAGCTCAGTGGCGAAGCTTGAAAATCCGGACCGGGGTCGGAAGTATATAACTAAATTTTTTATAAAAAAACCGGGGGTCGAAACCGTATATACCAAAAAATTTCTATACGAATATTATATAATCGAAACTTTTGAGCGAAAATTCAGGTCGGCGCCCCTCCCCGCCCCAAGGAAGATGTGCCACTGTTCAAGCTTTTTACCATAACCATGAAAACCTAGTTGATTGTGAAAACCAGTAAACTTGTTTTGAAATACTAAAAACCATTTGATAAACTACTCTTGGGCGGCTATATAAGCGTGTATTCAGGTACTTACTCTAGAGTTACAAGAAGTGTGTGGTTGCAACTCAGAGTCACACCGACGGAGTCAAGCTAGCTTGAGCTCAACATTTCAGTTTAGTTTATTCAGACAAACAAGTCTCAAGCCGAGCCTACCCCTATAACTTTGAGGCTGGGTCGGTTCGTTTACAGAACAAGTTTCATATCTGAAGAAACACGAGTCTAAGGATAGTTGAAAAAAGGACTATCCGTACGGTGATTCTACTGTATTTTCTAAAGAGAGTGTGATTATAAAATACGTGTGGGTCTGTAGGCAAGACCAGGGATTTACGAGACTACCAATTAGAAGAGCCGAGCCTCTAATCGTTAGTATAATAAACAGGGGGGTGAAGAAGGTACGAGAGTTCGTATTCTTCTTGAGTGAAAGTGTATTGGGTATTCGATGCCAATAAAAGGAGAAGGGAGTCCTCCTTTTATAGTACCGAGATGCCCTACTTTCTCAGCCCATCCTCTACCTTTAATGGGGCCCGGCCCAGGTAGAGGAGTCTCCATAATCCGGCCAAGCCTTTAGGACCATTTGGTGCAAGTGGGTTTTAGTAAAGTGGGATGCTAGGGGAGATGTTACCGTCCTGACGCATGTACACGTGGCGCCCAGCAAGTGGACGCCGATGGGCGGTTGACACGTGGTGCTCGCCCATTGGTGGATCCAGGCGGTAGATACTTTATACTTTTCCAGGATTTCAAGACGGACAGAGAAAGTCTGCTTCGTCAGGAAGATATCTTGGTTGAGAGGCTGCCACGTCATCGCCTTTTCTGCTCGTCAGACTGGGGAAAGTCTTCGATTGGAGAGGAACTCTGACGGGTTGCCTGTCGTGTCAGAGATATTTGCTTGGGGCAGGGGTGAGTCCCAAGGCTGCCCCAAAAGGTATCTTCCACTTGTAGTGACGCTTGTCAAGGAAGCCTTGAGGTACATTTGGCCCGCCCCTGTAAAAGGGGCGGGTGTTCATGCGCCTGGCGTCGAGTGCACCGCTGACGTAAAACGGGCGGGTGGACGCCAGGTGTTCCGTCGACGTGGATCGTGAATATAAATGCACGCGTCGGGCGGCAGAAGCATCGCTGACGTAGAACGGGTTTGTGGACGCCAGACGTTCCGCTGACGTAGAACGGGCGGATGGGCGCGAAACGATCCGCTGACGTAGAACGGGCGGGTAAGCGTCTGGCAAAGCCTGTTCTAAGTGGGCGATGGTATGATATTTGTAATGTTTTAATACCATATCCCTTCAAGTCCCCCCAGTCCAGTGCTGACCTGTATCTCTGGGGAGTGCTGGACTTGATTTCACATGTGTACTTTCAGTGACATCCAGTCGTCACTGGGTTTTCATGTACCGAAGTGGACGTGTGTTTTTGTTTATTCTTCGTCAACTGGTGCGCGCACAGAGATCAAGCTGTGGGCGTATGACGGGATGCGCATAGATTGTGTTTGGTGCGCAGCCGTTGAGCCAAGGTGGGCGTTTGGGCCTGTTTGCGCGGCCAAAAGTTGTGAAATTTGATTTTTTCAAAATTTTCGCTCTGGCGCGCAGGCGTTGAGCCAAGATAGGCGTTGGGCCTGTTTGCGCGGCCAAAGGTTGTGAATTTTGATTTTATCAAAATTTTCGCTCTGGCGCGCAGGCGTTGAGCCAAGATAGGCGTTGGCCCTGTTTGCGCGGCCAAAGGTTGTGAATTTTGATTTTTTCAAAATTTTCGCTCTGGCGCGCAGGCGTTGAGCCAAGATAGGCGTTGGCCCTGTTTGCGCGGCCGGAGGTTGTGAAAAGTCATTTTTTGTCGCGGTCTGCGCCTGCATTTACTCCGCATTGAATTTGTCTCTTTGGGATTTGTGTGAATTAAAGGCGGGAATGTTTTGAATTTGAAAAGACGTGCCTGACGGTTGGTAGACCTACTTTGGAGATCGTGTCTGACAATTAGTACGACTGTTGAGTTGCTCGGTCGCCACGTGTCGTACATCTGGTGAGTGGGGACAGCTGTTGATGATGGTTTTTGAACGTGGGTGTACACGTGTCAGTCATCGTCATCCTTTTTTGGACGTGGGCGTACACGTGTCAGCCATCGGCAGCCAGTGCCAGTCGGGGTAGGAGGACCGTCTCGCGAGTGATGTACGCGCGGCGCGTGGGCCGTTTTAGCACGTGGGCTGGGCGACGTGGCTGCCTGTGATTGGGCCTTTATGTGGAAAAGTCTGCCCATCATAATTACCTGCATTAAATGCGATGGGTATAAATAGTCGTCCAACTCCTTTTGATTTCTTTTATCTTCTTCATCTTTTCGAAGTTTTCTTCTAAGTTCTTCTCTTCTCTTTGTTTCTCCGATCAAAAAGTTAGGTTTTTCTTGATTGTTTGTTGAAGATGTCGTCCGAAGATAAGAAGGCGGAGCTGGCTATGAAAGACGCCCAGATCTCTTGGTCCAAAGACAAATTCAGGTCTTTGGTCAAGAGATTTGGTATTCTTCGGGAGTGGGACCCGGAGTTGCCGGAGAAGGGGCAAACTCCGGTAGACTGTCCGGAGGGAAAAATATGCCTGTATGAGGCATATTTTCAGAAGGGGTTATTCCGGCTGCCGGTTTCTCGCTTCTATATCTCTGTCCTTCAGAGGTACGGGGTGCACATCTCTCAGATGAGCCCCTTCGGGGTGATGAGGGTGATGCACTTCGAGGCCACCTGTCGGGCCCTGAGGAGGCAGCCGGAGTTCGAGCACTTTAATGTGTTCTACAAGCTTGAAGTCAAGGAATCGGGCTGGGTCTCTTTTGTGGAGAGATCCAAGAGCGTGAGCTTGATTGTACCGAAGAGTTCTCCAAAGACTCTTCGAGACTGGAAGAGGTGCTTCTTTTTTGTAAAGAAGGAGGTCATCCCGGTGGAGATGGCCATGCTGGAGCTGCGTCCTGGGCAGAAGGCACCGTCCTTCGAGGTTGTGAAGGACTTCCAGGAGGAGGGGTGGTTTCAGGAGCTGTCCGCGCATCCGAGTCGTCTGGATGACTTGGACAAGTTGGATGAGGGGATCATGCGGTTGCTGGGTTTGAGCCGTCTAGGCGTTAGGGAGGGCTATAACGTGGCGCCTGCTGGTGATGGTGGTGCGCTTTCTGTGGAGGGTAAGTAGTAGTATTTTATTATTTTTCTATTATTACTATGTTGTCTTGCGTCTCATATCTTTGTATGTCGTCGCAGGTGATCTACTCTTCGACTACTTTGCCGCCCGGGCTGTAAAGACCGTGTATGTGGCCGTGCCGGAGGGCGGTGTCTGGGAGATGGAGGCTTTGGCGGAGAACTTCCTGTTCCCCGCCCCTGTTCAAGGTGCGCGCTCTAACCTTGAAGTAGGTTTTTTGATCAACCCTGATCCGCTGTCTGTCAAGACGGCGGAGGGGGTTGATTATGTGTTCTTATCTGATGATGAGCTGAGTGATCCCTCATCTGATCTGGCCCATCGTTCGCGTCGCTCTACAGGTGGTGCCGGGGGCGGGTCTTCTTCGGGAACGGCGCTAGGGGGTGCTGCGACTGCTGAAGATCGCCCGACAGGGGACGCGCCTGTTGACAGTAAGTATTTTTGTTCTCACCTCCTTTTTTTCTCTTTATTTATTGTTTTGTTGACGTCTGATGTTGTTTGCAGCACGCAAGCGCAAGGAGCCAGAGACGGTTGAGGAGACCGTGGCTGGTGGATCGTCGCCAAAGCGGGCGGCTCTTGGTGGGGATGAGCGTGGTGACCTAGAGCTTGAGCCGCCGCCGGTGCGTCAGCCTTTTTATATGAAGGCATTGAAGAAGCTTAGCAGTGAGTGTCTGTCATGCCTTTTCTTCTTCTGCTTTTTTTTTTTTTTTTTTTTTTTGAATTTGGTCTTTCTTTTTCCTTGTAGGTTCCATCCCTCCTTCTGTTCGACAATATCAGGAGGAGCGGAAGAAGAAGCTCGAGGAAGAGCGCCTCCTAGCTGAGGGGGCGCAGGTGACGGAGGCCGCGCGAAAGGAGGAGGAGGAGAAGCGCGTGGCTGAAGCTGAGTTGAAGAGGAAGCAGGAGGAGGAGTCTGCCGTCCGCCAGTTGGAACTGGAGCGTAAACGGGCGGAAGATGCCCGTTTAGCTGAGGCTGAACGGGAGCGGGCTGAAGAGGCTCGCCTGGCCGAGCTGGCGGCGGAGAGGGAGGCAGAGGAGCGCCGCCTCGTGTTGTTGAAGCAGCACGAGGATTTGGTGCACATGAAGAAGGAGCAGGCCGAGGGTGTGGGTGCTCAGGGTGGAGAGGGCCAGCGGGGCGGGCCCGTGTTTGTGGACCTGAGCGAACAGGATGTCGCTGAGGTCCCACTTCCTGGTGATGGGACGGAGGCCCCAAAATCACAAAGGGCCGAAGGCATGATGGCGTCTTCCAGCGGACCCGCCTTCCGTCTTGATTCTCCGGTTTATACGCCTGGGTGGCGTATAACCGAAAGCTGCAGATTCCTCAATCCCTTCGTGGCTGAGGAGTTTGTGAGCTATGCGCTGCCTCCGGCGGAGCGTGCCCATCATCGGGCTCAGGACCGTGGCACCCTCTTCTCCGAAATGTGCATGAACCTTACGCAGACCTTGGGCAATCTTTATGCCTTGCACAGAGGAGAGGGTGAGTTTTTGGATGAGCGGGCGTCGGTTGCCGGTGAGGCCGAGCGTCTTGCTAGGGAGAAGGAGGTGTACGAGACGGCTCGTATACGTCTTCTGGAGCAGGTTCGGAAGCTGGAGTCCGACTTGCGCCAGAAGGATGCTGATGCTGCTGAAAAGCAGAAGGCATGGGCCAAGTCGTCGGCGGTTGTCAACACGGAGTTGGAGCGCCGTCGTCAGTTGATACAAAAGGCCGAGGTTGCCCTAGCTGACGAGAAGAAGGTCTCGGCGGCTAAGGGAAAGGAGTTGGAGGAGATGTCCTCGAAGTACGCTACTGCGGTTGGTGATCTGAAGGCGAAGGACGCCGATGTGGTGAGGATGACCACTCGGGTGTCCGAGCTGGAGGGGCAGGTTGCGGCGATGTCGAGGGAGCGGGAAGCGTGGGAGTTGGAGAAGACGCTTCTGCTTGATGCCCAGAGGGGTTATGTTGAGAAGTCGTTGTGGGTGATGTCCGACGGAATCTCCGCCGTAAGTTTCTAGATTTTTTTTTTCAAGTTTTTTCTTCGCTTTTTGTTTCCTGTTTGTTGTAACCTTTATTTAATGTGCAGGTATATGAGCGCTGCTGGAATGCGCCTAAGATGGGCGAGCAAATCGCCGAAGTGGTTGATGCTGCTCGCACCACGGGTGTCCATACCGGGTGGTTGGAAGGATACCTGGCCGCGAAGGATGGCGCGCCTGTGGAAGAGCAGCCGTTTGGCGATGTCAACACGGATCAGTTGTTGATGGAGCAGCTGCAGAAGTTGGAGCAGATCGAGTTTCCCGTGCTGCAGGTTGTGCGGCAATGCCAGTCCGATCCTGATCCTATCGCCAAATTTAAGCGGTGGGTGGAGGAGTCTGATCGCGTGGGCCGCGAGCGTGCAGAAAGGGAGAAGTCTAAGGCTGGTAGCTCGGGGACGGCTCATGAGCCTCCTCAGTAGTTTATTTATTGTATTTTTCTTTTGCTTGTAAGTATCGTTTGTTGAAATGAAGAAGAATTTTCTTTCTGTTCTGCGTCTTGTTTGTCTGATATGTTTGTACGTCATCTGTTGAGTAGATTAGCGAGTGAGGAGTGCGCCGTGCTACTTGTGAAGGGTGAATTAACTTCACAAGTGAGTGGCGCGCCATGCTACTTGTGAAGAGTGGATTAACTTCACAAGTGAGTGGTGCGCCATGCTACTTGTGAAGAGTGGATTAACTTCGCAAGTGAGCGGTGCGCCATGCTACTTGTGAAGAGTGGATTAACTTCACAAGTGAGTGGTGCGTCGAGTTTCGTTTATGAAGAGTAAATTAACTTCATAAGTTTTTTGATGAAAGAAAGAAAGAAAAGGGGCCAAAACTTCTTTACAAGTAACATCTGCGCAACTGCGCTACATTCCATGATCTAGGTATGGGTGTTCCATCTAGTTTTTCGAGCGCATAAGCGCCTTTTCCTAGCACTTGTTGGACTTTGTAAGGCCCTTCCCAGTTAGGTGCTAGCTTTCCCGGGCGTTCTGCGTGGGAGGCATAGTTGTCTCTGAGGACATAGTCGCCGATGTCGAATTCGCAAACTTTGACCTTTGAATTGTAGTAGCGTTCTAATTGTTTTTTGTAGTTTGCTTCGCGTATGGCGGCGATATCACGCCTGTCGTCTAGGAGGTCTAGATTGAGGCGTAGCTCTTTGTCATTATCCGTGTTGTCTGTATTGAGGACCCGTGGTGATGGGAACGTTATTTCCGCGGGTATTACGGCCTCGGATCCGTAGGTTAGGCTGAACGGAGTTTCGCCAGTGCTGGTCTTCGTAAGGGTGCGATGCGCCCATAGCACGTGTGGGAGCTCTTCCACCCAGCCCGTCCGCTTTGATCCTAGGCGTGTTTTGATGCCTTCGACTAGGGATCTGTTGATGCGCTCCACCTGGCCATTACCTTGTGGATGAGCAACGGATGAGAAGATCTGACTGACGCCTAGTTGTGTTAGCCAAGCTTGTAGTTTTTTGTCGGTGAATTGTGTGCCGTTGTCGGTGACGATTTCCATGGGTAAGCCAAAGCGACAGATGATGAATTCCCAGATGAATTTTTTTATCTGTTCCGCGCTTATCGACGCGAGTGGCTTGGCCTCTACCCATTTTGTGAAATAATCAACGGCCACGACGAGGTACTGTATCTTTCCGGGGGCCATTGGAAACGGGCCGACCAGGTCTATGGCCCACTTTTGAAATGGCCAGGCGGCCGTGACTGGTACCAGATCGTTTTTGGGGCGCAGGGTATTTGGCGCGTGTTGTTGGCAGTTGAAGCAGGTGCGTAGAATTTTGACGGCGTCTTGATGCATACCCGGCCAATAATATCCAGCGTTCATGACTTTGGCGACGACCATTCTCGGTCCTGCATGGATCCCGCATATGCCTTCGTGTATTTCTCTGATAAGTGAGGTGGCTGTCGCGACGTCTATGCATTTTAATAACGGCCCCAAGTACGAGCGTCGGTATAGGATCCCGTTCATTAATTGGTAATGTTGGGATTTGTATTGGATTTTTCGAGCTTCCGCTTTTTGAGGTGGCAACGTGCCTGTTGCTAGGTAGGCTTGAATAGGGGTCATCCATGACCCGGCGCCTGTCTGTGTTATGTTGACCTGTCTGAGTGGTACCGAAGGTTGAGGTAGGGTTTCGATACGTACCTCTTTGGCCATATGTGGCCAAGCGGTGGAGGCCATTTTGCTGAGTGCGTCAGCTTCCTTGTTGCCGCTTCGGTTTATATGGAGGATGGTGCAAGTAACGAATTTCTTGGTGAGGAGCTTGGCTTGGTCGACGTACTGGGCCATGACGGGGTCTTTGGCGTCGTAAACGCCGTTCATATGGCCTGCTATCAGCATGGAGTCTACATGAGCGTTGAGGTGCCTGGCGCCCATTTTGTGTGCCAGCCGTAGGCCTGCCAAGAATGCTTCGTATTCGGCCTCGTTGTTTGTGCTTGGGAACTCTAGGCGCACGGCGTACGTGAATTCTGTCTTGTCGGGGCTGACGAGGCGAAGTCCGGCGCCCGAGCCTTGATCATTGGAAGCTCCGTCGGTGTATAATGACCAGGTGATTCGGTCGTCTGGGACGGGCTTGGGGTCTTGTTCGTCTTTGCAGTCTTGGATTTTATCGGTGGGGATTTCGGCGATGAAGTCTGCCAGGACCTGCCCTTTTATCGCGGGTCTTGGTTTGTAGACGATGGTGTGTGCGCCTAATTCAATTGCCCATTTGGCCAGGCGGCCGGAGAGTTCTGGTTTGGATAGTACTGTATTTATTCGGTAGTCTGTGAGGACGTTGATTGGGTGTCCTTGAAAGTATCGTCGCAGGCGTCTTGACGCGTGGACTAATGCTAGGACAAGTTTTTCCATTGTCGAATATCTGGTTTCCGCGTCTGCTAGAGTTCGGCTGATATAGTAGATCGGTGTTTGTACCTTGTTGCGTTCTACTAATAGGACGGCGCCGATTGCCGTTTCTGATGCAGATAGATGTAGTGTGAGGGGCTCCATTGAAAGGGGCGCTGTTAAAGTTGGCAAGTAGGTTAAACATTGTTTCATTTCACGAAACGCCACCTCTGCTTCCGGTGTCCAGCGGAACTGTGTTTTTTTGAGTACATTTCGTAAAGTGTGAACAAAAGGAAAAGACTTGGAGGCGTAGTTTGATAGGAAGCGGTTGAGAGCAACCAAACGTCCCATCAGAGTCTGCACGTCTTTTATCGAGTTTGGTGACGGCATTCGCTGGATTGCTTGGACTTTTTCAGGGTTAGGTTTGAAGCCGCCATTGGTGACGATGACGCCTAGGAATTTCCCTTCTTCTGCTCCGAAGGAGCATTTGCCTGGATTTAGTTTCATCTGGATGCTGCGCAATTGTTCGAAAGTGCGCTTGATGTCCATGAGCATTGTGTCCTCCTGGGTGCTTTTGATGACTAGGTCGTCGACGTAGACTTCGAGGTTGACGCCTATCTGGTTAATGAACGCCTGGTCCATGAGGCGTTGGTAGGTTGCACCGGCGTTCTTTAGTCCGAAGGGCATTTTGGTGTAGCAGTACACCCCTCGATCTGTTCTGAACGCCGTTCGATCTTCGTCTTCGTAAGCCATTTGGATTTGATGGTATCCTCGATATGCATCGAGGAAACATTTGTATTTGAATGGCGCGAGTGAGTCGACCTTCAAATCGATCTCCGGGAGAGGGTAGTGATCTTTGGGGCATGCTTTGTTTAGGTCCTTGTAGTCGACGCACATGCGCCAGGAACCATTCTTTTTTAGTACCATTACCGGGTTGGCCACCCAGGTTTGGTGGTTGCATTTTCTGATGATACCCGCCTCTAGTAGATCGTCAACTTGTTCATTCATGGCTTTAACTCTGTCGGGGCCGAGTGGCCGTTTCTTCTGGGCCACTGGGCGCGCATCTTTGTATGTATTGAGGCGGTGCTCGGCGATGTGTCTTGGGACACCGACCATGTCTGATGATTGCCATGCGAAGATGTCTTTGTTTGCTATCAGCAGCTGTTTTAGGTGTGTTTTTACCTGGGGGGATAAGGTCCGGCCCAAGGTGATGGTCTGTTCGGGGAAGGCTGGGTTGAGGACCCAATTTTCGTCAGTTGGTGGGCTTGGTGGAAGCGCTGCCGTGTCGTCTGGCGGGTGGTTTGTCATGAGGCATTCTTGATTGCCTCGGATGTATGCGATCCCAGTGGGCGTTGGGAAGCCCATAGTTTGGTGAGGGGTTGAGGCGGTGGAGTTGAAGTTCGCCAAACCCTGTCTTCCTAGCAGTATATCATATGAGGAAGTGGCTGGGATGACGTGGAAGGTGCATACCTCTGAACGGCTGTGTGTGCCGTCATCAAGCGTGACCGTAAAGTCGAACTTGCCAATGGGATGGATTATCTCGTTGAAGAAGCCAGCAATAGGCGCGTCTGGCTGTAGGCGTGCCTTGTCTTCTTCGTCTAGCTGGTCGAAGCATTGTTGGTACATGATGTCGAAGCTGCTGCCGCCGTCGCACATCATTTTGTAAGTTCGGTAGTGTCCGAACAGTGCTGTAATGGTGAGGGGGGTCGTTGATTGAGCGCCCCCTGGGATTATCGGGAGGAGGACTTGGGCCTCTCGCCAATTTGTGGTTTCAGATGTAGTTGCAGTATTAGGGAAGCTGGTTTTTCGTTTGGTGCTTCTCGTCATGTTGATCTGTCTGCTGTGGGTACCGCGGATGTAATGTGTCCTGATGTCTTTGATGGCTTTTTCAGGTTCGTCTTGGCGGCGGGCCCCTGCGCGGACGTTTTTGACTAGGTTGGCAAGCTTCCCGGAGCGTAGGGCCGCTTCGATTTCCATTTTGAGGCTATAACAGTTGTCGGTATCGTGGCCCACGTCTTTGTGGAACTCGCAGAACCTGGTGGTGTCAACATTTTTTCGTTTTGCCCCCATGGGTTTGGGGATTTTAAAAGTTACCTCTCCGGTGGAGAGGACTTGTGATAAGACTTGGGATGGCGTTTTGGTGAGGGGTGTCCAATCTTGGTTTCGGCGGCCGCTGTTCCGTTGTTCGCGGTTTTGCTTGTTGCCGATGATATTTCTGGCGTCGCCAGAAGTTGAGTATCGTCCTTCATCGGTGGAACCGGAGATGCGGTTCCAGGCGGATGATCGGTTATTGCCGCGGCTGCGGTTGTTGCTGGAACTTCCTCTCTGGTTTTGGCGCATAGTTTTCTGGTTGCCCGCGTAGAGTTTTGAGATGCGGACAACCTCTTCCCAAGCATCTGGGACGCCATCTTTCCCTTGCAGCGTGTGTTGTAGGCCGTCATCGTTGACGTTGGATAAAAAAGAGGTTCGTGTTGCCTCGTCGCCGGTTCCCAACTGGAGGGCCTCCTTGTTGAACCGTACGATGAAGTCCTCGAGAGGTTCAGTGTCCCTGCGTTTGCAAAGGGAGATTTGGCTTTTGTCACGCTTGTGGCGGCGCTGTTGGCTGAAATGGAGAGAAAATTTTTCGATCAGCTGTTCGTAGCTGTCGATGCTTCCGGTGGGGAGGTTATCGAACCAGACCCTGGCGGCTCCGGTGAGTGTCTGGGCAAACATATGGCACCAAACAGGTAGGGTCCAACCGATGACGGCCCCGGCTTGATTGAATATGCCTAGGTGGTCATCTGGGTCGGATAGTCCGTCGTAGATTTTGACGTTGGCCGGGAGGCGTTGTCTTGGTGGGATCGGTGCCTGGGAAATGCGCCGAGTGAATTTGGACTTGTCCGCAAATGCGGCTGGTCTATATGGGAGTGACAGGTTGTTAGTGGCGTCGTTGTTGTAGCGGTTTAATCGCTCGCGCCTGTAATATGGGCTATGACGATAGTCCCGGGAAGCGTCATCCTCCCACGAGCTTTCGTCATAGTCTTCGGCGTCGAACCGATTGTGCTCTGCACGGGCCTGGTCCTCAGGGGTTTGCCCTGGACCTTCCCCGTGACGGGCGGGTGCTGCTGTTTTTGCGGGTTGCCTAGAGGAGGAGCCCATGATTGCTTTGCCGGTGCGCCGGCGGCGTTCTAATTGTGCGTCGAGGATTTGTCGCTGGCGGTCGTACCAGTCATTGTTTAGTGCCTCGATTTCCTCCTCCGTTGGAGGGGTTATATCTACGAGCTGGGGCTCGAGGTTTCTGGGGGTTATAAGTGGTTGTGGTTGGTTGTTATGGTCCCCTGATGTTGGGTGGGATGGGGTGGCGTCGGTGATATCTTCGACGGCCCCGGATGGAGTGAACGCTCGTGGGGGTGAGGTCATTTTTATGATTCTGGCTCTAAAAGTTTATTGGGTTGGAGCGGTTGTGGTAAGGCCACGGATGGCGCCAATGAAGAAACACGAGTCTAAGGATAGTTGAAAAAAGGATTATCCGTACGGTGATTCTACTGTATTTTCTAAAGAGAGTGTGATTATAAAATACGTGTGGGTCTGTAGGCAAGACCAGGGATTTACGAGACTACCAATTAGAAGAGCCGAGCCTCTAATCGTTAGTATAATAAACAGGGGGGTGAAGAAGGTACGAGAGTTCGTATTCTTCTTGAGTGAAAGTGTATTGGGTATTCGATGCCAATAAAAGGAGAAGGGAGTCCTCCTTTTATAGTACCGAGATGCCCTACTTTCTCAGCCCATCCTCTACCTTTAATGGGGCCCGGCCCAGGTAGAGGAGTCTCCATAATCCGGCCCAAGCCTTTAGGCCCATTTGGTGCAAGTGGGTTTTAGTAAAGTGGGATGCTAGGGGAGATGTTACCGTCCTGACGCATGTACACGTGGCGCCCAGCAAGTGGACGCCGATGGGCGGTTGACACGTGGTGCTCGCCCATTGGTGGATCCAGGCGGTAGATACTTTATACTTTTCCAGGATTTCAAGACGGACAGAGAAAGTCTGCTTCGTCAGGAAGATATCTTGGTTGAGAGGCTGCCACGTCATCGCCTTTTCTGCTCGTCAGACTGGGGAAAGTCTTCGATTGGAGAGGAACTCTGACGGGCTGCCTGTCGTGTCAGAGATATTTGCTTGGGGCAGGGGTGAGTCCCAAGGCTGCCCCAAAAGGTATCTTCCACTTGTAGTGACGCTTGTCAAGGAAGCCTTGAGGTACATTTGGCCCGCCCCTGTAAAAGGGGCGGGTGTTCATGCGCCTGGCGTCGAGTGCACCGCTGACGTAAAACGGGCGGGTGGACGCCAGGTGTTCCGTCGACGTGGATCGTGAATATAAATGCACGCGTCGGGCGGCAGAAGCATCGCTGACGTAGAACGGGTTTGTGGACGCCAGACGTTCCGCTGACGTAGAACGGGCGGATGGGCGCGAAACGATCCGCTGACGTAGAACGGGCGGGTAAGCGTCTGGCAAAGCCTGTTCTAAGTGGGCGATGTTATGATATTTGTAATGTTTTAATACCATATCCCTTCAATATCAAAGTCCAAAAACGTAAAACACAAAGAAATTAAAACTTTTCCTTTCCTTCCCAACTATTACAGTTTTGATTGAGTTCAAAAGTGAACATAATCACACAAACATATAAGTACTATATATATAGCCATAGACCTTCTGATGAACCGAAATCGGGATCACAAGCGCGAGACGTTTGACCCAACGGGGAAGTACGATACAGGAATCGGAGCTCCGCGTGACTTGGGTTTGGACACTTGTTTCGTCTTCTTTAGGTCATCTTCTTCATAAACTTGTGGAGAAAAGCAGCAAAAAACCTTAGAGAATAGGCTAACCATGATCATAAAATGAAGATATTGATTGAGAGAGAAATGAAAGCTCGTATTGTGGTGTTTAAAAGAATCAATCCCAAATTGTGTATGAATTTACGTGGTGGAGAGCTTATATATATAACTAGTTTTTATCCTGGGAGCGTTCCGGGTTGAAATATCTAATATAACATAATAAAATAATAAAATATCTAATATGACAACATAATTAATGACTTGCCAACATATGATTAATGAATATTATTATTACTAGTTTTTATCCCGGGAGCGTCCCGGGTTGAAATATCTAATATAACATAATAAAATATATTATTATTATTATTATTTTAAACAAATCTCTGCCATAAGTTATCATATTCAAATATAAAAAAAACGAATCTCTGTGCCGGGTATAAATCTAGTGCCATTACAAATGAATTCGGAAGTTTGTAATCGATCATTCTAAAAAGAATTAACATGAAATAAGAAAAAAAAAGTTAATTATTGAAATATCGAACGCATTAGTCTAAGGTTTATGTGATGCGTTAAAAAATTCATGGGTATATGATCGGGTATGTAGTTCGGGTACTATTTGGGTATGTTGTTTCGGGTAATCGGGTCGGGTATCACCTAATCCCAGACCCGACCCAAACCCACAATTTTTTTAAACTAATCCCAAACCCGACACAATACCTGTCGGGTTACAAAAAATAGTCATTTTTTCTCCGATTTTTATATAGCACTATGGTACTCGTTGGAAAGATAGTAAAACGCTCGTTAATTTGGTGTAATTTTTTTCTTTAAAAAATCTTGTATATAAAAGATATTAACGTTTAAAAGTTATGGGAGGAAACACGAGAGATAAAATAATAAAGGTTTAATATTTAGATTTAGTAGATTAGTTATTTAATAGATTAGGTTATGGTACTCGTTGGAAAGATAGTAAAACGCTCGTTAATTTGGTGTAATTTTTTTCTTTAAAAAATCTCGTATATAAAAGATATTAACGTTTAAAAGTTATGGGAGGAAACACGAGAGATAAAATAATAAAGGTTTAATATTTAGATTTAGTAGATTAGGTATTTAATAGATTAGGTTAAAGATTATAATAGATTAAGTTAAATCATATTTATTTCTTTTTTTTAATTGGTTTAGAGTTGCCACATCACATCTTATGTGACATCTCTCAAAGGAGAGATTGCATAAGAGTATGACATGTAGGATTAATCACTTTGCAATATATATATATATATATATATAGATAGATTATTATTATTATTATTATTATTATTATTTATTTTAAACAAATCTCTGCCATAAGTTATCATATTCTAATATAAAAAAAAACGAATCTCTGCGCCGGGTATAATGTCAAATGAATTCGGAAGTTTGTAATCGATCATTCTAAAAAGAACTAACATGAAATAAGGAAAAAATTTATTTATTGAAATATCGAACGCATTAGTCTAAGGGTTATGTGATGCGTTAAAAAATTCATGGGTATATGATCGGGTATTTGGGTATGTGGTTTCGGGTTATTGGGTCGGGTATCACCTAATCCCAGGCCCGCCCAAACCCACATTTTTTTAAACTAATCCCAAACCTGACACAATACCTGTCGGGTTACAAAAAATAGTCGTTTTTTTCTCCGTTTTTTATATAGCACTGTGGTACTCGTTGGAAAGATAATAAAACGCTCGTTAATTTGGTGTAATTTTTTTTCTTTAAAAATTCTCGTATATAAAAGATATTATCGTTTAAAAGTTATGGGAGGAAACTTGAGAGAGAAAATAATAAAGGTTTAATATTTACATTTAGTAGATTAGGTATTTAATAGATTAGGTTAAACCATATTTAAACTATATTTATTCATTTTTTTTATTGGTCTAGAGTTGCCACATCACATCCTATGTGGCATCTCTCAAAGGAGAGATTGCATAATATTATGGCATGTAGGATTATTAGCTTTGCAATATATATATATAGATAGATATAGATATAGATAAATTTTGTTATTATTTAAAAAGTTAAATGATGTATGTCTATGGCATGATTCTTTTCTTGTCATGTGTTTTGACTAGGTTAGTAAACTGAGATCAAGCGTGTAGAGCAAGGATGAAGTTATGATATTTTAATATACAAATAGGAGGCCGGCTAACGTACAAAGGCGTTTTAACGTACAAAGTGTGAGAAGCCATCCTGGCCGTCCATCTTCCTCATCTGCGTTTGACCTCGTACATTTATTAACCACGTTCCTCATTAATTGCAGTTATTAAGTCGAGGGCAAAACAGGCAAATTACAAACTAAAACATTTTGAAATTTTTTAATTCAGCGCCCAAAAAAATACCACATTAATTGACGGTTACATAGCACCCAATTCATTCTCCATCAAAAATTGAAAACCGCTGAAAGCAGACGAAAAATCAAACAAGAAAAAAACAGAGCATCGACGAAGAACAAAGAAATATGCCTCCAAAACGCAAATCAGGTAAGCAATTGTTGATGATTTCACTTAATTTTTGATCGTCTTTTGTTAATTGATGTTAATCATTGATTTTAAAACCCTAAAAACAGGTGACGGCCGAGAAAGAAGAAGCAAGAACTATCATGATAGGCCTTCAAAACCAAGGATTACAGGTATCTATTAAAGGCGTTTTGGTCGTTTTAGAAGGCGTTTTAGGAATAATAGAGATAGATATGATGTTGTAGGGTTCTGATTGTTTGAAAATTTGGGTGAGTATGATTATAAAGGCGTTTTAAGTGTTCATGTATGCGTTTTATTAATTTTAGTTGATATACAAGTTATGGAAGTGTCATACTGCTGAGAAAATAGGGGATTCTCAAAACGCATGTATATAATAATACTATATGCGTTTTACTGATAAGTAATATGTTTTGGGTTGTCTATATTTTAATGAAGGCGTTTTAAAGTTTTAGTCAAAGGCGTTTTATGACTTATGCATTGTTGTTGTTTGTTTACTGTAAAACGCCTTCGTTAAAATAATAAAACGCCTTCAATAAATTTAATTGTGATGTAAAATTATGCAGAACAACCAAGGGATCCAGGGGCTGATGATGATTTCCAAACTCCTTTAAAGGATTTGGGAAAGTCAAAGAAAGGTGTAGATAACACAAATAAGGGTGTTCAGGAGAAAACTGCCCATAAAGAGAAAGACAAAAAGAGAAAGAAACAAATTAAGGAAGTTTCAGAGAGTGAATCAGATGATGATTTTTCGTTAAACCAGCAAAAAAACTAAAATTAAAAGTAGGGAAAGAAAAAGCAGCAAGGACTTTTGTTGAATACCGGGATACAAAGTTGAAACTAAGGTGTTCTCCCGGGGAATTTGTAAGAGGGATGAAAGATTTCACAAATGAACAAAAGGAGGCAGTAAGGAGTATGGGATTTGGATCAGTGTTAGAAATAGATATAGACTCAATTCAAACTGGTCTGGGTTTCTGGTTGCTTTCGAATTATGACGAAACAACCAGAACAGTTAATGTTGGGAACTGGAAGATAAAGATAACAAGTTCCTTGGTGCACGAGTGTTTCGGGATTCCGGTAGGGACAATTCCTGTGTTGGAGCACGGGAGGCCAAAAAAAGGATCGGGTTCAACGATAGATGAATTCAAATCTCAATTCAACACATCTACCCCAACTGTTGGGCAAGTTTTAAATGTGGTTAAAACACTGTTAAATGGTGGGAGAATGTTTAAGATAAATTTCTTGGTACTGTGGAACACAGTCTTTGGCGAGATAACGAAGTCAACAAAAGTTAACCAGAAATTTTTGATTAGTGTTGATAAAGAAGATGATATACCGAACATGAAGTGGTGTTCATACCTACTAGAGTGTCTAAACAGCACAAAAGCAGGCTGGAAGCAAGATCAGTACAATGGGCCGATAGCAATGTTAACTGTAAGTTTTCTGTCCATACATATATTAAAACGCATGTGTTATTTAACAAAACGCATGCAGTTGTTTATACCTGTATTTAGTCTATGTTCACACAAATATTAAAACGCATGTGTTAATTAACAAAACGCATGCATTGTTTATACCTATGTTAAGTCTCTGTTCATACCTATATTAAAACGCATGTGTAATTTAATAAAACGCATGCATTGTTTATACAATTTTTTAATAATTAAACACTTAAGTTGTTACTATATGCAGGTTATTTACACCCATGAATACAACAAAAGGCATAATCCAACACTTGTGAAGAATCCTGCAATTAGTTACATTACATCTTCGTCGTTGCACGATATGGAAAGTTATATATACGATAACGGGCCTTTGACAGATATCGAAGAAGATGGTGATGATAATGTTGTAGGGAATGAAGAGAGTGAAAAAATAAGTTCTGAAAAAGGTGTAAGCGAAACGGTGAAGGACGCTGTGGATGTTTTGGTGGGTATGCATGAAAAAGAACCCGCTGTTGATGAGGAGGAGCTAGATTATGACAACCTAGACTGGAGAGATTTTGACATGGGAACACAAACCCAGCAAATGTTTGAGTATTGTGCAACGCCTATTCAGTTGAGTGGGGTTGAGTGTGATAAAGAAGAATTCGACGCAGCTATGAAAGCTAAAAAGGTAAATATGTCATGACAGTTGTTTTTTGTAGTAAAGGTGTATAGTTATTTGTAAAACGCACTTGGAAAATACTAAAACGCCTCTGATGTTTTTCATGGCAGGTTTGGATGAAAAAAATGGACAGAAACATGAAGAAGTATCTAGACATCCAAGAGGAAATGGATGATATGGTTTCACAAGCAAGAGAGAAGTATTTCTGGTCTAGGGAATTGATCGATAGATGCCAGAGATGGGACGGCATTAGAGGTAAGTCGTCAAAAGAAGACGACGTTGTTAAACAAAAAGAAGCCGATGAACATGTGGTCGGCCTAGGGGAGGATCAAGGTTTTGAAAACTCGGGTGCGCAATTGGGTGGTGATTATGATAGGGTTGTTGAAGAAGCACAGGCGGCGGGGACGGTCCCAACCGTAACCAAAAAAACATTGGTGGGATACAAACGATTTGGGCATGGTAGGAAGAAGACGGCTGGAGATCAAGGTGGAGACAAAGAAAAAGTGACTGAACAGGTAAAACGCCTTTGATTAGGTCTAAAACGCATGTGTTTTATTTTTATTAATTTTTTTCTTCTTACAGATTGTAAATATTGAAGACAACACATTAGTGGGGCCTGATGAAACAGTGGCTGAACAGGTAACACGCATATGTCATCTAACAAAACGCATGGATTGTTAAAACTGAATATTTTATTAATTTTTTATCTCACAGATTGTGAATATTGAAGACAACACAGTAGTGGGGCATGATGAAAATGTTGTGGAGGGGTCAACGAAGGTGGTGGAAGATAACGTTGATAAGGGTATTGTCATTGAAGAAGTATTTGACGACGATGGTATAAGTGATACAGCACTTGCTATGCTACAAACAATAGAGCCAGGCGTATATGGTATAAAGGATGCAAGCATTGGGGATGAACAACAAAAACAAGTCGAAGAACAAGTGAATTTGGCTGAAGTTATACCCAATGTGCCTTTTGTACAGGTAGAGCAGGAAAAGGATCCAGAAACACCAAAGGATCAAATGATTCGTGAAAAAAAGGGGAAAACGAAGGTTGATGATGTTGATGGTGGTAGGCCAGTCAGAAAGAAGAATCCGTCTTGGGCTTTACGATCGCCTTACATCGGGAGAAAGGTTTCACTGTTTGAGCCTCTAACAAAAGATGAACAGATGATGGCAGAGTACATGATGGCGCCAACAAAGAAAAAAATGTAAGTGATATGTATTAGCTTAGATTATAGTTTGTAAACAACTAAAATTTCATTTTTATCTTTCAGGAAAGTGGTCTACAAATCGGATGCGGGTACATCAATATATAAGGCTGTTCTTGAAAGTTTCTACCCCGGTATTTGGTTGCACACTAACGCAGTGGATGCATATATAGAGCTGCTCAATTATGAGGAGAAAAAAACGCATGAAGATGGAGTGTACAAGCTTTATTGCAGCACTACAATGATGGTAAGAGAAATAGTAAAACGCATGAAGGAAACAGTAAAACGCATTTGGTTTTTTTATATATTTTTTTTCCTTGTTTTTTGAAACACAGCCAGCAGATTACTACGAAGCAGGAATTTCTGAGCATGATAGGGTGAAGGTTTTCAAAAGCAATTTGCAACATATTATGAAGACGTTCGATATCAAAAGTCTGGATGATTTTAACATCATTATAGTTCCATTGCTAATAAAGGGTCATTTTTATCTAATGTGCTTCGATATAAAGGATGGTTACATTGAGTTAATTGACAACTCAAAGAATGAACCAGATTTTCAGGCAAGATATGGAGGAGTGCCCGAAGTCCTGGTATGTAAAATTACTAGTTTAAAAATAAGAAATAATATGTTATTGGGAATCACTTGACTTTGTCTTTTTCTTTATTGCCTACAGAGACACACTTTTTATTTAACTTTGAGAACATTGTGTGAACGGAGCATAGGGATCGAGCGGATTGAAGGGGGGACAATACATAGGAGAGAAATGCCATGGAGAACTGAGAAAAACATAGATGACTGCGGCATATTCGCAATACGGCACATGGAAACGTATAAGGGAAATAAAGTGTGGAAAGCCGGATTTGTTGACGAGTCGGAACTACAAAACAAGCAGCTAAATTCGTTAAGAATCAAGTATGTTGCAAAGTTGATACTTAGCGAGCACAACAGGGCAAGGGATGACGCTATCGAAGAAGCTCATAAATTTAGCAAACGACCTTACAAGGATAATATGATTCGAAATGCTTTCGACAAAATGCTGAGACGAGTAAATAGTGTTAGTTAAAAGTTTGTTATGATAGACATCAACATATGTTTGTTTCTTTTTTGTTTCTTTTTGTCAAATGCATGGATCTGATCATCTTTGTTTTCAGTTTAATCTTTGGTTTATTTTTAACAGTTTTTGTTAAAACGCCTTCAATATTATATAAAACGCATTCATAAAATATTATTCAATACGATCATACTACCAGTTACAGTAAAACGCCTTCATTATTACAGTAAAACGCCTACATTGTTATTCAAACATACAAAAAGCATATAAGCAAAGTTTAAAGTGATTTGAGAAATTTGATCTTCATTTCCATTGAACACCTCAAAAGTGCAATGGATTTAGTAAGCTCTTCGACAAGATTCGTGTCTCTTTGTTTTGCATCAATCATGAACATCAATGCCAATTCGTGAAGACTAGAATCTGGCATCGCCTTGAGAATGTTGCAAACTTCATCTTTTCTGGACATGCGTTCATGAATATTATTCAAATCATCCATCAAAGCACTCTCACAAGAATGGTCCTTTATGATTTGTTCTTCAATCCTCTTAATAAAGAGGGATCTTGTATTGGATGATGATGAAGATGACATGGTTGTTGTATGTAATATTTTGTGGTGTGAAATGAAAGTGAACATGTTGAGGATAATATGCAAAAAAGCTATATAAAATGACAAAATATATTCACATGCAATACTGTGTGCAACAGGTTATGATTAAAAGAAAAAAGACTAAAACGCCTTAATAATTTGTTAAAACGCATGCTTGTAAAAAAACTCTGAAAAAAGACAATCCAGGCTCACATGTTTTACTGTTTTGGGAATTTTTTTGAATATTTCATTTTTTGGTATAGTACTGGCAGGTTTTTGGATGTTTTTAAATTTTTTTTTTTTTTTTTAATAAAAATAGTTTAATATGGGTAATTATAAAACTCTGTTATTATAATAAATAAATAAAAGACCATTATTATACTTTGCAAGTTGATCTGATATGATGGTCATTTACTATAAATTAATTACTCAACTACCAAATCTAGTTATAATTGGACTCTATGTTAACTAGAAGCATAAAAAACAGAGCATGAACACAGTTAATCATTCCTTTGTTTTAAATTATAAAACGCCAGTTGTAAAAACGATTTCGTTGATATCTAACTAAAAATTAAATGAATGTTTAATATGTTCAACTACCATATGTGGTAGTCTGATTCTCTATATAAAGAGAAGATAAGAAAAACAGAGTAACACAAAAAAAATGGCCAACAACATTGAAGATGCAATAAACAACATCCAAGTAAAGACAGTAATCGTTGTTGATTCTACAACTGAGGTAAGGAGTGATATCAAAACATCTTCTTCGGTTATGTGTGTTCAAAAGGAGGTGCTCAGGCAGTCTAAAAAAAACTTAGATGCCCATGAAATGCTACTAGGTGAACCACCATCCAACTTCCGGGATCAAGCTTTAGAAATCATCAAGCAACAAGAATCTTTTGATGGCTTGATCTATCACAGCCTGAAAAATACAGAAGAAACCATCTGGTCAAACATGGAAAATAAGAGGAAGAAGAGGGATGAAATCTTAAATAACAAAGACTGAATGGGGTTGGATGTTTATGAATGGGGTGGGTGGTTTGTTGCTAGTTTTTTGGCTTTTGAGTTGGTATGTTTTCATGGATGTGGTTTTCTGTTTTTTTTTTTTTATTTATTTTTTTTTTTTTTTGGGGGGGGTGGTTTGGATGTTTAAAAATGGGCATGGATGGTGATGTATGCCATATGTAAGGGAGTACAAAAGTATTTGGCTGTCTGTACTGAATGATTATATATATATATATATATAAGTGTTTGACACTAAAACGCATCTAATAATCAATAAAACGCATTCAATTGATCTGATATAAAAATATGTATAATATGTATTAAAATGCACTAAAACGCATTCACCAAAACACAAAACGCATTTATTAACCAGTATAAAATTCAAAATGTTTACAGCATACTAAAACGCATTCACAAAACCTAAAACGCATGCACTAAAAAAATAAAATTCATTGCTCATCCACTTGATCTTCAACTCCTTGATCATCAACTACTTGATCTTCTGCATTTTCATCTTCATCATTCTCATCTTGTAACATTGTGGTTTTGATCTTGTGTTTCCGTCGATCATGTCCAACCTCCCCGCAAATGTTGCATGTCCTTTTCCTCTTACCCATACGACTTATCGCTTTCTCTTTGCTGGACTTAATTCGCTTGTGTGAACCACGGCCTTTATTTTTGATACCATTTGGCAAACGGACAATGGTCTCCGCCGGCTTGTCATACCCGAGTAAACTAGAGTACCGATCGTACTTGTTTTGAGTTGGTCTACTAAACCGACGTTCGTCCACCTTGTTGATCATTTCTTTCATTTTCTCATTGACAATCTTTAATTCTTCCAAGTCTGTTATTAGACTATTTGCAAGGTATTCACCAGCAAAAGCAACTTCCCTGGCAATCTTTCTAGCTTCTTTGCTTTTGTCATCACCAAACTCGTGTAACTCAAATGAATGATTTATCTCATTCGGGACAACATCTTTTGTCCACCTCTTCAAAATGTATTTCTTCGGGAATCTTTGAATTCTAAATGACCGAAGAACGAGAAATATATGCCTGCATAGTAAACCATATTGTTCAAACCTTTTACACGTGCATAATGTGGTGACATCATCCCCATCCTTCTTGAAAAGCACCTGTAAAAAGAAAAGTATACTAAGGTATTAAAACGCATCTAATAAACAATAAAACGCCTTCATTAAAACAGTATAAAAATCTCCTAGTGTATACATAATACTAAAACGCATTGTTGTAGTTTGTTTTCTAATATGAATGCGTTTTGTGATTTAGTATAAGACTGTCATATTATGCAGTAAAACGCCTTCATTAATATAATAAAACGCCTTCAGTAAAATCTTATGAACTGCTGGTTTTAATAAAATCAACAAAACGCATGTATACAAATTGGTAAAACGCACTTACTTCTAGAAAACCTTGTCCATATGCTTTCGGGTCATCCACAAAGAGTTTCAAAAATTCACCACACCTTTGTGTGTGAACAAGTACAGAACTATCAAATGCAGCATAAATCTCCTCTTGTATATCAAGGAATATAGACCTCGTGAAAATTTGAGATGCTTCCTTCTCGATGGGAAAAGTAGTCCAAAAATCTGGAATAGTGTGCCTTGAATCATGGTCGTTTTTCCTATGATTAAACCTCTGAGCTTCCATTGAAGTCTCGAAATGGTTCAAAAACTCGACAAGCGTCAGTTGGGAATTCGCCGCTTGACAAAAAAAATGATTCTCACTCTCTGATCTAGATGTTGTCCGCATTAGACCAGACATCGGTTCATCACGATAATAAGCGGGAATCCACATTGTTCTCAAGTTAAACATATCCGTCAACCAAGTATTATCAGTAAGCTTGAAATCAGTCATCACAAGATCCCATTCAAAATCAAATTTCTCGGGACCAATTGAGTCGGTCCAAACGATGTTACAAATTCGGCGCTTGAACTCATCATCACTGCATAATGTGCCACCAACCTAGAAATAAAAACACATCATGAAGAATATAAGACTTTATACAGAAAAAATTTAAAAAAGTAAATAAACAGTAACACATGACAGTAAAACGCATACATATATGTAGTAAAACGCATTAAGCATTTTTTGAATACTTACCTTATCAGACACCTTTTTCATAATGTGCCACATGCACAACCTATGCCTGCTGGTATCAAATACCTTCTGAATTGCATTCTTCATTGCTGGATCTTGATCGGTGACTACAACTTTTGGTTTCTTACCAAAGGATTTTACAAAAGCTCCCAATAACCAAGTGTAAGATTCTGTTGTCTCCGAAGACAACAAACCAGCCCCGAGAGTTACATTTCTACAATGATTGTCAATTCCTGTAAAAGGAACAAAAACCATTTTGTACCTATAAAAAGAAACATGTGACAGTTTAGCGTGCTAAAGATGATGATGAATTTGTTAAAAAAGATTAAAAAGTGGAAATACTTGTTTGTGTTAAAAGTTGCATCGAAAGATATGACGTCGCCAAACTCCATGTAGTTCCTTTTACACAAAGCATCAGCCCAAAACAGACCAGTGAGGGCATTCTTTTCATCAACCGAGTACTCAAATGAATAATCAGGAAGATACTTTTTCTTATCCTTCAACCTCGAAACTATCATGTCGGCGTCGTGCACACCAATAAAGGAGTTCAACCCACCCTTAAAGTTCTTACAATCAACTGCAGTTGCGCCAACGTTCTCAAAACCGCCATATTTTGTCCTCATCACATTAAAAGCTTTAACAGGTCCCATGTTTAATGAGGACAACTCACATATCATTTCCTCCTGAATGTGGGTAAGCTTTCTATTGCCTGCTAACAAATGAATATCCTCGGACGAAACCAACGGATGATTATGTCCTTCTACAAATTCACACACCTTAAACTCTTTTCCATTTTCTGATCCAAATCTAATAAAAGCCTTACATCCTGTACGGATTGAAGGTCTTTTCCTTTGTTTAACTTTTTTATTGTCGTTCACCGACCCTATTTTTTGTGGTTTCCCACCCTCTTTGTAGCAAACAACATATTTGATACGAAGAACATTCATATGAACATATGATGTGCTCTTCCTAGCTGTAAATCCAGAAGCCTTGGCATACTTGTGATAAAACTCAAATGCATGATCTATACTTGGGAAAACCATACCAACTTCTGGTTTCAATGAAGATGCAACAGCAGGTATGTGTATTTGAGTTTGATCATCAATTGGAACATCTTTGTTAGATAGATCTGGCACAAAAAACATGATAAAAAACACCATTTACAAATTTTTTATTAATGTAACCATAAAACAACAAAAAATATTTCAAAACGCATTCTAGCACTTAATAGAACGCATTTGAATGTTGTGTGTAACATAATATCACAAGATACAGCAAAACGCATGTTGAAATATATTAAAACGCATTGGAATATTAATCTAACATAATATCACAAGACACATAAAACGCATGCACTGATTATACTAAAACGCATTCAGAAAATGTTATCAATACGATCATACAACAAGTTACAGTAAAACGCATTTTACTAATCCTAAAACGCAAATGATTATCTTCAAAATCACAAAAACATAAAAAAATACCTTGAATCCTTCTGTGTTCAGCCATGAAGTCAAATTTCTCACCATTATGTTCATCAGTATTGATTACATCTTCATGTATAATATCTATAAAAAAAAAATAATGAAGTACTCAACCTCTGTTTCATCACAGATCTAAAAAAACTACAAAAAACAGTAGAAACTAACCTTCAAAATTGAGATTATGAGGATCAACAACTTCATGATCTTCATCGAATAAGAATTCAGGTTCATTGTTTAGATCTAAAAACACAAATTAAGAGTAAGTTCACGAATACTTGAAAACAATAAAACAGAGTACATACCGAACATGATGAAGAACTCGGCAAATTGATTATGATTTTGGGGAAAAAGTTGAACCAGTGATCGATTACGTTTTGTATATTTTTGAATATGGTAAGAATTGATAATCGTATATTATGGAATCAGTTATGAAATTTGAAAATACTGATGAACGATAAAACAGGGATTGATAATAAAACGCGATTAATTGATTTGTCAAATTGACTATACTACCCTTCTAATCTGTTATAGAGTTATAACAGACAATTTACACGTGGCATCATTGTGTGGCTTCCTACACTTTGTAGGATAAGGGACTTTGTACCCTACACTTTCTCTACAAATATAGAAGAAATATTTCAATTAATTTATTAACTTATTTTATAAAAAACGGAGATTAAGTCCATTTAGCGGGTACGCATATAATGTATATATGTGTGGGCGTTTGGTTGGGGAGGGAGAGGGCAAAAGTAAACTTGCACTCGTTTTAACGTTATTTTACTAATTTCGTGAAAACAACATTGAAAACGACTCATGCATCATGTGGTGGCGTTGATAGCCAAAACACACATGGTACATGCACCAATCGGGGTTAACTGAGTATGATGATGATGATAATTTATGTTTCAAAAAGGGTTCTGGGTTTCGTACTCCCCGTGACATCATATTTTGAGGGTGTGACATCAAATTCTAGGGTATGTGACAGCCTTCTATTGGCGTGTGATATGGGCCAGGGTGTATGTTTTCTAATTAGGCTATATGGTGTGGAGAGCATCTCCCCGATCTGTCCTGCACACATCACCTCCCCGAGTCCTTTCCCCGATTTCACATCGTTAAATCTTAGGGGATATATGATTCTTAAATACCTTAAAAAAATGTACTGTAACTAGCTGGTTTCCTACCCGCACGTTATATGGGCTGATCCAACATATCTAAAACGCTTGGCTAGTCATGGATTGTATGGTAGGTTCATTAATGTTTGGTAAAAAAAAACGTGTAAAAGAACAAGCAAGGAGCAAGGTGGGTTGAAAACGTGTATTGTAGTGGATAATTACGTGTGCACGGGTGGGTTGAAAACGTGTAAAAAAAACAAGCAAGGAGCAAGGTATGGTAAAAAATAATAAATATAAAATTTTGTTGTTTAATTTTACGGAGTTTGTAGTAATAATAACTTTATTTATTAAAGTTTAATAAGGGACGGAAAGGAATGTAATATAATTTATTCTGCTCTATCTTATCTTTTAAAAAATAAATTACTATAACTTAATAATTTGTATTAAGTTAAATAGTAGCTTTGTTAGCTCATGTGCTTTCTTTATTTGATTTTACTCTAAAAGTTGTTTTTTTATATCTGATATAAGTTTTGTTAAAAACTGAGTAGTATTCAAAATAGAGGTTTTTTTTTTAATCATAAACTATAGTTATTGTTGGTATCATACTAGTATCGTGACGATCCAACTTGATATCGACATTGGTATAAATAAAACTGGTACCGATATTCATTTTCATTGTTTTAGATCAATGTAAATTACGAGTCAGTATCCCTTAAAATTCGATGTTGTAAACTATACCAAAAAACTGGTACCGGACTAGCGCTAATATCAACCGAAAGTGAAATCATGTCATATATCGCGTGGAGGATTCCTACAAGTTTATCTTGAGTGACACGTGTATTATGCATGTTGAGTCAAACCAACTTTAACTTGTTTAACTTAAAAACGCAAGTTTGACTCTTTTCAAACTCTAACGCTTAGGTTTAATTTATTAGTAACTACACAAGCTTACATGACTCAACTTGTTGAATATTTTGAAAACTTTTTATGAAAATATCTAGGGAAAATTGCGAAAATGGCCTTTGACCGAGTTGTTTTGCCAAACTAGCCCCCTCAGCCGTCTTTGGAAAGACGGTTCCCAGTTCTTGAGGTGTCTCAGACGTCTCCCACTCCAACCAATAATTTACCGCCACGTCATCACCCACCCACTCTCTCTCCTTCTCTCCTCCTCTCTCTAATAATTATCTGTCCACTCCTTCTTTCTCTTCTCTCTCTCTCTCTCTCTCTCTCTCTCTCTCTCTCTCTCTCTCTCCCTCTCCCTCGGCACACACTTTGAATATTCTGAATCCGATAATCCTCTCGTCTCTCTCTGTTTAGATGATCAGTGTATCATCGATTAATGATAAGCAGTTGAATCCACCCCTCTGTTCTGTAACCGGACAGTCACCAAATCCGGTGACTGTCATCGAGTCCCAATAAACCAACTGGAACCCAACCTTTTGTCGATGGATTTGCAGGCGAAGGCGTCGCCAGAGATAAGATTAACTAGACACGATCTCGAGGAGGCGTTTGTCGATGGATTTGCAGGCGAAGGCGTCACCGGAGACGGTGGAGTGACAACGGTAGATGATGCCGAAACGTCCTCTTCCGATCTCCTCTGTTATTTGGTAGTCGTTTTTCAACCCGGAACGCTCCCGGGTGAAATGGATCTTTTGGTATTTTCTTTGTAAAAAAGTATCTAATGTAAGTTGATACATACATGTCATTTTTATAGTTTAGATATTTCTAATTTTATTTACCTTACTTAGGTTGGTCAACCCGGGACGCTCCCGGGGTATAAACTAGTTATATGTATATTTAAAATGTAACTTTTTCGTTTTTATATATAGAAATATCAAATATGTGTAAGGAATACAAAATACAAAATTCTTTTAAAAAATAAAGAAAAGACCCTCATCAAGCTCAGTGGCGAAGCTTGAAAATCCGGACCGGGGGTCGAAAGTATATAACTAATTTTTTTATAAAAAAAGGGGTCGAAACTGTATATACCAAAAAATTTCTATACGAATATTATATAATCGAAACTTTTGAGCGAAAATTCAAGGGGAGGTCGGCGCCCCTCCCGCCCCAAGGAAGTTGTGCCACTATTCAAGCTTTTTACCATAACCATGAAAACCTGTTTGATTGTGAAAACCGATAAACTTACTTTGAAATACTAAAAACCATTTGATAAACTACTCTTGGGCAGCTATATAAGCATGTATTTAGGTTCTTACTCTAAAGTTACAAGAAGTGTATGGTTGCAACTCAGACACTCGACGGAGTCAAGCTAGCTTTAGCTCAACATTTCAGTTTAGTTTATTCAGACAAACAAGTCTCAAGCCGAGCCTACTCCTATAACTTTGAGGCTGGGTCGGCTCGTTTACAGAAGTAGTTTCATATCAAAGTCCAAAAACGTAAAACACAAAGAAATTAAAACTTTTCCTTTCCTTCCCAACTATTACAGTTTTTGATTGAGTTCAAAAGTGAACATAATCACACAAACATATAAGCACTATATATATAGCCATAGACCTTCTGATGAACCGAAATCGGGATCACAAGCGCGAGACGTTTGAGCCAACGGGGAAGTACGATACAGGAATCGGAGCTCCGCGTGACTTGGGTTTGGACACTTGTTTCGTCTTCTTTAGGTCATCTTCTTCATAAACTTGTGAAGAAAAGCAGCAAAAAAACCTTAGAGAATAAGCTAACCATGATCATAAAATGAAGATATTGATTGAGAGAGAAATGAAAGCTCGTACTGTGGTGTTTAAAAGAATCAATCCCAACTTGTGTATGAATTTACGTGGTGGAGAGCTTATATATATAATAAATTTTGTTATTATTTGAAAAGTTAAATGATGTATTCATTGTATGGCATGATTCTTTTCTTGTCATGTGTTTTGACTAGGTTAGTAAACTGAGATCAAGCGTGTAGAGCAAGGATGAAGTTATGATATTTTAATATACAAATATAGAAATATTTCAATTAATTTATTAACTTATTTTATAAAAAAACGGAGATTAAGCCCACTTAGTGGGTACGCATATAATGTATATATGTGTGGGTGCTTGGTTGGGGAGGGAGGGGGCAAAAGTAAACTTGCACTCGTTTTAACGTTATTTTACTAATTTCGTGAAAACAACATTGAAAACGACTCATGCATAATGTGGTGGCGTTGATAGCCAAAACACACAGGGTACATGCACCAATCGGGATTAACTGAGTATGATGATGATGATAATTTATGTTTCAAAAAGAGTTCGGGGTTTCGTACTCCCCGTGACATCATATTTTGAGGGTGTGACATCACATTCTAGAGTATGTGACAGCCTTCTATTGGTGTGTGATGTGGGTCAGGGTGTATGTTTTCTAATTAGGCTATATGGTGTGGAGAGCATCTCCCCCAACTCCCCCTAATGTCACATCAGTACCACCTCATTTTCCTCCTTTCCTCCCCTAAAGTTTGGAAATTGTTTCCCCCAATTCCCTTTCCCCCCTTCTCCTTTGTCTCTCTCATTCCTTGTGAGACATTCCCTCAACCAATAGAAAACCTCGGTGAGATTGCCCCGAAGTCACCGAAATTTTAAGGTGTGGGGGGGGGTGTTCCCGATCAGGACTCTGCACACGTCACCTCCCCGAGTCCTTTCCCTGATTTCACACTGTTAAGTCTTAGGGGATGTATGATTCTTAAATACCTTTAAAAAATGTACTGTAACAAGCTGGTTTCCTACCCGCACGTTATATGGGCTGATCCAACATATCTAAATTTTAGATTGTAAAACGCTTGGCTAGTCATGGATTGTATGATAGGTTCATTAATGTTTGGTAAAAAAAAAAACGTGTAAAAGAACAAGCAAGGAGCAAGGTGGGTTGAAAACGTATATTAGTAGTGGATAATTATATGTGCAGTGGCGGACATAGAAATTTTTTTCATGGGGAGCGAAAAAAATTCGAGGGCCAATTCTCTAGTGCTTAATATTATATTATACTTTTTTTCGGTCTGATTCGGGTCGGGTCAGAAATGAGACTCATACATATTATATTATTATCCAAGGTCCATTAACTGGCTAGGTACCAACAATAATAGACAAAAAAGTTTATAGTTGGTGAGTTAAAAAGTTGTAGATATATATATATATATATATATATATATATATATATATGTATATAGGGAAATTATAAACTGAAAACCCCCTTGAGTTAAGAAAACTAAGAAAACCCTTGTAAAAACCATCTAAAATTTTGTAATTTTTTTTGAAAAAAATACACAAGGTAACATACATGTTTTTAAGTGTTTTGGGCCAAAAAAATAAAAAAAGCGCCGAACGAATGTTTTTAAAAAAAATAAACAACGCAAACTTTGTAACAGCGATGTTAACATATGTTAAAAGGCAGAAAACATATGTTAACAGCGCTTTAACATATGTTAAAAAGCAGAAAACATATGTTAACAGCGCTGTTACAAAGTTTGCGTTGTTTATTTTTTTAAAAAATATTCGTTCGGCGCTTTTTTTATTTTTTTTGGCCCAAAACGCTTTAAAAACATGTATGTTACCTTGTGTATTTTTTTCAAAAAAAATTACAAAATTTTAGATGGTTTTTACAAGGGTTTTCTTAGTTTTCTTAACTCGAGTGGGTTTTCAATTTATCCTCCCCCTATGTATATATATATATATATCCATATCCATACTATATTATAAAGTATGAGGGAAGGATTCCAACAAAATTTAAGAAATTACAACATATAATGCATATGGTATAATACCCTAATGAAATTAGTAAATGATAAAATAGTAATTTATCTAACTATTATTAAATTGATCCAATTGTCAACTTAATTTTAAGGTACTTAACACATAAAACCCCTAAAGCACACCAAAGGTCTTATTTCAATCAATATGCCATAAATCCAATTGATTGAAATTGAAGCTCCTATCATTACTATATTAGTAAATGAAATTCACCATTTAACTCAACATCAACTCTTTCATATGTTGTTGTGCAAGTTAGAAGTGGAAAGGAGCCGATCATGTTGTAAGTGTTATTCTTGCATCTCCATTTTAGGTGAGTTTTGAGAAGAATTCTTATGTTGGTTTAACTTATTTGATTGCTAGATTGAGTGGTTTGATTAGGGTTTTAAATGTTGGTATTATTCAGGCGATTATGAGCTGATTATCTTTTAAGGTTTTCTATTTACTCGATTACGCTATTGCCAGGTAATTTTAAATTGATGGATTGAATGTATTTTTCCCTATATTCATCAAGTGCTTTTGAAATTCTAAGTCTTGGTTTCTTTTCAATAATCCTTTAGTAAATAATCATCGTCATAGTTACAAAATTTTTATATATGGAAGTTCATTTTTTGTAAGTTATATCAAGTACGTCCTCTTACTTTTATTTTATTTGCGGTCAATAGGTACACTACTCATTGTTTTTTATTATGAAATTCAAAATATGGCTTATTGTTGATATATTTAACACATATTTTGAAGTTATATTTATAGTACTTTTCTCTTTTTTATTGTTCTCTGTAGTTCCATAATTTTAGATTTTTATTATTCAAAACTAATTCACTACATATTTAACCTGAATTCGTTGCATGACATTGATACATGATTTACAAGTATGACTATGTGCATATATCTTATCCACATAAAAAGATTTTTTGTAAGTTATATCAAGTACGTCCTCTTACTTTTATTTTATTTGCGGTCAATAGGCACACTATTCATTGTTTTTTATCATGAAATTCAAAATATGGCTTATTGTTGATATATTTAACACATATTTTGAAGTTATATTTATAGTACTTTTCTCTTTTTTATTGTTCTCTGTAGTTCCATAATTTTGGCTTTTTATTATTCAAAACTAATTCACTACATATTTAACCTGAATTCGTTGCATGACATTGATACATGATTTACAATTTATGACTATGTGCATATATCTTATCCACATAAAAAGAAGCGTAACCACATGCACAAGCCTTGAAAATTGTTCTAGCTGAAGCTAAACCACAACCTCTTTTACCATAAATAATAGGCTGACTAACTAACCGTAGTATTTCGATAAACATCATAAACAAAAAACGACGGCTTTCCTTTTGTATTATCACATTGAAAGGTAGATATGACATACTTTGTAAAGAACAAGATCTTTCTCTTTTTCTCTTTTGTAGCTATATACATACAATGAAAATATGGCACAATTTGTAGTAGACTGGTGTATTGGTAAACTAAATAGTTCAACGTTATTCCTTTGATGCAACTTGACTCTTGTCTTACTATGAAATAACAATATTCGTTTTAATAGAGGCACGACTGCATCAAAGCATAAAGTTATAGCTCAAGTTCAAACCGAATCATCCTATGCACCCCTAAATCACCAACTTAAGTGTTGTGTTTAAGTGTGGTCTTTCCCGCTACATCGTGCGGGCACCCCACTAGTATATATATATATATTACATGTAAAATATCTTAACTTTAAGTTTATTTTTCCAGTTTTATTATATGCAAATTGTTTAATTAATTTTTTGTAATTAGTTTTTTCTAATATATCCGTATCACGTGACAAAGTAGTTAACTTTTTTAATTTTTATTGTGGCATTAACTCTTAAATAATTTCCAACCGTTATAATTTGGAAACATTAATTTATGCAATTTGTATGCAACCTTTAGATTTGTTATCTCATAAAAGGTCTTTATAACCTTATTAATAATTTCTTTAACATCGAATAATGATTTACATAAATAGCAAGGCGTATGCAACCTTAGAGGTTCTACGTTCATAGCAAGGTGCATTCAACCATTTCATTCAATATCACAAAAAAATCTACAAGTTGCTTTTGCAAATAAGCAGTGGCGGATTCAGAAATTTTTTCTAATGGTGTCACTATTTTAGACATTCTAATTTTGTAGAACCGGACATAAATATTTTCGGGTGGGTCGGTTTGACGGTTCGGGTCAGGTAAGGTTGATCACATAATAAAAATATTATACAATAATAAAAAACATTGTCATTAAAAATAAAAATAAAAATAAAAACACATAATATAAATTCGATGGTCTTATGAGCCCCCTGAGCCCCTACGGGGTTGGCGTTGCAATGATTGGTCGTTTTGTGCGTCTTTAACGCACACAACTAGAGTCATTTCTTCATTTTCGGTTCAGCGAGTCATTTTGAAGGTGTGGGTGTTGTTGATGTTGAAGTGTGTTTTCACCATCGTGGTATGATGGTTTATATACAAAAAAAAAAAAAAAAATCTCAACCGTATTGCATGTGAAATTCAATATTTCTGACGGTTAGATGAAACCAATTTTAATGCACATAATTATTTTTAACCGTGTTGATAGGACGGTTTATGAGAAATCTGACCGTTTGGTGGTAAAACCGTGTAAATTAAAAAAAAAGATTAAGATTTGAATTTAAATAAAAATAAATAAATAAATAAGTGGAGTGTTGCCTCCAAAAAAATGTATCATTGAAGTGATGTGACAGTGCATGATTGGTTGAAATCAGTTAAGTGAAAAGTGAATCCTATAAGCGCTCATTCCCCCCTAATGGGCTAAATAGTTGAGTGGGCTTGTAAAAGGTTATATTTTTATCTACTTAAAAATTAAAGTTGAGCTCATTTAACTGGAATTGGGTTGGGTCTAATGTAGTCACCATAAAAAAAAACATTGATGTCACTTGAAAAAACTATGTATACATGTATATTTACAACTGAAAAAAGACTGCTGTTCCGGGACTACGTCCCAACCAACATAACTCCGCCCATGCAAATAAGGATGGTATTTGAAGAATTTTCATGCATATAAAGTGAAGCAAGGAACTCTTTATATGACATCTTAAAAAATCATAGAAAATTACTATTATAACCACATTTAGCTCTTTATAATGTAGTATAGATTTTAAGTGTAGGTCAACTCGTTTTTACCTTATAAAACTTAGTTCAAACGTATAAAATAAAAGTGCACTCAATAAGTATGAAAGTGTTGTAAAACAACGACCTACTAGCAACCCATACATGAAGTATAAGAACAAAGATTATAAGAACAAAGAGGAAAATATAGGATGGAGAATAGAGAATTCTTTTCATTGAGTATATTACATAACAATTACATGAAGCCTCTATTTATAGGGCTTTTACATTAATACAATAGAAATGAAGAGGTGGGAGTTGAAATATGGATAGTCACCATAATATAACTTATTTATAACACTCCCCCTTGACTATCCATGTGACAAATGAAAATAATGTAGTATATGCTTGGTGATGCTGCCTCGTTAAAAACCTTTCCAGGAAAACCTAGTAGGACAAAACCTCAGCTAAGGGAAAAAGAGTGCATGGCGTATTACTCTTCCTGATACTTCTGGATAAGGTATGTTGCCTCATTAAAAACCTTACTAAGAAAACCCAATGGGACAAAACTTAGTTAAGGGAAAAAGAGTGCAACTTGTATCATACTCCCCCTCATTTGAATATGTAGTCTTTCAGTAACATGTGTCAATCTTCCTTGAAAGTTGCTTAAAGCTTCCGTAGCCAATGAAATGTCGCTCGATCCCTTGAAGTACAATCCTTTATATTGAGCAATGGTGTATAATCTTCATATGAGTTTTTCTGGTACCTCCCCTCGAAAATAATTATCATATGATCCACTATTGTTGTGTTACATTCTCAAAATCTACAAGACTAACAAACTTGTTTCCATGGGTTAGAAAAATAAAATCAAACATCATTCATACCCGTAATTTTTGTTTTAACTCATTCCAATGTCTTGCTTGCTTGTCATAGGCTATATCGTGGCGATAAGTTCAAGTGAAAGATATTATAATCATGCATAACTAGCAAGACATATACTAATGTGCATATATATTTAACTATGGTACTTCTAGAGTGAAAATCTCTACTTTGGTAGGAGATGAAATGAATAATATTCCATATCAAGTAATTGGACAACCTTTAATGCACTTTAAGTATGAGTTATGCCAATTGTAAAATGTCCCACTATCTTTTCAAGATATACTTTGATGGATTGGTAAACATATCATTACATATATACTCGAATTGTAGGTCAAGCAACAAGTGTACTATGTCAAGGACTTTCAAAAAATCCCCCTTTTAAAAGTTCTACAAAGTTTCTCGATAATGCTCAGACATTATCACTGTAAACTGCGAGTGAACTTTTAATAGAGAACTTTTGATAAAAGCTGGGTAATACAATCAAACTTATGTTGCTCTTTATCGGGATATCTCATGAGTTTTAAAACACTCAACCCCCCTATTTTAGTCCATACATATTATATTACCTTTACATTATACTTCTTAAGGTATTGATATCAATGCTGCAGGCATCATCAATCCATCAAGGACTTTTCCATCTTGACCAATTACGCAAGTGCATTCACTCTTCAATTGGAAGAAAAATAACATCTATTTCTCCAATATATATTGTACCATTCTTAATCACCAGGTTCAGTCTATCACTTGTGGTGTATTGGTGCACAATAATTACATCCTACGATGCTTCATATTACCTTTTAAGCACTCAGTTGCTTTAGGATACTCATGAGGAGTTCCACTTATATTCAATTCAATCATATAACAAACATAACATATTCAGAATTGAATCTATTTATTCCAATCATAACGTTCTCGAGAACAAGATTTTAACACATGAAATCCATCATCATGTAAACTTTTAGTGTCAAGTAAATCATGATATTTATTAGACGCATTTCAATTCTCTCTTTGCATTACCAGACTAATAACATAATGAAAAATCATTGTATCCACCACTGGAGAATGTGTCTCCTAATAATCAATTATGGGTCTTTGCGAAATTCTTGTGCCACCAATTTTACCTTATATCATTTTCTTTTCAAATGTTGATTCGCACAAAAGACCTTTTCATATCTATATGTTTTACAACTTTTGTTGAATGGACAACTGGTCCAAAACTTTCCTTTTCAATAGAGAATTCAACTCTGCCGTATTTGTGTCTTTCCATTTTGGCCAATCATTTCTTTGTATTCATTCATAGGCAGATCTTAAATCTTGATCCTCATCTTAAGCGCTACATTACATAAAATTTATAACGACGTCGATTTTATTTCGATTCCATATATTTCATAGACATGATACTATATAACGAGATCTCTTTATTTTCAGGTACCTGAGGTTCTTCTGGAACCATCATGTCTAATGTCTCTTCAGGAAACTTTTCTACTATAACCTCGACTTGACCATCTTTTTTACTTGCTCCAATTTCTCGAGGATTTTTATTCTTTGGAATCGACTAGTCTACCACGCTTCAGGCGTGCAGTAGGCTTATTGCCAATAGATGATTGTCCTTCCCAGACACTCATCTTAAATGGAGCATTAGCAGTTGGTATATGTGACTTGATTAGCTATTCATCATATTTAGGTCAGTTAATGCGTCTGGTAATTAATTCGCTAATCTCTGTGAATGAATTATCCTTTGAACTTCTGGTTCACATTGTTTAGTACGAGGATCAATGATATTTCATTCTAATTCATTTCTATTTCCAACTGCCTTTTATCTCCCCTTGATGTTGGGAATGTTAATCCATTGAGATGGATATCAATTAATTGAGATGTAAATAAATCTCTTGTTTCAGGCTTTGTAAATCATCATATATTCCCAATCACCTTTTAAGGTCCCATCTCCGTGCATCGTGGTGGATCAATTTCAATATATGTCGCACAACAAAAATCTTAGATGGGCAACATTTGGTTGACCAAAAACCAACTATAATGGGGAGAAACTATTACCACGTATTGGCTTGATGTGAATAAATGTTACTGCATGTAAAATCAATTATAAACATGAACTTTTGCTCTCATGATCATTGACGTTACAATCAATAGTAGACGTTTTAGTGATCATCTCAATGAAAGCAATATGTGTATGAACATACGCTACTAGTATTTCAATATTTAGGAATTGAATTCACCAAATATGCCATTTTGGAATAATGTGCTTTATATCTTATTACCTACGCCATATATCACACAAACTTCAGGTTGTGCACTTGATAACCATTTAGACGATGCATCGATTTTAAATACTAAATGGTATCATGTAAGGATATGTGTATCCTTTTAAGCAATTCCAAAATATATAGTGATACCCCACTTTATATGGCAAATATATAATTTTGCTTAAGAGCAAACATTACATGCTATGTATCAGATTGAAGAATCTTTAAGTTCTTCATTATGTTCACATCATCATCGACTCGGTGCGGTCTTACCGGCCATGCCAACTAATTAAATAATTATGATCCATAAACTAAACTTCTAGTTTATGATCGAATATGTATTACTTGCACGTATGTAATACAATACATATGATATGAAAGAATGTATTGTAACTTCAATGTTCAAACCATCACGTTATATAATCACTCCTTTTATTTGCCACATGTGGTGGTTAATCTCATTAGTAACATGGTTATTATTGCATTTTTGATGATCGATCTCATTATTAACTTGGCTATCGTTATAGTCATTGATGGTTGATCATATCATAACCATCATTATAACTTCTGATGGTCGATCTCATTATCAAAATAACCATCACTGCAATTTTCTCAATTATGTCCAAGATCATGAAATTTTCAATGATCGTTATATAATCACATTCACTTCAAGAAATGGAGTAAAACTAACCAAGCTTTATTATTTTCTTGGACATAAGAATATAAAGTCATTTCAAACTTTCCATACCATTTTAATGGTATTGCTACTTCAGGAGTGTATTTGAGGTATGACAAGTAAAATTCGTTCTATCCAATTTTCCCATATAAAATTGAGAAGTAATTATATTTCCTCAATTACCATGATCATGGACTTTACACTGATCATTATATCATCATATTCACTTCAGGGAATGGATTATAACCACAAAACTTTCATGGTGGAATCATTACAACCTCCTTAGTTATGTACATGATCTTGACCTTTACATCGATCGCATTATTATAATTTGCCCATAATTTAACTTCTCAAAGATGTCCATGATCATAATGATAATATGTATAGTCACATTCACTTCAGGGAATGTAGTAGATCAAAACAAGCTTCATAGCTTTTTATTCTTTATTTGGTCACACAAGTATAAGATCATTTCAAATTTATCATATTCTCTCAAGAATGTTGCTACTTCATGATCATATCTCACGTGTAGTGAAAAAAAATCTAACATTTTCTCATTAAAAATCTTCTCACAACATAATATAAATTGAAAAGTAATTACATGATCAAGTCATGTACGATTTATCGGTCTTTTATCTTACGCCCTTTTATAGATCAATAATAAGATTTCGAGAGTATAACACTTCGGGTGTCATATATCTAAGTTTATTTATACTTTTTCATGAGAGCACCAATAATACATCATAACTCTCTTTAATTTGTTCTATTCAATATCTTTTATATAAATAACTAATTGCATGCAACATACAAGCCATGTCATAAAATCAACTTATGCCAACACGTACATGTCACCATATAAAACAAGTTATCATAGAACTTTACGAAATAAGATTCTTTTCATCACTTGCAAGCAAATAATTTATGAATTAACCTATCAAGGTGAAACCAATCACAAGTATATGATATATGCAAATATTTGTCACTCTAGTTTGAAACATAAACAAATATGTATCTCCATCAAGTTTCGATGATGTTTTAACATCCGATCAAATATATTTTCTTTTGAGAAACGTTTCAAATGTATGATAACGTACATATGCATGATGATACATAATAGGGTATTAGGATGAAAACCAAAACTACTTTATAGATAATCAGAATATATTTGTAGCTTCATTTATATCACAATCATTAATATATTAAAATGTAATGATTGATCTCATAGTTTATAAACCGAGAAGATTAATTAAAATGATATGATTCAAAATATATATTCAACCGGACATGTAAACAATCAAATCCTCTAAAATAAGAATTTGGCAATAATTCAAGATCCCACATCAAACTGATAGTTTTTAATCTCTAAATACAATGCACATATCTAAATAATAAACATGTTCATGCATGTATGTTCATGAATAGAAAAGAAAAAAAAATAATCAAATCTTATGACAAATCCAATATGAACGTACCAACGTTGGAGTAGAAATCGAAAGCATCATCCAATAATAACCGACCTTAAGGTATATTTAGGTATATCATTTTAAAACTCATTTAAAACGTTACATATTTCCTTTCTGAATTTACGTTTTATAGTATTTGATTATTGAGTTATGAATTTATTTCATAGAAAACAGGGAGTTAATCAAGCTATTATACATAACTTAATTAATTCAAAAATATAATACGAAGTCAGATCAAGCATGAATACTTATATGAAAGAATGGAATTAGTTTTAATTAGTTTAGAGATTGGTCAAAATAGAACATATATTTATTTGAATGTTTCATTTTTTTTAATCAAACTAATTGAGAAAATGACGAAAATGATAATAAAACTCACAATCCAAAATTGGGTGACTTAAATATTGGTTAATTATGTTTGAGAGAATCAAGACAATAACATAGAATGAATAATAGATCCTATCATAATCCAAAATTGTATTATTCACAATATGGATTTTTTACGAGAGGTGGTCGAGTTACCTTATGAAAATATGCTTAGATCCCAAAGCAATTCGTGCTGATAACGTGTTGTAAAACAACGACCTACTAGCAACCCATACATGAAGTATAAGAACAAAGATTATAAGAACAAAGAGGAAAATATAGGATGGAGAATAGAGAATTCTTTTCATTGAGTATATTACATAACAATTACATGAAGCCTCTATTTATAGGGCTTTTACATTAATACAATAGAAATGAAGAGGTGGGAGTTGAAATATGGATAGTCACCATAATATAACTTATTTATAACAGAAAGAATTTTTTTTTTTTTATCGGAAAACATCTCATTCATCCCACCAGGAAAAAAAAAAAAAAAAAAAAAAACTATTTACAAGACATCAACTAGTAAGGCACTAGCTACGGCCCAACAATTGAGCTTGCTCTCCAAGAATGGCATCTTCACCCAAATGAAGAATTAATTATTGGATATTTAATAGTGTTTGTCCACTAATTGATTAGAGCTTGCTCTCCAAGAATGGCATCTTACCAATGGTGTGTAGGTCCCTGAATAACGATATGCAATTTATTGTTTAACGATAAGTTTTTATTTTTATTTATTTATTTATAACGAAAAGACTATCCGTTGTGACTAGAGGTGAGCCATGGCTCTATCCTTTAATATTGTGTCACGTAGGTGTCGATGTGGCACTGGCTCGCGACCACGAGCTGGTAGCTTGATCCCGTTGTGGCTAGAGGTGAGCGCGTCATTTTTTTAACAAATTAATAAATATAAAACATAAATAAATAATTTACATATAACAATTTTTAAAAAATTACATTAAAAAAATAAACCCATCTTATATCTTATAAAAAAAATAAAATAAATAATAAAACCCTATCTTCTTCTTATTCACCGGATCTCTTTTTCTTCTTCTTTCTTCCTCTTCCTCTGTAACTCTTCTTTCACCACAATCTTCTTCTTCTTCCTTTCTTCTTCACCTCTGTAACATATCTTCATCATCTTCCAACACAAAATACAGCAAAAATAAAAAAAAATAGAATAAACCTAATTTCTCCTCACTAGCCCACGCGAACCGGCTCACGTATGCTCGCTCGCGCAATCGTTAACGGGTAGGTGTTGTGATTCCAGCGATCCACATGACTCAGAAACTCACTCACACAGGCTCGGTCGCACACCACAACGAACAGTCTAAGCACATGTGATTTACACAATGAAACATTAATGAAGCCAAACTAAATTGTCTTTGTTGATTGCATGGAAAATTTTCAGATTTTTTGTACGAGGTCCCACACCTATTGGCAAGGTACCACTCTAGTTTTCAGACACGTGGTACTGTAAAATAATATATAGTTACCTTAGGGAGACGGGTGGTCACCAGATAAGGTTACGGGTACCATACTACCAGCACGGTAACATCGTTGCCACCAGTGCTGGTAGGGGTCCCGTAAATCAAATACGGGTTCTTTTTACCGTGTTTGTTCACTGACATTCTCTTTCCAAATGAAAAAATGAGTGGTGCAGGTGAGTTCTAGACAGAGAGAGAGAGAGAGAGAGAGATTATTATTACTACTAGTAGGAATGTCCGCGCGTTGCAGCGGGTGCATCTGTTTTGCCTCTCGTGCATCGTGTTTGTTGGTTATTCGTTATGATGAAGTAAAAAATAACGATGTATAAAATATATGTTATTAAAAACTGAATTCTATTCGTAGAAGCTTATAGTAGCAGAGAAAACAAAAACACCATCGAGGAATATGATGACGTTGCTCATGAAGTATCTCTACCATATTTGCTTGTATAAACGTCAAGCCTACATATATCACTCACTTTAATGGGATGAAACGTGTCATGGGTTGGGTGTGTTGGCAAACTTCAAGCCTACATATTCATTTGTGTGCAGAAGTGTCACATCATACCATCCTGCAACCACATAAATTTAAAAAGAAGATATAAATACATAATATATGATGTAATTTATTTACTATAAACATTGAAAGATATGTAAGTTATGTATATGAAGAGTCACACATTATTTATATACCAAATACATAACCACTATTTATAAGACTATAACATTGATGCAAACCTAATAAACAGATGGTGGTTATGAATGTAAAGAGTCACCACATTATTGTTAATTTCCTCATCAATTTTATAATTATGTTTAAATTAATTTCTTCAACAATTTAATATTTAGGTAGAAAGACAATTTTACCCCTAAATGACTTCAATAAGCATTGTACTATAAGTAATAAAGGTTGTATTTACTTAAATTTTGCGGGTATCTGTTAGGACAAAGAGGATTGGTGAAACCACTTTTGGAAACCTTAGTCTAATTCACTTCTGTCAATTTTGGCTAAGTATAGAAGTACTGAAGAGAAGACAAGAAACTGCTGAAGAGAAGATATGACAAGTGCTGAAGAAGAAACTTCATCAGAAGTTCTAAAGTCCAAACCAGACAAGTTCACTTCAGAAGTACTGAAGACAAACTACTCATCAGTAGTTTGTCATTCATCAGCACTTAGCATCAGATATTTTCCACCGCCTTTTGTATCAGTAGTTTATTGTTTATTATTACTTTTAGCTGTAATTGTTTGTTTCAATGTTGCAACTTGTGCAACTTGTTTCTGATGTTTCTGTACTTGCTTTATTGGCAAGATACATGCATGTAAACGTCTATAAATAGGAGGCTTCAACCTTCTATTTTAGACATTGATTTTCAGAGAAAAATCCTTCAAACACTTTCACTGTTCTATTCCATTTCTGTATTTATTGTGAATCTGCCTAAGTATCTAATTCTCATTTACTGCTTAGATTCATAATAAATACTTGTCATTATTAGTTTCAATCATCAAGAGGGAGTAATAACTCCTCTTAAGTATAAAAAGTGTTGCTTTAACTTATACATTCCGCTGTGCTTACAAATCTGATGTACAAGAGCTTGCTAAACACTTAAGTGTCAAAGATAGCAAGTTCTTACTTAAACAAAGAGCAAACTGATCCAACAGTATCCTTCACTGATGCTTTATAATATAGTATAGATATAGAAGATAAAGATTCGGGTTGATTCATTAGCGTGAGCGTGAATTTATGGCTTTTCAATTTCTTATTTCTTCATTAGCGTGAGCGTGAATTTATGGCGTTTTGATTTCTTATTTCCTAACACAAATAACATCAGTAATTAACACATAGTTAAGTTTTTGTTTTCTCTTTATGCTAGTGTTTAATTTATTTTATTAATTAGAATCAGAATTAGAACTTAAACAATATACAATTGCCGAAAGCAAAATAATATTGTGAACCACACTTCATACAACGTTTAACAAGAACATTAAATAGATCAACAAATACCTTAAAAGTCTTAGAACAAATATAGTTTACGTATAAAGTTATATTTGAGCATGCATATATAAATCCTTTATAGAGTTAACTATTTCATGACGTTCAAGGAGACCATGTTGATTGAAATTGAGGAAAGTCTTCATACCCTTCTCCAACCATCCTCTCCATCATCTGTCCTTCATGTCCATTTGTTCCCTGCAACATCTGTTTTCATCCCATATAGTAAGTGAGTAATATTTATAATATATTAGAAACGTATTGGCAAATCTAGAATGTTATATTTATAATTTTGTCCGTTATATTTAGTTAACAATATATATGATTCAAGATACACAACTTCTTAACAAGGATAGTTAGGAAAGCCATCTGTCACCTTCATAGGGGCCATATCATCCAATTCAGTAGAGTTGAGGTTAATAGGTCATCGAACATGCTGGCTTCTGAAAGCTTCATGGAGAGAAACTAAAAATGCACAAAGAAGAGAAAAAACTGTACTAATTAATTTTGAAAAATATTTTCTCATCAATAATTCTAAATATTGTTTGTTTATTTATTGTTTTAATTGTTAGTTGCACAATTAAATTACCTCAATTTGATTCTGCAACGATCCAACATAGTTGATTATTACATCCAACATCGCATTCCCATTGTCTATAGCAAATAACTAAATTTAAATGGAGCAAAACAATGATATATTATGAAGATAAAATTTTGTAATTGTCAAAGAACATATGAACAAGTAGAAAAAAATGTATATATGCATATAAAGATTAACTCATATCTTTATACCTTATAGAATCCGGGAACCATATCTTGCAAGCGTCTTAACTTCTCATTGATTTTTTTTCTCTTCTCATCTAATGAAGACATAAATTTTTTGGACAAAACAATGCTTCAAAGCATGAAATTAGCTCTAAGAGTTCTAAGAGTTTGTTTGGGGTTATGAAAAGACTATTAGCATTCAAGAAATTGATTATAAGGAAGTATATATAATAATATAGATGAGGGGTTGAAAGGTCTCACATTTAAGATGCATCATATGTTAGGTTGTATTTTGTGTTTTAAAAGTTGGACATAAGGGCATAATTGAGATAAGGCTTTAGGATGTGAGGTATTGATTATGTTAAATTTACTAATCTACCCTCCTAAGTGTCTTAATTGTCACAACTATGCCAATAATACCCTTAATTTATTTGCTTAAATATGTTGTACATGTTGCTTGTTAAGTTGTATAGAAATGCAAATTACCATGTTGTACATTACTCCTCCTTAATAAGATAATATAGAAATATAGATATGTGTGAAAACAATTAATTATTGGGTAAAGAATCAGTGGAGTGCTGCCTCTAAAAAACTGTTTCAGTGAAGCAAATCAGTGAAGTGATGTGGCAGTGAAGGATTGGTTAAAATCAGTGAAGTGAAAAAAAAACCGGGGTAGCACCCCGTCCCCCCTTAGAGCATTAAGATTTGGTTTATAATGAATGAGTTTTTCATACTTAGAAAATAGGTGAGTAGATAAGAGAGAAAATATTACTATTCATCTGTGTATTTAGGGGGGACACTCTTCATCCGTATATATATTTTAATATTTTTGAAAGTTGTTGTGAGAGGATGAGAGAGAAAAGAAAATGACAAAAATATAAAAAGTATTATTTATTTGAAAAGGATGGAGAAAATTTAGTGATTTGTAGTGAATTTTAGTGTAATTTAATGAATAAGATTTGGTGGACCAAATATGAATGCTTTTACAAAATACGACAATAAGGTATCATTTATGACATCTGTTATACCTCACGAATGCAAATATGAATGTGTGTCGCTAATCATGTGTTATACCTTACCAATTACTTATTTATCTATATCTATATTATTATTATCTTATAAAGCATGAGGGAAGGATGACCGTAAAATTTAAGTAAATACAAGTGTTTATGCTTATGGTACAATAGTGAATGAGGTTAGTTTAGGGGTAAAGTTGTCTTTTCTACACTCTTTACATTACTATAACATTTGTGACAATTTAAGGGTGGGTTTCAAAACTTAGATAAGAAGTTGAAAAGTTGAATTTATGTTTATTTAAATTACTATAACATTTATGAGTTGTGACAATGTTAGAGTGAATTTCAAAACCGAAAAGAGGAGTTGAAAAGTTGATTTGTGTTATCTTGGAAACCAAAGGACACTTGAATGCTTCATTGTTTTTAAGCAGGTGGAGATTTTAATAGCAGTCATAAATCGATTGAAAAGATGCAACTATAAACAGATTGAAAACCTCACTTATTTATGTACAAATGGGAAAATGACTAGCTTCTTTATTCACCATATATCTTTAGACTTCACAAGAATCCCAACAGATCAAAGGTAGGTTTTTCAATGTTCGGTTCTAATTCGTATGTTGTTTGATATTTGTTTGTTTTGAATGAAAGAAATATGAAGACCTTATGGAGAACGCACCAATGATCAATGGCAGTGGTGGCTTTCATTTTCTGTTGTGTATTTACTTTTTTATATTTTTGCTTTTATGCATTATCTTTAGAGGGTTTGTAATTATCCAATTAGGTTAGTATAAATAGTTTGACGTATTTATTTTTATTTGAACAAAAGCATATGGAACAAGCTATACATAATCCATCAATGGAGGTGCCAGCCCCACCAATGATGATCAATAGCGGCGAAGGTTTTCACATTCAGATGCGTGTTTTATTTTAAGCATTGTTAAATAAAATAATCTTAAATATTAAAACCCTAATCTTAAATATTAAAACCCACAAAATGGTCTTCATCATGTATAAGAATTGTCTTGATTCTTGGTTTGTCCTTCGGTTTAGGATATTTCATATCGTACCAAATGGTTTGGTTTACTTTTAATATTTGAAAATGTTTAGGCTATGTACTTCTTACATTGCAGTGCGGTTTTTATTTATTTAAACTGTACTGTTTATATTAATGGATTATGTTTAACAATATAATAATTTGAGTACTTTTTTAAGTTTTAACTATATCTATTTTAGCTTTTTTTTTATGCATTATTTATCTAGATTCGGTCAATTAATCAGTGAAACCAAATAAAATTTTATGTTGTTTGCTATGATAAACTAAGTTTGGCATACGGTTTAAACTTAATATCGTTATAACAAAATCTTTAAACACACTTTAAAGGCACGAAACTATAAACATCTATGTTGAATTTTGAACTTTAAATGTGACACATATGTGTTTAACTTTTTAAATTCAGGGTGGACTATTTTTTGGATTGTTGTTTCTGCTTTTATACACATGTATTTTCATTTTGCATATTTTCAAAATCAATTAATAAACTTTTTTCATACAACAAGTTAAACTTTAAATTCAAAGTGTGTCATAAATTAAAACATAATTAGAAAAAACACTACTTTATACTTTGGCTTATATTGCTTCAGTTAATACAGAAACCAAATGACTTGAGCAAGAGTAACATCATAGATAACCACAACTTCGCAAACGGTTTTGCAAGCATGGCATTTAATCTGTTATGCTCAATTTCTATCAGTTCAACAAACAATACCAAAATCATGCAAGCATAATGTTGTCGCAAAAAGAAGCCTAAACTCTAGCAAGGCTTGGAACAAGACATCACTCACAAAATTTCCAATGGTTCATGAAGTTAGAGGATATTATGATAATTTTCATCTCAAGTTAAACTTCCGGTTATTAGTTGACAACTGATTGGACCCAATGTTCATAACCATTTTACCAAACTGAAATAATTGAAACCCATTAGTTTTTGAAATACCTTAATCAAAAGTTATGGTTATGGCTCAAAACCAAATTGAGCTAAATAACAACTTGTGCACACCCTGAAAATCAATGGCCAAAATTTTGTAGTCCCTGTCGTAACACGCGGGCAACCCACTAGTTACTTATAGATAGATGTGTAAATATACAAGTTTTAGAAAAACTTCAAAAGAGTAAGAGAAAATTACAAAAAAATTGTTGTTTATGTTTATAGCAAATTTTAAAATTTGTTATTGCCTTTAAAATTGACAAGATTTGTAATTTATGTTTGCAAATCTTGCATACATCCCAATGAATAATTTTTGTCAAACCAAATAATAAAAGAGTATTTTGTTGGCCCAGACAATTAGATCAAACACGAACACGAGATATTTGGGGAGACGAACCCGCGACTCTTCTATTCAATCAAACGAACTTACAAAACAAGGGATAAATAAAACCATTAACCTAGTCCCCTATTTATACTAAACCAACCATACTAATCCTACTCAAACACTACTACCAATTATAATCTAATACTAACCCCACATCATTATCTATATTAAATAACCAAACTAGATAATTCTAAACATTCTAACTAATCTAAACCAATTTTTCACTTTGGTCCTTCAACTTTACTACATATTCAAGATTAATCTTCATTCACCCCCTTGATCTTGAATTGTTTTTCTTCTTGCCTTTGTTCCTCCTTTTCAACTGTCTATAACATATCTACTTAACCGGTTTTTCAAACTTAGCATCCGTCTCTTCCGTACTTAACTTTGAAGTTGAATTACAACTTTCTTTCTCGACTCGCTTCTTCTCAACAACTCGTTCTTGACCAATACTTTCACAAACTTCAAACAAATCCTTTGCGATCGTTCCAAACCGAATTTCTCTCACTTTCATAATCGGTTTCACATCAGGACTTTCTTTCTTTTCATCTTTAAGATTGTTAGTATTACAACATACCTCGAGCTTGATGTTGTACATTCTATTCTGGTTTCTCTGAACCTTCATCAACAATCTTCCTTTCTGGTCATGTAGCCTCAGTATCCCATTGGCTATCTCAATCTTTCATCCTTCATCATCCAATTGACCCAAGCTAAGAAGATTTGTCTTCAACTTAGGCATATAGAAAACATTAAAAAAACGTTTTCTTTTCTCCATTCTTACCTACCACAATCACATTACCTTGACCTTTGATTTCGATCTCGGGCCCATCACCAAACTTTACTTTACCTGAAACTCGTTCATCCAAGGTAGTGAAATACTCTTTCTTTCCTGACATATGATGACTTGCACCATTATCTAAGGACCACGTTCCTTCATTATTTTCATCCTTTTCAAACACACTAGGGATAACCCTTTCTTCATTCAAACATACTTTCTTTGTCGAGCAAACAGCCATAAACAGAGATGGATCAATATCACCTACATCTTCTGTCTTTGTAACAGAGATGGATCAATATCACCTACATCTTCTGTCTTTGTCAAATTGGCTTCTTCTTTCCCTTTACTAGGAGCTTTACATTCAAACGAATAGTGCCCAATCTTATCACAGTTGTAGCACCTCGCATACTTCCTTCTATCATGCCATTCTTCGGGGTTCTTTTTTGTCTCTTCAACCCATTCATCATTCTCATGTTCATTACTCCATCTTTGATTCCATCTTCCTCGTCTGTTGTATCTTCCACATCCTCTACCACGTCCTTGGTAGTTTTCAACTTTCTTTTCAGCCTGGTTGAACATAAGCTGACTCTGGGATGAACTTCCAGTTACATTCTTGAACTTATTTCTTTCTTCGTATGCCTTCAAATGTCCGACCACATCTTCAAACGTCATTGTTTCAATATCTGCGAATAGCTCGATCGAAGAAACAATAGGTAAATATTTATCAGGCATAGAGTTCAAGAATTTTCTCACCACAACCTCTTCTTCGAGTGTTGTTCCCAAGCTCTTGTACTTCGACTTTACTCCACCCAACTTCGCTGCATATTCATCAATACTTTCGGTCTCACTCATCTTCAATCCATCTAACTCGCTTCTCAGCATTTGAAGACGAGCTTTCTGCATTCTTTCTGCACCAAGATAACGAACTCTTAGTGCTTCCCAAACATCTTTCGGTTCTGAATACTTAGCCATCTAAAGCAACACATCTTCGGGTAGAGTTTGAAAGATGATGCCCAATGCCATAAACTTCTTTCTTTCTTCCATCCCTGTCCCTTTTTCCTTATCAATTGCATCTTGCAAACCGTTCGCGCCTAAAACAGTTTTCACCATAACCGACCATGCAGCGTAGTTGGTCGAGGTTAAGTTTGGTGCCTGCAAAAACAAACCGCCCAACGATTCTTTCATCATTCCTGAACTCCCTGGACTCTCTTCTTTGTCACCCGCCATTATACTTATTTTTCCGAAAACAAACTTAAACAAGATCTTTGCGATCAAAATAACCACAAACAACTTTGATCTACCTTGACGGCAACTTCAAAGTATCAGCTCCACTCATCCAAATATAATATTTGTAACGAACTTAAATGGACAATGATATGCGGTGACTCAAACTTCCTAACCCCAATTACTATACGGCACCCTTCAAGTAAAACAATTAATTTGCTTTGGTTTTCTTCTTATGTCACGACAAAAGAGAAAAAAACAATGTTAATATCGATCTCCCTTAAGAGTATAGCACCACCAAAACAAAATAATCAAATGCTCATCTTCGCAAGCAGTGCCACAATACTTTCTTCCAAGGGATTCTCGTAACAACCAAACAATTATCAATCAAATATATTATACCAAAGTCAATCGAACAAAAAAATCTGACGACTCTTCAACACTTCGATCGAACCCTAACCTTCAACCTTCAAACGGAAAAAAAAAAAAAAAAAAAAAAACTCTTATGCGAACCGTCTTGTCTCGGTGTAAGAAGCGTGAGTTCAACGAGCCAAAGCTCTGATACCAATTGTTGGCCCTGACAATTAGATCAAACACGAACACGAGATATTTGGGGAGACGTACCAGCGACTCTTTCTATTCAATCAAACAAACTTACAAAACAAGGGACAAATAAAACCATTAACCTAGACCCCTAATTATACTAAACCAACCATACTAATCCTACTCAAATACTACTACCAATAATCTAATACTAACCCCACATCATTATCTATATTAAATAACCAAACTAGATAATTCTAAACATTCAAACTAATCTAAACCAATCTTTCACTTTGGTCCTTCAACTTTACTACATATTCAAGATTAATCTTCATATTTTAGTCTTTTTACCTAACTATTTAAAAATATTTTAATAATAACTAAAACAAAATTGAATTAAAAAAACTTGATAAACTTTATCTATGTTACCTTATTAAGGAGGAGACATGTCTAGAAAAGTAATTATACACATATTTTAAGATGGGATATCAAGAGTCTCATGCTTTAAACACTATATGTCATGTAAAACTTCCCTATAATACCCCTTATTGCATTATCCACTTATACTATATATCTATGTTAAAAAATGAGTTACGCATCATCATTTCCAGAACATGTTCTCATCCTCAATACATCAATTCATCATCAATACATCAATAATTGGCTGAACGAACACTTAGCAAATAATAACTTGTAATAGTCATTTGCCTGGACTTACCTATTTATGGCATTTTTTATCTTTTAATTGTGAAAATTTATTTCTTTTGTGAAAGAAGTTAAAACCTGGGCAAATTTTATTGATATAAAAAATAAAATGAACGAATACAAATAGAAAGTAAAATTTAATTACATAATCTAATCACCGTCTTTTTTAAATATTACGTTAAAACTAACATAAACTACTAACAAAAATGAGTACCGCGTTTCATAAGATGTCAACCGGGACACCCACCGCAACGCGCGGGCATTCCACTAGTATATATGAAACACAATCACTCACACACTCTCTCCCAATCGGTAAAGGACGTAAAGAGATGATAGAGACATTAGTTGGTTAGAGCTTTGCAAATCACATGACCACAATTAATGGGCTAAAGTACCGCTAAAGAACATTTTTTGTAGTTTAGATGAGTTTTTAAAAGCAATAATGAAAATAAATAATCCTAACTATTGACTATTGGTCAATAACAGTCCTAACTACGAAAATTACCAATAGTGGTCTCAACTTTTGACATATTGGAATACAGGGTTGAGTTATTCTACAAAGGCTACAAAAAATGAGAAGGGTGAGAAGCCACTAGAAAATGACATGTGTCCAAAGGATTAAACAAGTGGGAAGGGTAATTTTGTCAAAAACATATGCACATACAAGTCACATGTTATTTTCACCTTCATTTTTAAATGTCCGTAACTTTTTTATACGTCATCTTTTTTAAAAAAAAAATATATACCATAAAATTGAGCGTTTTTTTATCTTTAATATGAGTACCATATTGTTATACTTTTGAAAAAAAAAATTCAAAACCCACTTGCGTAAGACACAATGGAGTGTAAAACACAATGAGCACCAATTAAATATAGGGTATAAAACATAATCAAGAGTCTAGTAAAACACAATGGACGACATACTAAAGACACAATAAATAGAAGACTAAAACACAATGAATACTTTTGAAAAAAAAAAGTTGAAAACCCAGTTGCGTAAGACATAATGGATGACATACTAAAGACATAATGAACAGAAGACTAAAACACAATGAATACTTTTGAAAAAAAGTTAAAAACACAATTGTGTAAAACACAATGGACGACATAATAAGGACACAATGAACATAAGATTAAAACACAATGAATACTTTTGAAAAAAAAGTTGAACACCCAGTTGCGTAAGACACAATGGAGATAACGTAAAACACAATGAGTACCAATTAAATATGCAATGAACAATAGTGTATAAAACACAATGATCAGTCTAATAAAACACAATGGACGACATATTAAAGACACAATGAACAAAAGACTAAAACACAATGAATAATAGACTTAAACACAATGAACAACATAATAAAACACAATGTACACCTAAATACAAAACTCATTTGCGTAAAACACAATGAAAAGCATACTAAAAACACAATGGACAAAGTTAAATCATGTGTAGACTAAAAAACATAAATAACATATTTATAAAGCACACATGCATACTATAACACAATGAACGAGCAGAAGACACAACGGAGAAGATAACCCATTTAGCACGATTTTTTTTTTCAATTTTAATGTAGCAATGTGGTACTCGTATTAAAGATAAAAAAACGCTCGTTAATATAGTGAAATTTTTTTGGAAAAAAAATGTCGAATGAAAAAAGTTATAGACGTTTTAAAATGATGGGGGGAATTGACATGTGCATTGCATGTGGAGAGAGAAAGTCAACAAATGTGGTTTTCATTTTATGTCATTCCTCTAATTTATTATTTATTTTTTTCAAACAAACTAATCTCAACCCTTCAAATATATGATCAATGGATCACAATCCTTCTAACCCTTCTTAAAAAAGTGTCTTGTGTATTTGATCTTAACCCTTGGAATATAATGGACCCAAACTAACGGAGGTCTAACTCCGTTAGTGTGATGCTGACGTGGCATCCTAGGTGGCAAAATGATCCTACGTGGCATGCCACGTCAGCACCACACTAACGCCGTTAGTTTGGGTTCATTATATTCCAATATGGCGAAAGTTGGGACCACTATTGGTAATTTTCGTAGTTTGAACTGTTAGAGCACTCACAACCTATCCACCAAATCTCTTCTATCAAATTACACTAAAAATCACTACTTCACCCTTAAATCTTCTCTCTTCTAATTAAAATAATAATACATTTTCATACTTTTATCATTATATTTTCTTTTTCCTCACTCACAACTACTTACAAAAATATTAAAATATATATTGGGGTGAACAGTAGCTTTTCAAATATAGGGGTGAACAATGCTTTCACCAAATATTTTCTCTCTCATCCACTCATAATCACTCACACTTACTCCATATAATTTGAGGGAACCCCTCACAAAATTTGATGGGTGGGTTATGAATGCTCTTATTGGCCAATAATCAATAGTTGAAATTATTTATTTCCATTATTCCTTTTTAAAATAAATAACTAGCTTGTTGGTTCGAGCTTTTACGAGTTCATTAAGATAAATGAACGAGCCCAAACCCATCCTGGTTTCATAATCCAAGTCCCAAAAAACAGAAAATACAAAGAAAAATTATTTTCCTTTCCTTACCAACTATTACAACAATACTTGGCCAAAGGCATTATAGCTCAGCGACATTTTGGTGGTGAGATAAGACTTAGGGACCATAAGGTTTTGGGTTCAAATCTTACAAAGGGGGTTTTTTCATAATTATGAGTTTCCTTCTGAATTGGTGACTTGGTGGTAGAATATGATCGTGTGGCAACATTGGTGGCACGATGATACTCCAGTGTTCCGTGAGTGATTCCAATTTGTTGGCCGTTCAAAAAAAAATTACAACAATACTTGACACAATCATACAGAAAACTATGTAGAGCGATCGACCATCCGATAAACCGAAATCGGATCATAAGCGCGAGACATTTGAGCCAACAGGGAAGTACGATACAGGAATCGGAGGTCCGCGTGATTTGGATTTCGGCACCTGTTTCGGCTTCTTGAGATCATCTTCTACGGAAACTCGTGGAGGGGCAAAGCAGCAAAATATCGTAGAGAAGAAGCTAGCCATGATAAGTTGTGTATAAAATGAAGATATTGAGAAAGCTCGTTAGTTTTTGAAAGAATATATCCAAGCCCAAATTGCATCTGAACTTACCTGGAGATTAGCTTATATTTATACTATACTATATTTATATATTTAAAAGGTTGTATGACGTATCGAATGATTCTATATTCATGTGTTTTGACTAGATTGGCAAGCGTGTCTAACAAGTTTGTATTTATGATAATATAATATTAACCTTTTGTTTATTTTTATGTTTCATGAAATGTACAATAACTAATTCCAATGGATTTGGCACAACCAAAACTAGTTGGTGGTTTGGGTTTGAGTAAGTTGACGGATTGTAATAAGTCGATGTTATTCAAATGGATTTGGCGTTACAAGAATGAACAATTTGCGTTGTGGAGAAGAGTTATTGATGCTTTACACAATTCTAACCGTAGATGGGATATGATACCATGGAATAAACAATCGAATGGACCTTGGAGTAAATTGGTTAAGGTCGTGTATGCTACAAAAATGCAAGGGGTGAGTTTTATGAATATGATCCGTGGTTCGGTTGGTAATGGGTTGGACATTCGTTTTTGGATAGATACGTGGATTAATGATGTTCCGTTGAAAGATTTATTTCCAAATCTTTTTCGGCTTGAGAAGAACAAGTGGTGCAGAGTGTCGGATCGAGTGGGCCAACATCATCCGGGTGGTGGTATTAGTTGGGAGTGGAAAAGATACCCATCCTTGGCTAATGAAGTGGTCGAATTATTGGATTGTCATAGAATGATTACGGTAGTGAACCTGGATCATAGACAGGATTCTTGGAGATGGAACACTGGTTCGGGTATGGAATATACGGTTAAAGAGGCTAGGAAGTGGCTTCGAGGCGGTGATGTGAATGACGGAGGGTTCGTGTACAAGTGGTGTAAATGGCTTCCTTCTAAGTGTAATGTTTTCATGTGGCGGGCGTGCTTGGATAGAATCCCTACAACTAAAGCTTTGGCTCGTAGGAATGTTCATGTTGGTGATGTTCTTTGCTGTTTATGTGGTGAGGAAGAAGAAAGTTCTGATCATTTATTTACGGCGTGTTTGGTGGCGAATGGTTTGTGGAGTGGTGTTGCAGATTGGCTTCATATTCCCCCGGTCTTTATTTTCACAGTGAGAGATATTGTTGAGCTTGCGGATCACGTTAATACTACTTCATCGAGGAAAGGCATTATGTATGGGATTTTTGTTATTGTTTGCTGGAAGATATGGGCGACACGAAACGAGATTAGATTTAAAGATGGGACGACCAACGTTACGAAGATGCTAGCTGATGTCAAGGCGATTAGTTTTCTGTGGTACAATAGCCGATCGAAAAAGGATAGGATTATGTGGAATAATTGGTGTAAATTTGATGTAACTTGATTTTGGTTTTTGCGGCTTTCTCTAACTTGGAGATAGCCGGTTTTTTGGTTTTAATGAAGTTCGCCTTTCAAAAAAAAAAAAAAAACTAATTCCAACTGTGAAATATTACGAGGGAAATGTATATCTATAATCTATAACTTATAATAAAAAAATTGAATATATAAATTATTATTCATAGCAACATTAGATTGAATTACACTATGACGCTCTTGAAACAAAATATAAAACCCATAAAATAAAATAAAGTTGTATCATGTCTAAAAGGATATCAATACATGATTTATATCAATCCAAAATTCTAAAAATATATCATTTTTTATACTGAGTGGCGAAACCAAAACCTTTTGACTCTAGGTCACAAGATATTGTTTTATAAAATTTAGGGAAATTAGAATTAAATAATCTCAACTTTGTCAGGTTAGAAAACAATAATCCCAACTTAAACATTGAAATCTAACACCTTAGCAATAGCCGCCGCATCGTACCAATGACCAAACGCATGCACATTATCATCCATAGTAGTAATAATGTTACTATTAACCCCCGGTTCTCTGTTGCAAAGAGCATCACTAAACGACTTAACCCCAATAGAACCCTCCCCTGACGATCCTGATTTATCATTAACCGGTACGTACATTTGTTCATTCGGTTTGTCTATCTTCCCTTCTTTTGTAACCTGTTTACGATCCTGTTTGTTTTCATGCATACGCAAACCATCAACAAACCTAGCCAACGTCACGAACAGCTTGTAACTCCTAATCCACATCACAAACCGTCTTCAAGCCTCAAACGATCTCTCATATTGCTAAACATCACAAACCCAAACCTCTTCCCCAGTCTATCCAACTTCCTTGTTATATACGAACCTTCATAATGTCCAAACCTTTGAAACACTTCCTTGAGATCCGACGATGAACACTTACCAGGCATATTTGATACGAAAAACTTGGTGACATCCTCTTTTTGCTTCCCCCGATCCTCATTCTTCCCATTTCTCATGTTTTTTATAAGGTACGTCATACCATACGTCAACCTCGGGTTTCCCTTGTCTTCTTTGTCGTCCATATCTTCCTTGTTGTTGCTTGCCGCCGACTTCCGACGTTCTCGAATCTAGGGTTTTCTTATTTAAGACATATGAACAAGACTTCTGTAGTCTTGGTGAGACTTAAAACCAAAACATTTAAACCTATCATAAACATATATTATGTTTTTTAAATGACCAATGTTGCCTCTACTCTAGTTACTTCAAATCCTAAATTGCTCCATTCTTTAGGTATAAACTAGAGTTTCTATCTAAGAGGGATTAACATCTATCAAGTAGCTAGCCCCATGTTGACAAACATAGATAATGTAACACGTTAATCCACCCCATTCATCTCACTCTATATTAGGACGGGGGCAATTATTGACACGACTCGAAAACCGATTCGAACTTGACACGAAAAAAACAGATTTGGGTCAAGTAACACGACCCGTTTAAAAAAATGGGTCGGGTCGGGTTCGGGTCGACCCGTATTAAAAATCGGTTGACCCGTTAACCCGTTTAAGTATTTAGAAAAAAAAAATATATTATATTTTTGTTTTTGTTTTTTCATTTCTATTTACATGGTTATTTATAATTGTGTTATTTGTGACACACTATATTATTTATTTGTCACGCTTATATACGCACCATTAAACATTTTATTGATAACCCGCTTACAACCCAACAACCCACTTATAACTCATGAACATGTATGACTCATTTAAAAATATGGGTTAAACGAGTCGTTTTCGGGTTGACCCGGATTTTAGGTGGGTCTGGCTAGGGTTGAAATATTTGACATGAATAATAATATGGGTCGGGTTCGGGTTGCATATTTCAACCCATCAACCCGCCAACCCGTAAACTCACAAACCCATTAACCCAACACGATTGACACCCTACTCTATATACAAAATTATGTTTTTTTCTAATAAAAAGAAAAAAAAAAAGAAAAAGAAAAAGAAAAATATTGTAGTATGTTAACGAAAATGCCCTTACCATTTCAATAAAAAAAAATAGTAATAGTTGCAGTAGTTTTCCGAAAATGCCCTTAAAAGAAGAATGGAGTCAGTTTTCAACGTTGAGAGTTGAGAGATCACCTAACTCCGTCACCGTTCCGTTCATATATATCACTAGTTTAGGTTTCTTCTTTTCTTGATCGTCAAATAAATAAATAATAATAATAATAATTGAAGAAAAAAGTACATTAATTTTTGAAAGAGGGAAAAAAATGAAGCAGCCGATGATGCCTAATCCCATGATGTCTTCTTCCTTTCCTCCTACTAACATCACCACCGATCAGATCCAAAAGGTTCCTTTTTTATTTTTATTATTTTTATTATTTCCCCCCCTTTTTTTATTTTGAACTTTACCTGCTTCTTTTTATGGGTACTGGTTAGGATTTGATATTTGATTTAGTTGTTTAGGAAAGTTAGGATTTTATTATTATTATTATTATTATTATTATTATTATTATTATTATTATTATTTATGATTGCTGGTAAAAATTGTGTATTTGGTTGTTCATTATTAAAGCTAAAAATGAATTGTGAGTGATGAATTTGAAGAAGATATATAATAAGGTATCAATTATAAAGTTAGGTGAAGTATTGATGAGAAGATAACTGTTAAGTCTGTTTGTTACTTTCTGTTTTCTGTTAGTGAGATTTTGGACAATGTCCAGACTCCAAACCTCACTTTCAGGCATATGTGTGTGTTGGAGGAGATGGCGTAACAAGTTCCGGTTCCGGTTCCGGTTCACTCAAGCGGACACAAATCGAACCAATGTTTGGGACACATTTTTTTTAATAGATATAAAAGTGGGGTCATAGTTTAAAAAAACATTTGAGGCGTGCGCCTCGAGGCGAGGTGCTAAGAAAACGAGTCTGAAGTTGGGTTCAGTTTGTACATATGCCTGTAAGGGCCGAGCCATTAAGAAAATGTGGGAGTCTGAGGTGGGGTTAAGTTTGTTATGCCTCTAAGGGTTGAGCCGTTAAGAAAATGTGCGTGCCAGCCAGGTGCACCTCGGATGCGCCTCAGGGGAGTTAGGGTGTTGTTTTTTTATCTGTTAAGACTTTTGGGGTCAGTTATTTTATTTTTCAAGTGTGTTTTTTATGTGTTGGACTTTTCCGAGTCAATTGTTTTATTTTTTTTAAAAAGATATATAATTTTTATATTTATTTTTTGATTCCGTCTTGGGCTTACGCGGTTACGCCTCAGTTCGCCTTGAGGCTTATTTCCGTTCTTTTAAACTTTGAGTACGGTGTGAGGTGGATGTTTGGATTGGTTTAGTGTTAGAGGAAACAGAGAATCTTTTTAGGTGGAGGTCTGGAATGATGTGGCGTACTGAGATAGCGGGTCTAAAACCAAACCCACCCTTAGTATTGGAGATGCTCTATTGCTCTTATAGTTAGTCACTACTATCTCTTATCATTGTATGTTAGTGTGAAGAAAGTTGTATTACGCAGTGACTATTAACCCGTTACGTATGTGTGTTAGCTGAAGCCGACAAATGACAGATAAGCTTGAATATAAAGGTGGCAACTTTTGACCCCTTAGCCTGTGAATGGGTCGGTTTGGGTTGTGTTTTGTGCGAAATAATTCTAATGCAAAATTAACGTCATATGCGTGATCACCATGACATCATGTTCAATCTTTGTTACGAGTTATCCTTTCTTAAATGTTATACGATGATACATGAATGCTGTCGTGCATCTGTTTTTACAGTTCCTTGACGAGAACAAGCAATTAATATTAGCAATAATGACCAACCAAAACCTTGGAAAGCTTGCTGAATGTGCCCAGTGAGTATCCGACCCTACGATCACACTAAATATTTAAATTTCGGTGTGCATGTTTATCAAAACGTCTAAAATAAAACTGGTTGTATGTTATAGGTATCAGGCGCTACTTCAGAAGAATTTGATGTATCTAGCAGCCATTGCTGATGCTCAACCACCGACACCATCACCAGCACCGACAATTTCATCTCAGGTCTGTTTCCATTACGCCATAATCTTTATATTTGTATAAAAGTATGTTTGGATTTGCGGCTATGAATCTTCTTATACATTACAGATGGGCCCACTTGCACACGCGGGTATCCCACAACAAGGAGGATTTTTCATGCAGCATCCGCAGGCGGCTGTCATGGCTCAACAATCTCCTGGCTTTCCACAACAAATGCCAGCGATGCCGTTTAACAGCCCACAAGTTATGCAACCTCAGATGGGCGTTCGGCCCGGTGGGCCAAGTGGACCAAGCAGTGTGCCGCCGCCAAGCTCAGCCGCTGGTGATATCTGGAGAGGAAGTATGCAAGATGGTGGTGGCGCCGACGGTAGTGGTGCTGGTAAAGAGGGTCATGGTGCTGCAGCCGGTGGACCAGACGAAGCCAAATAATAAAGCGAGTGGATTGTTAGTCAGATGGATGTGGATAGGTGGTGGTCTGTTACGATAGAACTAGAAGCTTAATATGTGAACGTTTCCCAAGTTCACGCGTGTTGAACTTTGTGTGTGTGGACTGTGACTGTCTGCTTTAGGAACGACTAGTTTTGTGTGTGTTTTACAGAATTAGTGAGATTTTAATTGAAAGAGTGCATGATACTTCTTACTGTTTTTCTAAGCTGAATAATATTGTGCAGGGCGAACGGGTAATCTAGTTTTTCCTTCTTCCAGTTACGTACTTGACTGGAATGATTCATTAGTATGGGTATAGATGAGTTAAGCCGATCTTGATATCGCTAAACTTGAACTTGACTCGTTTATCCAGTAAGAGCTTGAATATGTCTCGATTCACGCTCTGCCAAAAATTGTGATCTTAATGTTGGCTTGACTTGTTAGTCATTTATTAATTATTTATTTATTATTTAGTTATATGTCTGCAATTACTTTTTATATATTTATAATTATAATTACCCTATCTATTAATTTCTAAACACAATGAATAGTTGCTGTGTTGTCTGATTGGTTTGTTTGGGCGGTTCTCTCTTCGCATCTTCTTTTCTTTAACCAAAAGACGCAGTTCTCTCTTCGAGTCGGGGTCTCAATAGAAGCTGTCTCTCTATTCTTATGGGGTAGAGTAAGACTTTCTACATCTTATCATTCTTAGAACCTATCTTAGTTTTGCTATTGACGAGATTTACTGAGTATGATAATGTTGATGATGATGATGATCTCTCTTATCTTTCTTCATCCCTTCTTCCACCAATCTGTGTTGTAGGGTTGACTTTGATGTTGTGGGGTTCTGGTTGTCAATGTTGTGGGTCGTTTTCTGACAACGAGACAAGGTTGCTACGCCATTGCCGCCGGCTATCCTCGACGATTCCGACATCGTTGTGGCAGGTTGTTTGCGATGGTGTTGTCTAAGAAGGATGAATCCGACGCTTGTTTGCGTAATGGCTTCTTCTTGGTCGTCCATCTTTGTCAGGTTTAGATCTAGAATCCTAGGTGGCGGTGGGGTCCTGTCGTTTCCACCGCCTGCCTATATATTGATACATCAATTGGAATGAACTTTTATGAGTTCTTGTTGTGTGATTGGTCTATTTGGGTGGTTCTCTCCTCATCACAAAAGCCACACAGGTGAATGTAACAATAACAAACATCAAACATTCCATAACCATAGCAAATGTAACAATATAGTAATCATCAATAGATCCAAAAACACTTCGTAAACAAAAAACCAACATTCATTATTCAATCTAGTAATTCAAACCAACATAGTTCATCAACCATTATAAGCTAGGAAACAAATTATCAATACACCACAATGTAACACGATTAAATGTAAACACACAAAAGGAAACAACCCACGAATTCGATAACGATATAGCCATTAGTATCGATAGTATCGATTACGATGGAGACCATGACCACCTAGTAGCATGGTGTCAACTGCCATTTGATGCACTCGCATCTGATTCTGTAGCTTGAACATTTCCAACTGAAACGTCATTTCGTTCATCGGGGCTGCAGGCTCAGACACCTTGGCGGGTACACACTTAATATGCATACCATAGTTACAATCAGAAGAACAATGGTACATGCAATTGCTTTGTGCGATCGCCCCTCTACAAACGTCACATTCAAACGACGCATATGGATTCACATGAAGTAATGAGAGCGCGTGAGGGTGGTCTTCGCGGCGCACACTTTCTGGTAAAGTGGTGCATGTCACATGCACGTCATAGTCACATGCATCACAACGGTACAATGCACTGTTGGGATCACAACTAGTGCCACACACGTCACATGAGCGTGTGCCACTAGTGGAAGGTGGCTTAGGGAAATATTTTAATGGGTGGTTCGGATGTGATTTAAGTTTAATCTGATTAGCTGGAGGGTTCGAGGGTTTAGGGTTTAAGGTATCGTAAGCACAATGGATGTGGAGATCAAATTCACAATTGGAACAACAAAAGCTAAAGCCCGAACCGGTTTTGTTACATGTGTTACAAACGAAAGTGCCCGATGTGTATGTTGGGGATGGGAATAGCGAGAGGGGGTGATCGGGGTGTGACGGATGTGTCAGTGATCGTGATGCGTTGAAACATCGGTCGTGGAGGAAGAACTTGCATGCGCGACACGAGTAGACCGGGGTGCCGGTACAAGGCATGTTGCAGCCGGTACAAGTGAGTTGTGCACCTTCCAAGCTTTTGTGGAAGGAAAGAGTGTGGGGGTGGCTAAAGTGCTTGTGGCGTTCCATATTTTGTTAAGTTGAGATATTGTGATCACAAGTTATATAAGTTATAAATAAGCCCATGAAATCAATAATAAAAGATTTGGTGATAGGTCGTCGAAGACTTTGTTACTCACCTCCACCGGTCTCGGCATGTTTCTTATAGTGCAAAAGTCAAACTAGAAGTTGTAAAATCACAAAGGAATATAATCTTAAAGATTATATAGTATTATACAATTACACACTTGTAGATATAAAAATATATATAAGGATATCGGGTGTGGGAGTGTGAAAAATGCTACGTAAGTGTCACATCATTCCCACATGAGTTGCACGTATGGAGGTATTGAGGGCGTGGTGTTCCACTTTCCACTCTCATGTAAAGGGTCACGTGTCACCTCCAAGGTTCGCTTGTTTCTTTAACCAATCACGGCAATCACCTTCTCAGTGACATATTTCCACTCCCGTGGAGATCTTTGTGCCAACCCACCACAGACATGGTCCACCCCATAGGGGCGTTGTGTTCCATTGCTCCACGCCGTGGTTGAGAGCCACATCATTTCCACACCCAAAGTAATGTTGCAACAAAGTAACTATTTCATCCAAGTATATATTTATTTGTATAACCTTTCAGCATTAGGGTTAAGATCAAATACACATTGAAAGAAAAATAGGAAGTCGTAGGAAGGGTATCAAACGGACTCCGATTGAATTCATTCAAGCGGCATTGGAACCGTCTTATCGAACCTTACAACGTGAGTTTTTTTTGGGGTTTTAGCTTGTAGTTTTTAGAATATGCGTTATATCATTGTGTCTTTTTCTTATTTTCATCATTGTGTCATTTTTTCAATTCATTGTGCCTTTTTTCTTCAGCATTGTGTTATATTTTTTTTGGCCATGTGTTATATTTTGTGGCTCATTGTGTCATATTTCATGATCTATTGTGTTTTTTATATCTTTCTCACCATTCTCATTTTTGTTACAGTGTGTAGAATAACTTGACCCTTCAGCATTAATAACATTAAACAAATTATTTATTTCATCTAAGCATATATTTATTTGTTCAAAAATATTATGAAATGTCTCAAGAACAAATTTGGTGTCCCATTGCATGATTGAAAAGTCTCGGGTCGATAACTTTCGCCTTCGGATGTTGATTTGCAGCCACCTCGCGTATGTTTAGATACTTGGAGTTTGGATTTAGATAGTTTTCTTCGGAGGCTCGTCGTCAAGCGTTGCTGTAAAATTACGCCTTTCATCAGAATTGGCAGTAATAACTGGCATCCAAACATCAGCTGTATCACTCAACAGGGACTTCACCTCCACATCAGCTGAAGATATCATCTCATCCACATGTGCCAGCTTGGCAGATAGTTTGTCCAGCTCAGCAGCTATCTCCAACTACAAATTTAGCAAGATCAAAGACAATGTTTAGCTATGAGTAGAGATGGCAAAACAGATGGGCTGAAAAGTAGGAAATTTTGACCCATTTGCCTTAAAAATGAGTTGATCTAGGTAAGATTATATTATATCTCTAACGAGTCATAGCCGTCATACGAGTAAAAATTTGAAACGTAAGCTAAAACTTAAACGGTTAACCGTTAGGGACAGGCCAAAAGAAACCCAAGGTGTTTCAAACCTCTTAAAACTCAAATAAAAAAATATACTATTAGTTGAAAAACATAGTTTTTATACTCTTAGTGAACACATTTAATATTTATACAAATTCAAAAATAGGGCAGTGAAGTGTTGGCAGACAGCCATAGTAGTAGTATTAAAAGATTATGTGTTTTGACCCGTTACATAGTGTGACCCGTCAATTTTTTCACCTCAGGTACGAAAAAAAAGTCGCTACAATTTTCAGACTACGAGCTCAAGTCTTCAATTGCGTCAAAATGTATAACCCGAAACCTAAATCAAAACCCCAAAATCAAATTCATCAAATTTTGACTGAATACATTGTTACACAGACCTTCAAATCGAGCTTATAGCTTAAAATCTTACATAAGAGTTTGGGAGAATCATGGGAGGTGACAGGTCATCGATGGGGAAGAACAGAAGGGCAACAATTAGGGTTTGAAGTCGATTTTGACATTAGGGTTTAAATGATCATTAGAACTATGTAAATGTTAAACAACAAAAAGATCTATGTGTATATCAAAAGTGAATTTTAAAGTCTGCTATACACTAGAATCGGGTAAAAGACGTTCGGGTACAGAGTTGCACAAATTTAGAAACAAGCAAAAGCTAAACAAGAGTTTGAGATTATTTCATGTTTTTCGAAGAAAAAAAAACGATAAAAAATATGTACCTCATCAAGATTTTGTGTAGACTTTGAAGGAACCTTGGTAACTTCTAACCCAAGTGCTTCAATCTTTGCGCGCAATTCGACTTCTTCTTGATTACTTAAAGATTCCACCTAAAAAATTCAAGAAAAAAGAATAAAGAACGAACATCCTCAGATAAGTAAACAACATAACGTTTTCGGTCAGGAGTTAAGAAATTCATAGTGTGGGCTGTGGGAGATCAAGATATCCATCCACTTTATACACCCATAATAAAGTCTTCCTAGGATGCACTAAGATTTAATTACCCCTTTTTTCTTTGTGGAAGACGCTGAGAATATTCACCAAAGAAACTGCTCTCCCTGGTCCGTGAAACCACCGCCTTACCCCATCACTCAAACCACCACCTCAACCGGTCAAATCACTATCTCACCAAAAGCCACATCACCCCTTCCCTTTCGGTCAAACACCGCTCATCTCATGCACCCTTTAACCCGCAAAAGCACTCAAAACCCCTTAACCGCATACCTAAACCCTTAGGTCCATTTGTTTTATTGTACTAGGGTTCGATTCATGGGTAGGCCCATTAGCGATGATTGAACCAAACAAAAACACTCTTATATCACCTTCCCTTTCCCAAAGAAAACAAAAGCTTTGATCAAGACACTCTCAAGTCAAACAACCATACCAAGTATTATCCTTCTCATTGCAGAGCTATTGTTTTTGTGGGTGGGTTGATAGGGGGCAAACCTTACCTGTATCCTAAAGTAAATATAAAATACAGCTAAGGCGTAAGAGACTCAGAGCAAACAACCATACAAAAGAATTACCTCTATCCTTGGTAAATATAAAATACAGCTAAGAGACTCATAGCAAACAACCATGCAGACGTACTAATAAAGATAGTTGTAAACTACCGCTAACATGCAGTGATAAGTAAACTACAGTAGCTACAGCCTACAAATAAAGAGCAAAGAAACAAGAAAAGTAAGCACTAACCCCTATGATAGTCGTAGTCCCTATACACAACACTAAGGCAAGGCGTCTCTAAAATTCAAAACATTAAAAAATCCTCCCAAATCGAAAACCTTAAACCTGCAACAAACCATGATCCCAAACAGAAAACAAAATTGAAAGGATAAGATGATGCAATGAACTCACCTAAGCGGAGCTAGCATGATGCAACACAAATAAACATTTGTCGTGTAAAAGATACTAAATAGTGCAGAGCCTTGGGGGGGTCGGGGCGCCACCCGTGAAGCATTCGGGTACCCCACTACCCCCACGGCAACGCAGCTGTCGGTGTCGCGGGTCCAGGGTAGTGAATCAGTAGAGTGAGGTGGCAGTGCAAGATTGGCGGAAATTAGGGTGGTTCCAATTCCCAATCCCGCCCCCCCCCCCCCCCCCCCCCCCGTCTCTCTTTACAAATCATGGAATCACGACTAATCTTGCTTACAATGCAATTAGTTGGTTGAACTAAAAACAAACTGCATATATGCACATATTGAAACCATGATAAGACAATCCATCACTTAAAGAGGGTACCTTTCAAACTATGAAGCTTAAATATAACAACTTTTATGTTCTTGACAATTGGAATCCAAAGATTATCATATATACAGAAAAGATCTTCCCTCAAGAGCGAATAGCAATAGCAATACCCAGATCAAAGATATAAATGGATTTAAAAGATAGCAATGAAATAAAGAAAAGTAATTAAGTAATAAAAAAAATATAAGCAGATGTTGAGATTGGTTGATGAAAAGAGTGGATTAATTACCTGTTGGAGGAGATTAGAGAGAAGACCGAAGAGCTGAGTGTCTGGTAGTGTTGTTGATGATGATGATGAAGGATTCGTTTCTTCCCCCATTCTTTTCTTTCGATGATTTCTATTTTGATTTCTTCTACCAGCAATCAGACGTTTACACTCAGATTTGCGATATTTTTTGGTCGGTTTGGTCGGTATTGGTATCGATATTCGCATTTAGAGGTTTTCAATTTTGGTATTTTCGGTATCGGTATAGATACTCACCGAATATTGTACCGTATGTTTTCGGTATCGGTATTTGGTTTTGGGAGTTTTCAGGATTGATATCGGTTAGTACCGATACCGTCCCGAGCTCATCCCTAATTGGGATGTCATTCAAACTCGAAATCTGGCACACTTGTGACAGGTTTAAGTAACCGGGTATGAGATTAGATTTAAGATTAGTTTATTTATTTATTTTTTTATTTTTTTTTTTTTTAGGGTTTGAGAATTGAGGCAAGTTTGGGATCTGGTGATTGACTCGTTTATCAAATTGAATGCCAATAAAGTGTACTCGTTTACCCAATTTTTATGTCTGGTGATACTTTTGTTGATTTTTTTAAATATGTACATATATGACATATCAATTATTGGCATACACTATTTTTGTCGTTTATGCATTTGAGTTGTTTTTATACACATTTAGGTATTTTGTTTATGGTGTATCGGATTTAAATAAGCTCAACTATCTGCAATTGGCCGCCACTAGTCCGAACTAACGAAATGTGTGATGGCGGTTCCACCTTTTAACATATTGGCCACTAACGGACTATGAATAAAAATAATATGTTCCATTTATAACCATTAGTATTATGTTAGTCATAGTCCGTTGTTGGCCAATATATTAAAATGTGAGACCACCAAAGCAGATTTTGAAACTTTAGTGATTTATACAGTTAAATTTAGTTTAAACAAATTTATAAAACAGTGAAGAAACTTATAGAATAATCAATAAATTATAATCAAGTTATATGTTATCAAACTTTGAAGAATTAATCGTTCATTTTTCATTATATGTATCTCTAATCATTTGATAAATTGCAAACCACTATGTTAATAACGTAATGTGAATTTTACTCCATTATCTTAATTAAATTATGATAAGCTGTAGTTTTATCAGAACTTTAATTTTCTTTATTTTATAGCTTTTATTTCCTCTAAATTCTATATATTTTTAAAATGCACATATAACTAATTAATACTCGTGTAACCTTGACATACACAAAGACTACTCAACCCGCCTATTTAGCCCACTTTGCCGCCTGTAATTGTGTCGATAACAACTTGCACAATGGGTCAAGTTACAAACTGGAGTTTAATTACGAATGCTGATGATAATGTCCAGACAAACATTTCACAAACAATTACAACATAATCATAACCTCTTATTTAGAGAAAATCAAACCCAAAAGACCAATTAGCCACGACACAATGGATCCAACGACCCAGAGTACAAGGCCAAAGACGACAATTCCAGCTAATATGGTGAGAAAAGGAGGTCCTTGGGCAGTGCTTGTATCACCATTTGCGATTGCTTCATTAGATTCTCCTGATGGCTTGTTTGTTGCATGTAACGAAGGCAACCTCTTGCCTATCAACGGTCCAGGAGCATTCTTGAATCTGGTCAAGCGGATGAAAAACATCAGATGGTCAAGTAAAAGGAATCGTGTGAAAATCCAACATAAATCACAAACAAGTAGGATGTGATGTGCCCATTTCAACCTCTTTGCCTGAAAGTGTGCCGGTGTGGGTTAATCTTATTCTCTCAAATGGGTCAATAGAACGCAAGTTAAAAACATAGCTAAAAATGTATGGGTCAAATGTGTTAAAAGTCTCGGCTAAAAATGGACGGATGGTTATATACTAATGGATGCCAGACATGTCATAAGAGGCCTTTAAGGCTTTAAAGCCACAAACGATTTACCAGATCCCATTGGTTAGCAGAGTATGGTTGGTGTCTCAAGTTTACCATTAAGGGATCCTCACATTCACAACCAAAAAAAAAAAAAAACACCTTAACCTTAGTTTTATAAACAGCGCTTAAGCGCGAGGCGACCCTAGGTGCAAAGGCCTACGCCTTGTGTGACATAAGGCGTACAGTGTACAAAAAGCGCAAGAAACGAGCTTTTTCGAAAAAAAAAAAAAAAAAAGCCTGAGGCGTGCGCTTCTTGTACATGGGGTGTTTTTGTGCCAAAAGTAGATTATAAAACGTTCAACTACATTACATTTTAACACATCTCCAAATTAATAACAGTTTATTCCTTTTTTTTTTTAATTTTCAGCATCCTTTCTTACAATGAATCAATGCAGTCAACACAGTATTGACCTAGTACACATTACACCATATCTAATTCCAATCTATGAAAGGTTATACTTATATCAGTTCAAAAACCAATTTAAGACCATGGTTGCAAAACTCGCTAGGCACTATCAACTCGGCCGACTGGGGAGTTGCGAGTACTCGGCCTAGTAGGGTGAGTACTTGGGGGTCGAATCGGCCTATGCGGGGAGTACCCGGAATATTCGGCCAACTCGGCTATAGTCGGTGACCCACCCTGTAGCGAGTAATCGGTCAACTCGGACGACTTTTGCAAATGATTTGAAATGGAATGGATTTTTGGATTATTGCGTTTTGAAAACGCAAATAATCAGTTTTTAATATCTGGGAAAGGTTTATAAAACAAAACGCAATAATCTAAAAGCAGCCCGGCCCCGCAACAAAACGCATAATCGATTTTCAAAAAGCAATCCCAAACACCCTCTCATATCTCAAGATTTACACTTTAAAGTCCCCTTTCGGTAACCCGAAAACTATATCGGAGCTTACGACTGCAACAATAAATTCCTAATGTTTTCAGGATGATTCTATAGTTCAACCTACCAAACAATTTCTCATTAATACTAATCTTATCAACCAAATCTTAAAAACAGTTAAAAATCTCTAATTCTAATTAAAAATCTAGACTTTCATACAATACTCAAATCCTACCTAAACAACAAAGTTAAAAACATACAAAGAATGATGAACCTGAGAGTTGAGGTTGAATGAGTGAGTGAAGTACGATGGAGATTGATTGATGATGATGAATCAGGTCGACAAATTGGATATTGATGGAACCCTAGTTTGCTAAAATGAGCTGGGGGTGCACTATAGCAGAGGGGGATGATGATGGCCATTTTTTTATCTATGTTTCTCTTTAGGCTCGTAACGTATATAAAATTAGTGGTGTGAGTAGTTTTGTTCGTGGGTTGTGTTGGACTGGTTACACAATCGGTCTGGTCAAGTACTTTTGATTTAATTCAATGTTTTAAAAACCGGTAAATACTGGTCGGTTATAACGGTACTGTTTTCGGATAAAGATTCGGTACGAAACACTATGGTAAATATCGGAAACGGTATCGATTTTATACCACTGGTAAAATCCGGTATATCGGTTTAAAACGTCATACCGGTACTGGCATAGGTTAGTTTTTCGGTTATTTTTAGATTATTTTTTATTAAGGAATAACTTTTAAAAAATTAAAAATTTTAGATTATCTTTTGGATTATTTTTTATTGATTAACTTTTTAATAGTATTTTAGTATGTAATTATGTACTTTTAGATATTTTTTTGTGTTAGTGTTGTAATTTATGAAATTATATAGCTAACTAATCAACCCGGTTGAACCTCTTTAGTATGTAATTATGTGCTTTTAGATTATTTTTTTGTGTTAGTGTTGTAATTTATGAAATTATATAGCTAACTAATCAACCCGGCTGAACCTCCCGATACAACGCGGTTCAACCGGTTGAACCATTTTTTGACAAAATCCGGTATAATTAAAAAACCAGTTTTTAAAACATTGATTTTATTTATTTTTTGGAGCTGGTTGAAGTGAGACCACTTGTAGCTGTAGTTGTAGCGGTAATATGAAATTGGCGTGAATTTTGCTAAAAACGCCTCATAACGTTAGGTACGCTGCCTACTGGGCGATTTGGGTGGTATTTTTGCTTTGGCGTGGAAATTTTAACTCTATTTTTTTTGGTGTGGAAGTTTCTTCTTTTTGAAGGGTCAATCAATACTATCCATGTGGAGTGAAGGACGTGGAATTAAGCTTCCACTACATATGATGAATTAGCAACTTGGATAAATGGATGAACAAAACTTTAAAAATTTCTCTTGTATGTTTTTTTACAATTTTGCAGAATCTCACTTGATAAATGAAGAGATATGTATTAAACATGGTCATCCGATTCGGATTAAAGATGTTAAGGAACACTAGGTTAGCGGGTGCTTGAACTATCATTTGACAGAGTTTGGGTGTTTCGTTTTTCTTGGATTCTAGGCTGGATTGTGGATCTACAAAAGTCTCAACATCATGTAAGCACCGGGAAGGAGAAGATGGGGTTTTTCCTGTAATTACATTTCATCGCTAGAATAAGTATTAGTCTTTTCTTAGAGAAAGTAAGTGATGAGAGAGCAAGTAAAGATTGGATTTTATCTAAGGAAGTGGAGTCTCCTATTTGTAGCCGAGGTATTGGATGATGATTAGGGGAAAGTAGTTATCAAGAATATCCGTGTGGTTCCTTTGTGGTAGACGTTAATGGTGCTTGAATGAGACCCAACCATGTGGCGAGCTTTAATGGTTATCACTGTTAGAAATCAAACCTAGTGGGGGATATGCTTTTGTGCACATATCTACCTGACCTTGTACGATCCTCTAACGCGGCATCTACTGTGTTGGTCAGGTGGGTCCTCCTTGGACATGAGTGTGTTATCCCTTTCACCATATTCCTAATGTGGCGTGTTATCCCTACGCGACATTATTGGGTTTCGTGAGGATAGTTCGAGTAAATCCAGGACTACCTCGCGTGTTGATCCTTATCTCTTCAAGGCCCCCTAGTTCAGTGGCGTTCCAGTACGTTAGGTGGAGTACTGGATTATTAGACGTGTGTGCTACTTCCTTGTGTATTTGCCTATCTCTTAGCCTTGATGGACATGGTCAACACAGGGATGTGTGCATGCAATTTTTGTGGAAAGTCATTAGACATTCTGAATTCCTCATAGGGTGCACATCCACGAGGTAACGGATCAAAATAGGGATTGACATGACACCATATTTCTAGTTTCCCATGTGATAACAACAACTAAAAGTCCCCCCCCTCTTAATCCCTTTTTTAATAAAATTACTTATTCTTGTTAGTCAAAGGTCAAAGTCAGCGTTAGTCAAAGGTCAAAGTCAACACAATGTTAGTCAAAGTCAGCACATATATCTTGGCTACATTACTGACTCTATTACCTTATTTGTAGTCAAATACAATTAGTATGTTTTCTTATTTCTGTATGTATCCTTGTACTATTTATACTTATGTAAATCAATGGAATGATCATCAATTGAGAAACTCACATGGTATCAAAGCGCAGACGCTCTTTACCCTAGTTTTATCCTCTCGCAACCGCCTCTCGACTATGGTTCGTCCTTTTTTCTTCCTATTGCCGGTTACCTTTCACTGTTGCCTTTTTTTTTTTTTCTTCCATGGAGTCTCCTGATGAGGATAACTGAGACATGGACATCGGGGCAACTTCTAATGTCAGCTTGACCAAGGTAACATTTCTACTTTATCCTCGTATAGTCACATAAAGTCAATATTAGTGAGTAATGGCAATCGCCTTCCAGTCCTTGGATCAGGTAACACCACCCTCCACACCCCCAATTTCATCTTAAAAATGTTATCTACAATCCCAACTTCATCAAAAACTTAATTTCAATTCGTCAATTTACCACTGATAATAATGTTGTTGTTGAGTTTGACCCGTTCGGTTTTTCTGTGAAGGATTACATGGATGGCACGCCCTGAGTCGTTACAATAGCTCCAACGGCCTCTACACCTTCACAAAGAACTCTCTTGCAACCACACTCGTGTCTTTGTCCACTCCTCGGTCTTGGCATGAACGCCTCGGTCATCCAGGCCATGATGTCATGGATTTTCTTAGTTCGAATAATTTTTTGAATTATAATAAACTGCATTCTACTTATGTTTGCTATGCGTGTCAATTAGCTAAACATACCATACTTCCCTTTTCCCTTTGATGATTCTATTAATCATACTTCTATGTCATTTTCCATTGTGCATTGTGACTTGTGGACCTTACCCATTGTGAGCCACTCATGATATAAATATTATATGGTGCTTATTGATGATTTCACATAGCATACTTGGGTCTATCCGTTAAAATATAAGTCTGAAAATTTTACAAAATTCACCGCCTTTCATGCTTTTGTTCAAACCCAATTTAAACTCAAAATTCAACAATTTCAATGTGACATAGGTGGGGAATTTAACAACCATAATTTTCAACAATTTGCAAACCAACACAGTATACAATTCAGATTCTCTTGTCCCTACACCTCCCAACAAAATGGGAAGTCCGAGCACATGATTTGTCGTTTTAAACGACATCATGTTATCTCTCCTCGTCCATGCGTCCATGCCTTCCAAATTTTGGATAGAATCCATCCACACAGCTTGCTACCTACATAACATCTTGCCATCCAAAACTCTTCAAAACCACACTCCTTGCACCATACTTTATCATCGTTTCCCATCTTATGAACACTTACGCATCTTCGGTTGTGTATGTTACCCAAATGAGTCGGCCACACGTCCCCACAAACTCCATACACACTCCTCTAAGTGTGTGTTTCTTGGTTATCCTGCTAATTACCGCGGATACCGGTGTCTTGATCTTTCATCCAGGAAGGTCATCTTTTCTCATCAAGTTACCTTTGATGAAACTTGTTTCCCTCTTTCCACCTCCACTGAACCCAAACCTCAC